>KE371657.1:16888-27032 GCA_000418225.1 Zizania latifolia | reverse complement strand
CTCCAACGCTCCTGCCCCTCAAGCTGATATCGAAGAAGAAGAGGGCGTAGCCAGCAGTCATACCATTGACGTCGATGGTGGGAATATAGCCGAGGAACCTTGTAATCCTTCTACGGTCACCGATGCTACGCTCGTCCCCGATCGCGCTGAAGTAGCCGATGTAAGCATCTTTTTAATCCTTCCATTTCAACTGCATTAACCTCTGTCTTACCCCTTGTCTTGTTTTATTCGGTCATTTGCCCAAGAATTCCCTTTCTATATTAGTCTTTATCTACAAGACGAAGAAGTCATTGGTGCCCCCAGCCGGCTAGCGCCCCACTCACCTCTGAAGTCAAAGAGGTTCTGTCGGACATCCGAAATCGGCTTAACGATCCTGTTGAGAGCTTGGTGAATGATTCAGGTCTGATAAGGGCACGTTTCAAAGATGTTATGGATCACCTCCCCGTGGAGCTTGTCGACATGCTGATTCCAGCCGTTCACCTGGAATTTCATTGGCCCTCGTTTACCAGAGCTCAACAGAGAATGGCCGATAGGGTGAGCCGGAGATTGCAGCTAGATGCCGCCCGAGCCGATAACGTTGCTGCTGTTCAGGAGAAGGCCAACCTGGACCGTCTATTTGACGAGTCATCGGCCACTTCTTCTCGTTTAGCATAGCTAAGAGTGGAGGAGACCGATCTGATTTCAAAGCTTGCAGAGATACAGGCAAAGATTGCAGAGGTATGAGCGAAGATAGCTTCTAAAGAAAATGCCCTGCAAGTTCTTCCTCAGCAAATCCAGGCCCAGGAAATTCAACTTGCCGAAGTTCTCCGCCACGCACGTCATCGCCGTTAGGCCATCAAATCGGTTTCGGGGTCGGACGAAGAAGACCTGGCTTTTATCCAAAGCATCGATAATATCAGAAGTAAGGCGATTGAAGCTATTGAAATCCTTCTATCTTAAAACTCTGACGTGCGCCCGATGGGCCGGTTGTGGCTCAAAACACTTGAATTTTTACGCTATAAATTAACGTCTAAGGGCGATGGGTTTCATCGGCCGTTTTTTAAGGCGATACTTTTGTATCGGCTGTTTTGATTTTCTTTGCTTCTGTGTAGACTTAGGCATTTTATCCATATGCTCGGGTGGTATCGCTTCAAGTACCTTCCATTTAACGCTTTCTCGAACAATTCTCCTTCTAAGCTCTCGAGTAGATAGGCATTACCGGGAATCACTCGATGTATCCGATAAGGCCCTTCCCAATTAGGTGACCATTTTCCGAACCGATTATCTTTAGACCCAATCGGTAGAATAAGTTTCCATACTAAATCTCCTTCTTCAAATGACTTAGGCACCACCTTCTTATTATAATGTCTGGCCACCCTTGCTTTGTTTTCTTTGATCTTCTCGAGGGCTCTTAACCGGTTCTGTGCCAAATCGTCCAAACCATCCGTCTTTAAATTATAATAATCATCGGCTATAAGCTGATTCTGCAATGTTATCCTCCTTGAGCCGATATTATTTTCCCATGGCAGTACCGCTTCATGTCCATAAACCAACTGATACGGCGGCACCTATGTAGCTCCGTGATATGTCATCCGATAAGCCCATAGTGACTTCGATAGGGACTGATGCCATCGCTTTGGTTGTTCATTGATTTTGCGCTTTATCAGACTTTTGTTGGATGCCTCTGCTTGTCCATTTGCTTGTGCATATTAAGGCGATGAATTCAATAGCTTAATACCCGTACTGACTGCAAACTATTGAAACTCCTCCGATATGAAGATTGAACCCTGATCGGTTGTGATTGTCTACGGGACTTCGAAGCGGTATATGATATGTTCCTTTATGAACTCGATTGCATCGGCTAAAGTAACTTTCTTTAAAGGAACAACCTCTACCCATTTGGTGAAGTAATATGTAGCCGCCAGAATGAACTTGTGTCCCTTGCTTGATGCCGGATAGATCTGGCCGATCATGTCGATACCCCAACCTCTGAAAGGCCATGGCTTGATTATCAGGTTCATCGCCGATGCTAGAGCTCTTTGGATGGTTCCAAACTTCTAGCAATCCTGACATCCTTTATAATACCTTATACAATCCTCTAACATAGTTAGTCAAAAGTATCCTGCCCTCCGGAGTAACCACTTCATCTTCTGAGCTGATTGGTGTGTGCCGCATATACCATGGTGAACCTCGCACATGACGACCTTTGCCTCTTCGGTGTTTATACATTTGAGCAGTACTCCATCAATGGTCCAATAATACAGCTCTTCATCAAGCAGCACATATTTTGTAGCTTTGTACCTGAGTTTTCTTGGCACCGATTGTGAAAGATTCTTCAAATATGTAACGAGCTCATACCTCCAATCATTGGCTTCCAACTCTGCAACTTCTATCTCAATCTGCTTAGCCATCGGTTTATATCCCGATGCTGTTTGAGCCAGGTCGTTCACCTCTGTATTCTGCTCTCTTGGGATATGGGTGAGGGTTATACTTCCGAAGCTTGATATCAAGTCTTGACACCGATCGTGATAAGTCTTCAAAACATCGTCTTTGCACACATACTCACCTGACAGCTGCTTCATTACTAGCAAAGAATCTCCCATGATTTCCACCGCATCGGCGCCATCTTCTTCTAGCAACTGCAACCCTTTTAAAACTGCTTCATACTCTGCTTGATTATTGGTTGAGAAAGGCTTGATTGTATATGCAAACTCAAAAGCTGCCCCCCGAGGCGATATGACCACCAATCCGATACCACATCCATGCTAACATACTGATCCATCGAAGAATAAAGTCCATGGTGCCGGCTCGACGTAAGCCACCGATTTATCTCTGTGCTGAACTATGAAGTTGGCCACTACTTGTCCTTTTACTGCCTTTGCCGATTCATAACGGATGTCAAACTCGGTGAGAGCAAACACCCATTTCCCGATGCGTCCTTTTAACACTGGAGCCGATAGCATATGCTGCTCGATCGGAACGCTGTGCGAGAGCCCGTGCAGCGGCCGAGACCTCGCGACAAGGCACCTCTGACACCTACACCATGGATTTCGAGGGCATGCCATGTACCGCACGCCGACCGTGAATCTTCTCGCCATCGAGAGGGCCCTAGCTGCCCTTCCCAGTTCACCCGAGCTTTAGAGGGCTCGGGCGATGACCCAGGCTGTCGTTGCTCAAATTGTTGAGGTGGCGCCACCTACGAGGTCATAAATGCCAAGGCCGTCTCCACGACCGACACGTTCATCGGTTAGATCTCGGTCTCTAGACCGTAGATCATCGTCTCGCCGTCCTGGTGGTCTGAACGTTCACCGGCCAGATCACGGTCTCTGGACCATAGATCGCCTCCCTGATCGCTCCGGCGGTCGACACGTTCTCGTCCAAGAGAGCGTCATGGGAGTTCTTACTCGGGCGATGCCTGAGACTACATCAACCAAGTGTGGGATGCGCGTAACACCATTTCTCGCCGACGCAGAGAACGCGAGCGCCGTGAGCTTCGTTGTCGAGATCAATTCGACCGGAGTTATGGTATGCCAGGGGTTAGTCGACCCGACACTGACATTTCATGCCATGACGGCTTTCCAGCCTTCTTCGAGCACCTTCGTCGAGTGGTGTGGCCATGCAACTTCTGCCTGATGGGAGTTGTGCCATATGACGGCAAGACCGACCCTTCCCAATGGCTGCAGCTGTACTACACGGCCATTCCCCCAGCCGAGAGGGACCAATATGTCATGGCTAACTACCTCCCCGTAGTGTTGTCGTCGGCCACCATCAGCTGGCTGGCCGGACTCCCAGAGAACTCTATTGACTCCTAGGGAGAGTTGTGCGATGTCTTCATCGCCAACTACCAAGGAACTTGGCAAAGGCCGGCCTCTCGGCACGACCTGTGCCAAGTAAGCCAAAGAGACGATGAGTCCTTGAGAGACTACATCCGTCGCTTCTCCAAGCGCCGAAACACCGTCATCAGTATCTCCAACGCTGACGTGATGTCCATCTTTCAAGATGGCTTGCGGAAGCATTTGGAGTTGTTCCACCATCTAGTGATGAAAGAGCCATCGGATCCCGGCGAGATGATCACCATCGCCGAACAATTCGCCAGTGCCGAGGACGCTGAGCGGGAGCA
The DNA here is from genome assembly GCA_000418225.1 of Zizania latifolia. Lineage (NCBI taxonomy): Eukaryota > Viridiplantae > Streptophyta > Magnoliopsida > Poales > Poaceae > Zizania > Zizania latifolia. The sequence continues at coordinate 22,933 of KE371657.1, read as the reverse complement.
ACTGCACCCAAAAGCTCAAGAGTCCGACAAGGAGAAGGTGAAGAAGAAAAAGGATCATCACCGTTCGCCTTCACGAGAAAATCACGACAAGCCCGAGTCCTCTTCCCGTCATAGGAACAAAAAGAGGAAGGGTAAAGAGATCATGGCTACGAGAAAACCTCAAGACCGAAAGGTCGAGAGAACTCGGCATTGCAGAAAGTATTAGACAAACCCTGCATTATTCATCCTAACAGCAACCACACCACCCGCCGATGTTACCAGTTGCAGAACCAGATGAAGAAGGAGGCGGAAGCAAATCCCCAGCAAGACAAGCGTTGCCGAGATGATAAAAAGAAGAAGTCGAAGAAGGACGATGAAGGCGCCGAAGTATCTTCGACGGAAAACGATTTTTAGGAGCCTGCATGGACGGTCTCCATGATTTTTGGTGGAGCGATCGCCTCCGAATCCAAGTGCCAACAAAAGCTGCTGACCCGCCGCATCAACGCCATCAGCACTAAGCCAACCGAGCGCTTACGGTGGTCAGAGGTCCCGATCTCCTTTAGTCGCGACGATCAGTGGACGAACGTCCCCAAGCCGAGACGATTCCCACTGGTTGTCGACCCGGTCATCCTCAAAGTGCGCCATGTTCTGTTTAAAGGAACATTGGCTGCACTCAGCATTGACGAATCCACTCTTCAGAAGACGGACACACCCTTTTACGGGATTGTCCCCAGGAAGGCCGCCATTCCACTCAGCACCCTCACCCTGCCGATGACATTCAGCACTCAGGACAATTACAGGACCGAGCACATGAAGTTCTACGTCACCGACTTTGAGACCGCTTATCATGCCGTGCTTGGGCGACCGTCCCTCGCTAAATTCATGGCGGTACCCCACTACGCGTACCTGGTCCTAAAAATTCCTAGACCAGGTGGGGCCTTTTCTATAAAGGGGGATGTTGCCACCTTGCACGCATGTGAGCGTGACAGCCTTGCCTTGGGTGAGGCCACTGACATCTCTGTCCGGATGGAGGAAACCGTCCAGGCGGCCAAGACGACGCTGACCACAAACATGGAGTCCCGACATCCACGCCATCTACATCAAGCTTGACGCCCTTGCTGGCTGAGTATAAAAGTGTTCAGCTTTTGGATGTCAACCACTCCAAGACGGCGCTGATTGGGACAACACTAGATCCAAAATAGGAAAGCGCGCTCGTTAGCTTCCTTTGCTCCAACACTGATATATTCGCCTGGCAGCCATCTGACATGCCTGGTGTACCTAGGGAGCTGATCGAGCACGAACTCCATGTTTACCTGACCGCCAAGCCGGTCAAGCAGAAGATACGCCGATTTGCTCAAGATCGCAAGGAGGCTATCAAAGAAGAAGTCACCCGCCTGTTAGCGGCAGGGTTTATAAAAGAGATGTATCATCCCGAGTGAGTAGCCAACCCAGTCCTTGTAAAAAAGAAGAATGGGAAATTGAGAATGTGCATTAACTACACCGATCTCAACAAGCGATGCCCTAAAGATCTGTTCCCACTGCCGCGCATCGACTAAGTGGTTGATTCCACTATCGGCAGTTCTCTCCTATGCTTCCTGGATTGCAACTCGGGTTATCATCAGATCAGCCTAAAAGAAGAAGATTAAGAGAAAACATCGTTCATCACCCTATTCGGCGCATATTGCTACACATCAATGCCTTTTGGGCTGAAGAACATGGGGGCTACATACCAACGTGCTATTCAGCATTGCCTGGCTGATCAGATCGGCCGCAATGTTAAAGCTTATGTGGATGATGTCGTCATCAAATCCAGAAGGCCAGAAGATCTTATTCTTGACCTCCAAGAGACTGTAGACAACCTCCGCAAATTCCGATGGCAGTTCAACCCGGAAAAATGTGTGTTCGGGGTGTCGACTAGAAAGCTGCTCGGGTTCATCATCAGCAGTTGGGGAATTGAAGCGAATCCAGAGAAGATTTCTGCAATATTGAACATGGCCAAGCCCAACAGCGTTAAGCATATTCAGCGCCTTACAGGCTGCATGACCTCACTTGGTCAGTTCATTTCCCGACTGGGTGAGCACGGGATGCCTTTCTTCAAGTTGCTGAAAAAACAAGGCGATTTTACGTGGACGCCAGAGGCTGATCAGGCATTCGCCGACCTCAAGAAGTTTTTATCTTCTTCGCTGAACCTGGTTGCGCCGACCTCTGGTGAAACACTCATCCTCTACATTGCCGCCGTGACCCACATGGTCAGCACCGCCATGGTTGTCGAGCGCTTCGAGGAAGGACACACCTATCCGATTCAAAGGCCGGTATATTTCATATCTAAGGTGCTTGGACCTTCCAAAGTCCGGTATCCTCAGGTCCAGAAGCTCCTATACGTCGTCCTTATCACCGCCTGGAAGCTCAAGCATTATTTCTAGGCCCATTCGGTGGAGGTTATCATAGAATTTCCACTCGGCGATATTCTCTGGAACAAGGATGCGACTGGTCGGATCGTGAAGTGGGCCATTGAGCTTGGTGAGTACACCCTTGATTTCAAGCCCCGCACTGCCATCAAGTCTCAATCTCTCGTCGACTTCGTTGCTGAGTGGACCAAAATACAACTCCCACCGGTCGCTGAATTTCAAGAGTATTGGATCATGTACTTCGATGGCTCGCTCAGCATTGATGGAGTAGGAGCAGAAATTCTTCTCATATCTCCTCAAGGTGAAAAATTGAAATATGTTCTTCAACTATTATTTATGGCGTCTAATAATGCAGCCGAGTATGAGGCACTCCTCAATGGTTTGCGTATCATCATTTCCCTTGGGATTCAAAGATTAATGGTATATAGAGATTCTAAACTGGTTATCAGCCAAGTTAATAAAGATTGGTCTTGCGCTAGCGAGAAGATGGACGCTTACTGCCAGGAGATCCTCAAGTTAGAAGGAAAGTTTAGTGGCCTTGAGTTCCATCATGTTCCCCGGGACGAGAACTCGGCTGCTGACTTCTTGGCTAAGCTCGGCTCGTCAAGAGCCCCTATGCCGAGTGATGTTTTCCTCCAAGAACTCCCGAAGTCATCAATTAAAGTTGATGAAATTCAACCTTCAGAGGCCGATGAAGCTCCATCCGCCCTGGTCATTACTGATATTGAAGAAGATTGGCGACAACCATTCATTGATTTCATCCTCGCTGCCAAGGCACCTGAAGATAAAGGTGCAGCCATTCGCCTTTCCATAAGAAGCAAGCAGTATGTCATGGTGGGATCTGAGTTATATAAAAGAGCAGCTTCAACCCGAGTACTAATGATGTGTGTTAGCAAAAAGGAAGGTTCAGAAATCCTCAAAGAGATACACTCAGGCATTTGTAGGAATCATGCTGGCGCTCGAACGTTGCTTGGCAAGGCCTTCAGGTCAGGTTTTTACTGGCCGACTGCTAATGAAGATGTCAAGCTACTAGTTCGTAGCTGCCAAGGCTGTCAATTCTTTGCCAAGCAGCATCATCTCCCTGCTCAAGCTCTCCAAACCATCCTGGCTTCATGGCCGTTTGCATGTTGGTTGGGGGCTTGATATGGTAGGACCTTTTCCAAAGGCACCCCAGGGTTATGACCGCCTGTTTGTTGCTATTGATAAATTCACCAAGTGGATTGAAGTGATGACCTTAAGGACAAGCACCGCCAAAAAAGCCGCAGAGTTCATTCAAGGCATAATGTACCGATACGGTGTCCCTCATCAGATTATCACAGATCTTATGACTCAATTTACCGACAATGATTTTTGGGAATTCTGCGAAGACTAGTGTATTGAAGTCAAATATGCTTCTGTTGCACATCCAAGAGCAAATAGACAGGTTGAGTGGGCTAATGACATGATACTTCAAGGACTGAAAGCCAGAATTTTTGATCCCCGTAACAAATATGGCAGTCGGTGGATGAAAGAATTGCCTGCTGTTCTTTGGGGTCTTCGGACTCAGCCAAGCCGAGCTACTGGTCGGACTCCTTTTTTCCTCGTATATGGATCAGAGGCTATTTTACCAGTGTACATGTTGCACGAGTCCCCTAAGATTCAGCACTATGAAGAAGGCGCAGCCGAGCGGACAAGAGAAGAAGATATTGACAGTCTTGAAGAAGCTCGTTTAAATGCAGTCATACAATCTGACCGGTACCAGCAAGGCTTGCGAAGGTACCATGACCGTAATGTGCATGGTCGATCTTTTCAAGTTGGAGACTTAGTCCTTCACCGAGTACAATCAGCGGTCGGCGCACACAAGTTATCAGCTCCATGGGAGGGACCTTACATCATCTCCGAAGTTACCCGACCAGGTTCATACCACTTGATACGTGAAGATGGTCAGAAGATTGCAAATTCTTGGAATATTGAGCATCTACGACGTTTTTATCCTTGAATAAGCTAAGTCCTTGTTTTGGATAAGTAAAGATGTTCAACTTTTTATTCCGATTGCCTTCTTTTATGTTTTTTCGCCCGACTCCCGAGTTTTTGAAGTTTTATCTTAACTCTGTATTCATGATCTGCTCTGGCTGAGTTAAGCTACACTTCTGATTGCTCGGGGGCTCGGCTTGCTGTTCTATGATTTATCCGATTGCTTTTGAGTGATATTTTTTGACTATATGTGACGCCAACGGTTCCAAACAGCGTGCATGCAGCTCAAGTTTCCCTACGCTATGGACCTAAGCTAAATCAAACAGTCAAAAATGCACCCCAAGTGGTCGGACATAGAGCACGTTTAATAAAAAGCAGCATTGTTTCATTACATTAAAAAGTATATGTACAATTGCATGTTTTCTACCCTACCATCTACTCGGCAGGATCAGCTGGGTACGTTTCTAGATCAGCGACAAGGACGCTCACCGTCTCCTCCACCTCCGTGTAGATGCGCTCCACGTCGGATTCTTCGACGGTGGCCGGCCACCCTGCTCGGATGTGGTCCATACGAGTAGTTGGATACAACGCTCGGACGATCCCGAGCGCGTGGGTGACCGCCGTCTAGACAAAGTCCCGGGTTTGCTCCTGTAGACGTGTCACCGACCCTTGCAGCCTTTCCCTGAAGTGCTCCACCGACCATGAAGTGTTAGAGGGCTCGCCCTCAATCATCTTGAGGAGAGTCTCCGCACCGGCTCTGTATTCATCTCGCTGTGCCTGAGTATAACTCAGACGTAGCTCGAGATCAGCGAACTGAGCGCCTACTCACCGATGAAGCTATGGAAATATAGCATCATATCAGAAAAAGTTTTATCAACAAACAACACTAAAAGAGTCCAGGATGGTGATTCGTACTTTTGTACTCACTCGACCACTTGATAGTGGCCACTTCAGACGCCTTGAGGTTCTTCTCAAGCTCGGCGATCCTGGTCTCTACCTCCGTGGCCCTGGTCTCTGCCTCTGTCACCTTGGCCTCTGCCGACGTTGCTCTAGCAAGGGCTTCATCCCTCTCAGCCAGAGCCGCTTCGGCTGAAGTGGCCGATCGGTCTGCCCAGCCAGCAGCCATCTCCATCCGCTCCTCCGCTGCCAACCATTCTGTTATATCAGCACTGGTTAAAACAATAATGACAAGCAAAAAAGGCGATAATGGGTAATCAAGCACTTACCATTGGAGTAGATCTCCACCTGACCTCGGAGGATTTTGTTGTCCTCCTCCGACCTGTTCAGATCAGCATCTCTCCGTTTGAGCCAGACTGTTAGCTGGCTAACGAGACGCTGCACAAAGACAAAATAAGTTAGTATGCATATAAATTATGTATATTAAACTAACGATTGCAGGGATACTTACGGTGGTCTCTTGACCAACCCAGCCGAGTGCGTCAAGGTACTCGGCCGCTCCCCTCCTGATCGGACTGGTCGGGGCACGGGTCATCACGCCGGAGGCCGGTTGAGGCACCCTCTGGACTGGAACCTCAACCTCCATGGGGTCGGCCACGCCAGGCTCCACCGAGGGCCTTTCCACGTTCTCTGCCGGCACCTCAACCTCCATGGTCGGCAAAGGGCTGCCAGGTGCCGCTACCTCTGAGTCCACAGCACTAGGCTGCGTTGCGGGAGGCACGCTGGCACCCGGTGTTGTTGCTGGCTG
>ASSH01051389.1:0-27032 GCA_000418225.1 Zizania latifolia | reverse complement strand
CACGTACCATTCGTGTTGCTTTTCATCGTTCTTGTCGCCGCCGGCCTTATCTTGGAACAGATAGATAATGCATCCACTAGTGCATGGTCGCACATCACAAGTTCAACGTGTGCGGTTTTTAGGATTTAAACACATGACTTCTGTCTTCTCTTTACCATCCCACTTCAGCATATATTTTTTACGGAAAAGAGTAAGCTATTGTTTTAACTGCACTTTTTTAAACTTTAATGTATATTTTATACTCTAAATCACTTCAAATAAAAAATATGTTAACTACAAAGGTGTGGATCTCGTCGAGCTCTGTAACTTTTATATATAACATATCTTTATTTGACGTCGTTTGAACAAATTCAAAATTCTCAAATGTACTGGTTTGTAATAAAAACCATCATATTTGAATAGTATTTTTATTAAAGAATTAAAAAAAATCTTATTTGTACCAATTTTTATTAAAAACCTGACACCTACACTACAAGTGTCATTTTAATGAAAACTGGCATATTTGTGATTTTTTAAAAATTCAAAAAATCTTATTAGTGCCGGTTTTTAATTGGCTCATATATGATTCTTAGATGTGACAGTTTTTAATAAAAACCGATCCTCGTATATATTGTTATCAGGTTTTAAAAAAACCCGATACATATATGTATACCGGTTTAGATAAACCGATACGTATATAAATATGTCTCTTTTTTATGTGTTTATACTAGTCGTGATCGGACATGCTATCCACAATATGTCCTTCACAATGAAAAGTTGCCAACTTGCCATGATGCATTGAAACATGCCGTCTCGAGACGGGGATTCAGCTAGCTGCTGTGCCTGAAAACTCAAATCAAATTTCGTAATCCAACTTCTGACAAGCACACCTAGCTTCCTCCTCGCAATAAACTCTAGCGAACGTAAATTTTCGTGGAAAGTGCCAAACGTTTGTGAAAGATTTTCTTATTAAATACTCTCTTTCTGTTCGTTTCACTTTTTAAAATCAAAATTCTCTAACACTATCTAATTGTGCACAAAAATATACTAACAACTACAATATTAAATTAGTTTTATTAAATATATTGTTTTTAAAACTTGGTTAAGATTATAGTTAAAGAAATTTGAATTTTTTTTAAAAAAGTCGAACAACCTGTAGTATAAAACGAAGGAGTACAAACGACCGAAAGATTAAATATCTAAAGACAGCAACTCTCCATGTCGGAAAACTAATTTTTCGATACACAATGCCAATACGCTTTGAATATATTTTGATGCTCTAAATTCAACTATCACTTGTCAACTTCCGTACTGCATACCATGCCCTTTTCTTCCCTATATTGCAGTAGTTAAAAGTACGGCATGAATCATGCCACGTACTCTTACGTCTTAAGATGTGTTTCTTCTTGAATATACTCAAATATTCAATATATACTTAATTCAAGTGTGGCAAAAAAACTTAATTCAACTATGTATCCAACATAAAAATGATGATTTGACACTCTCAAAATTATCCTTAGTTCAAGTGTAGTTAAAAAAATAATTCAACGGTGTTTCTTAGAATTTTTTATGATTTAATACTGTCAATATTGCATCTTAATTATAATAACATACCATAATTAACAAAATTTCTTGGAATATACTCTACACTCATCATGCCGACAAGCTTATATTTTTAATAGTAATTTAGTGAGTTCAGATATATGATATTATTACCATCCCTACAATTAAACGTGTTACGAGGGTACACTGATATGTATATTTATGCCATGTACGTGTGGCGCGTGCGATTATATAGCACGGGTTCTATGTAACCCCAAAAACGAAAGAAAAGATTGCCGTGTAAGTATGCGTGCACGCATCCTGCTCTTTGCCGCGTGCCATTTAAGCCGATCACCGGTCGGCATCTCACCTCGATCCGGTTCCCGGCTGGAAGATTGCCACGTAAATCGAGATTCGCCAATCTTCTTGAAATCCATTGCTTCGACGTACATCGATGTGTAATGTCAGTCAACAGCTAGGTAGCTGCCTCGTCGCCCTCGATGATCCATATCTCACAGAAATGGCGCGTCAGCATTTAGTGATCATGCATATCCAACAGCGGCCACCAAATTCATACTCTTTAAGATTTAATATGCCGGCAATGCCGGTTCTTAAAAATCGACACTTATAAAAATCTTAAATATTTTGGTTTTATTAAAAACCAACATTTATAATAATTTTTAATTTTTTAATTGATGTCTGATGGAGATATATATGCTATATTTAAAAATTACGGAGCTCGACAAGATGTGTAACTTTATATTTTACAACCTTTTTATTTAAAGTCATTTAAAACAAAAAATATATATTACAAATTTTCTAAAACTGAAATCAAAAGCTATGATATTTCGTCAGGAATTGTGTTTAGGTGAGATGATAATAAGACGTGTAAAGACAATTCCCATGATTCCATAGCAACTGTACGCACACGAAAAACTGTGTAACGTGTAATGCACTATTACACGATCGTCTCTCCATGCCAAATATTTTTTTTAACCTTCTTGCGATTGTAAAGTTCAAAAACTAGAATCTCTGGTTACTGCAGGGAAAATTAACCTAGTTATTGCATCCAAATGGATCACCATGTTAAGCAAAGAGATATTCAGTCAACTGCTACACACGCAGACGATATGTACGTCCTGCATATATATATATATATATATATAAAATAAAGAAGATGCTATGCACATATGCTTAGCCGCGTCAATTAGCTGAAACCTGACTTCACACCGCCTTCAAAGTTAAGAGAGATCGAATTAATGGGAATGTAAGTACAATGCGGCATCGAATATTCGTCCTACTCAGCCTACTCAATTCCTTTTCATCGGAAATGTCAAGTGCCCTTATAATACCTTTTGATTTGGAAGACAAAGGTGATAGCAACGCTTAGGTGACCTCTAGGGTTAGGATTAGTCGGGTGTGGGAGGAGAGTGACATACCCTCTGGCTTGGAGGAGGAACTCGTCATGACGCGGTGCTGTGGCGAGGTCAGTCCGGCAATGTTCGACGTGGAGGCAAAGAAGCTTCTCGTCGCTTCAACGTCTAAGTCATCGGTTTAACTCGTTAGGGTTTGTAGAGAGACGGTGCGGCGGTGAATCTTCAGGTTCGCGCAGCCGACTCACTCCTCTTTTTATAGCGCTGCGCGACAGGGGCTCCTCAACTATAGTCGGTTGGAGCGCCCCCGATCAGGGCGCGAGATGCTCAGGGAGGAGAGGGACTCTGTCTCCCTCTCCTCCCGGGGAGATCTAACCAACATTCTCCCCCTAGATCTCAACTTAATTCTTAACTTAAACTTAACTCAGTACCTGTTTCATTATAGATCAACGCATAGAGCATGTTACATCACAATAGTCAGTTACGTACTATGGGACTCAACAACTACAATGCACCTTTATATTTTGAAACAGATTCTTAACTTATTTTGGGTCCTTATTATCCAAAGATCATAGACTTTCCCTTAAACCCATGCCGGCTAAGTGTTCTCTGAACATATTGGGTGGTAAGCCTTTAGCGAGCGGATCCATAAGCATTTGCTTGGTATTTATATGATCAAGACTAATAGTTTGATCTTGAATTTTCTCCTTAACAACATAGTACTTAATGTTGATGTGTTTGGCAGCACCACTCTTGTTGTTATGGGAGTACAATATTACTGGCTCATTGTCACTGTATAACTTAAGTGGTTTTTCAATGCTGTCGACCACTCTAAGATTGGGTATAAATTTCTTAAACCATAATGCCTATCCGGTGGCCTCATAACATGCTACAGACTCGGCGTACATCGTCGAAGATGCAGTGACGGTCTATTTGGAGCTTTTCCACGATACAACTCCATTTGCGAGTGTGAATATGTTATTTGACGTGGATTTCTCAGTATCTACACATCCCACAAAATCTGAATCTGAATAACCCACTATTTCAAGGGTATCTGATCTTTCATACGTTAACATGAGGCCTTTTGTGTCTTGTATATATCGTAAAGCTTTATTAACTCATTTTCAGTGATCTATACCTAGATTTTTCTGATATCTGTCAAGCATCCCAGTAGCAAAAGCTAAGTCAGGGCGAGTGCAAACTTGAGCATACATCAAGCTTCCGACAGTAGAAGCATATGGAATCGATTTCATTTGATCGATCTCATATTGGTTTCTGGAACATTGAAAATTTCTAAACTTATCACCCTTGACTATCGGAGCAGGCGTAGGCTTACACCCATGCATACTATATTTTCTTAGAATCTTTTCTAAGTATGTCTTCTGCGATAATCCTAATACCCCTTTATTTCTATCTCAGTGAATCTCTATTCCTAATACATAGAAAGCTTCACCAAGATCTTTCATATCAAAATGTGAGGACAAGAAGCTCTTAATTTCTAATAGTAGACTGATATTGCTACTTGCAAGTAAAATATTATCCACATACAAAACAAGGAAAATAATTTTTTCATTCTTAAACTTAGCATAAATGCAGTTGTCCTCCTCATTTTCCTTAAACCTAAATTTTCTTATGGTTTCATCAAATTTGAGGTACCATTTCCTGTAGGTCTGTTTTAATCTATAAATAGACTTAGTTAAATGGCATCCCAAATTTTCTTTCCCTTTTATAACAAAACCCTTGGGTTGTGCCATATAGATATTCTCATACAAATCTCCATCGAGAAATACCGTCTTTATATCCATCTGATGTAATTTTAAGTCATAATGTGCCACTAATGCCATAATGATTCTGAACGAATCCTTAGATGAAACAGGTGAAAATGTCTCATTATAATCTATTCCTTCTCTTTGAGTGAAGCCTTTTGCCACAAGTCTTGCCTTAAATCTGTCGATATTCTCTTAGGAGTCACGTTTAATCTTGTAGACCCATTTATAGCCTACTGTTTTGGCTCATTTAGGAATTTCTTCTAATTTCCAAGTTTTATTGGTATTCATAGACCTCATCTCATCTTTCATAGCCTCAAACCATTTGGATGAGTGGGGACTTCTCATGGCTTCTTCAAAAGAGGCGGGATCGCCCTCCATTTGAATTTCTTCACTCATATAAACCACATAATCGTCAAGAATAGTTGATTTTCTTACTCTTTGTGATCTTCTGATATTCTCTTAGTTTGGCACATCATTTTCAAAGTGTGGGGGCTATTCTTCTTCTTCTTCATTAACAACATCTGGAACTTTAGATTCCTGAATAACAGGAGCCTCATGAACAATAGGTGTTGCTGATGAAGATCCAACCACAGGTGCTGGATAAATTGGTTCTACCACAGGCACATGAAAAATTGACTCTTGAATCATAGGAGTGGGTATACAGACCCACTTCTCTTCAAGACTAATCTCTCGAAGCACTGTGCTCCCCCTGATCATCGCGTCTTCTAAAAAGACCGTGTGTCTCGTTTCTACAAACTTAGTATGTCGATCAAGACAATAGAAACAAAAACCCTTAGACTTATCTAGATAGCCAATAAAATGGCAACTTACCATCTTATAGTCTAATTTACCAATATTTGGGTTAAATACCTTAGCCTCAGCAGGACAGTCCCATACACGTAGATAATTAAGTGAAGGCTTTCGTCTAGTCCATAATTCATACGGTGTTTTAGGCACCGACTTACTAGGGACCCGATTAAGAATATGAATGACATGTTTTAATGCCTCTATCCACAAATTAATCGGCAGAGTGGAATAACTTAGCATGCTTCTTACCATATCCATCAAGGTGCGATTGCGCCTTTCTGTCACTCCATTTTGCTGAGGTTCGTCCGGTGTAGAATATTGGGTAACTATGCCATTTTCCTAGAGAAATCTTGCAAAAGGTCCGAGAATTTGGCCATAAGAGGTATGACGACCGTAGTACTCCCCTCCACGGTCGGATCTTATTATTTTAATCTTTAGATCATGCTGATTCTCTACTTCAGCCTTAAATATCTTAAATTTATCCAGAGCTTCTGATCACTCTTTAATTGGATAAATATAGCCATATCACGAATAATCGTCCATAAATGTTATGAATGAGTCATAACCATCTACAGACGTCACAGGAAACAGACCGTAAATATCTGTGTGAATTATTTCTAAAATTCCTGCGCTTCGCTTTGCATCTTTCTTAATTTGTTTGACGTATTTGCCTTTAATGCAATCGATGCATTGCTCAAAATCTAAAAATTCTAACGGCAGAAGAATTGATTCTTTAACTAAACGTTCAATCCCCCCTCGAAATGTGGCCTAAACGACAGTGTCATAATTTCAAAGATACGTCATCAATTATTTTACGCTTATTCTTATTCACAAACAAGGAGACATTTTCAGCACTTACAATATTCGCAGACTCATTTAGAGAAAACAAATAAAGCTTGTCATACTGGAAAGCAAGACAAATAACATTATTATCAAATATAATAGAATATTATTTGTTGCCAAAATGACAATCAAAATCATTATTGTCTAAACAAGATACTGAAACCAAATTTCTTCTCATGGAAGGCACATAAAGGACATCATGCAAATGAATAATAAAGCCATTGTTTATTTTTAATAGGAGTTCACCAATGGCTTCAACTTCTGCTTCGATGCCGTTCACGACTCTAACTGTTCTTTCTCCTTTTACTAATGTTCTCATCGTAGCGAATCCATATAAAGAATTTGCAACATGAACAGTTGTACCTGAATCAATCCACCAAGTAGAACTTGAATATTCTAAATACAGAGATTCATCGATGAATGTAATTTCATCCTTACCATTTCTGTTCATCCATCTGAGGAACTCTACATAATCTTTCATGTGATGTTCCTCCTTCTTACAATGCCTGTAAACGCTCTTCGGGACGTCATGTTCCTTCGTAGGAGCCTTTCCACGTGGCTTGGAAGAGGAGGCCTTAGAATCATTTTCCTTAGAATTAGGAGAAAAATTAGAATAATTCTTCTTCTTATTATTGTAATGTATATGTTTAACTGAATCACCATGTATTTCCTTAATCCTCTCTTCCTCTTGCACATATGAGGAGATCAGTTTCTCAATATTCAGCGCTCAGGCTATGAGTTGTAGTTGATAACAAATGTTTCAAAGTTCTTAGGCAGAGACGCCATGATCAAATGAATGATAAAATCGTCCTTGAGCCTCATGTCTATTGGCTTGAGTTTATAAACCATGTTGCTCATTCTTAAAATGTGCTCTCTTACCCCACCGCCACGGTATTTTTCCGTCACAAGCTTCTTAATAAGAGTGCTTACGTACGCCTTTCAAGTGCCAGTATACTGACTCTTCACCTTCTTAAGATACTCTTTAGCGGTCTCACATGGTAGGATTGATCCCCTTATTGCTTCCATAATGGAACTCTTAATGACCATGAGGCACTTACGATTAGACTAATCCCACTTAGTATGATCGATGTCGTACTTCATTCTTATCTCAGCGAAGTCCCATGATCTAGTGGCGAAAGCCTCCTGACTCTCACTATCATGAATCACAGGCTCCGAAGGCTCAACGGGATGATTATGCATAAGTGCAAGATCTATGTCCCATAGCGCAAGTACTATCTCAATGTTATCTCTCCAAGAACCATAGTTCTCTCCATTGAGGGGCTCAATGGATGAGAGCTGACTAAGCATGTTTCCTGATAAGGAACAATCATCAAAGGGATTAATTCAGTAGACAAAAAAATAGTACATGTATTAATTCAACGTTGGTCAAATTTGTACATGTAACATGCTTAAAGAAAAATTAATTCTACATCACCATTGGGCAGAAATAGAATTAACTTAACTTAATTATAATAATTTTATCAACAACGTTGGTCAGTAGATAAAATTATTACTGCAACAAAACTATTTATCCTCCTAATTAAATTTTCCCGTTGGTTCCAATTTAATCAGTAAAATAAATAATGCTTAAAAAAATGGACAAACGGAAAATATCTAAAACAGTGTAAAACACAGCGGAAGACTTAAATAAAATTCTTACATTAATAAGAAACAGTGGCAAAATTCTGCATTTAATCTTAATCATAATTCTTAATAAACTATTTTCCAATTAAATATTCTCGTTGGATCAAATTTAATCAGAAAATAACATAAAATTCTCAAAAATTCAGCATATTGCCACCGAGTTGTGTCTAATTTATCAAAATTTTATCCGCAGCTTAAACTTAATTTCTCTTAATTTTGGGCCATTTTATTAATTTCCAGAAAACAAAAAATTGAAAAAAGAATACTGAAAATCTGAAAGAAAAGAAAAAGGAAAAACGGCCCAGAACTGAAAACAGTCCGACCCATAGACTGAATATGGCCCTGGCCCAGCCAGCCGCGTGCGCGCAGGCTGCAACCTGGGCTTGGGCCGGGAATTTGCTCCCCCGCCTAGGCCATCTTCGGTCTAATCGACAAGATCAACGGCCACGTGCGATCGTCGCTCGAACAAAAACCCCACTCCGCGCCCCCCGAGAACCCTAGCTCATTCCCTCTCGAGCGCACGCGAGAGAGGAGGCAAAGTAGAGAGCGGCGGCGAGCATAGTAGCGTGCCGCCCGTGGGTCCGCTCGCCGGAGCGCCCGCTCACCCGAGGGTGAGCGAGCCTCCGTCGAGCCGGTCCGTGGCGGTTGTTTTGGCCAGATCCGGGGTGGCCGAAACACCGGCGAGCGGTTGCACGTGATGGCGAGTGGCGGAGGGCCCCACATCCTCTTCTCGGGGTCAGCCGGGTGACAGATTTGGTGCGGCGAGGTATGTCCCAACGCCCTTAGTACTTAGGGTTAGGGTTAGGGTTTTGGCCTAACCTTCTTTTTTTTTGGTTGTTCTTCGGCTGATCCAAAATGTCTCTTAGGGTTTCTATGGGGAAATTTTTGGCGTGGTGGTGGCATCGGCTCAGGGGGCCCGACACCACCCAAAACCCTAGCTAGCCTGAAAACCCTAGTGGCTCTGATACCATTGATAGGAACGCTTAGGTGATCTCTAGGGTTAGGATTAGCTGGGTGCGGGAGGAGAGGGACACGGTCCGGCGATGTTCGGCGTGGAGGCAGAGTAGCTTCCCGTCGCTTCAGCTCCTAAGTGATTGGTTTAACTCATTAGGGTTTGTAGGGAGACGGTGTGGCGGTGAACCTTCAGGTTCGCGTAGCCGACCTACTCATCTTTTTATAGCGCTGCGCGACAGGAGCCCCTCAACCATAGTCGGTTGGGGCGCCCCCGATCAGGGCACGAGATGCTCGGGGAGGAGAGGGACTCGGTCTCCCTCTCCTCCCGGGGAGATCTAACCAACAAAAGGTCCTAGTCTCCTAGGGCGGTATGAAATTTTTTTCATGTTCTTGACCTAAGAGACCCTTTGTCTAACAGCGAACAATCTTCTAAAGCGGAATTGGCCATATCAACCGAATTGCCCTTTATGCTCAGGAGTATCGGAGACATGGCATCATCATTTTGTGGAATACTCTTTCACCAAGCAAGTTTGGATTTCTACTGGCCATCCCTTTGAAGCAATTTCTAAGATAACAATCTTCAACTTGTTGAATGGTGGTTATGCATTCGTCATAATTTAAACAAATCACTTTGCAAAATCTTTGATGTGGTCATGTTTTTGATCACATGACTTATTTGGAAGGAACGTAATGCGAGGATTTTGAACACAGTAGCTAAAGAATGGTTGCTTAGCGTTTCTCTGGACTATATCCGTTTAGCTCCTTTGTAACTTTAGCCTGTAGTCAGTGGCCTTTTTATGTTTTTTCTGCCCAACAACCCCTGTTTGATGTTGTAACACTGTGTTCTTCCCTAATCTAGTAAAATTGACAGGCTCCTCTTCGCCGTTCCTGCAAAAAAAAAATGTGGCTGATCGCGTTAAAGTAATTAATGTACTGAGTAATCATGGCTTAGATTCACTACCGGAGAACGCGTCTTTAGTACCGGTTGAAAACCCCCTTTAGTCATGGTTTTCGAGCCAGTACTATCCATGTCCAGTTTTTTTATGTTTCGTTACTGTTTTTATTCAATTCATTCTTGTTGTATGTACTATACATGACTCATATATTCGTACGCTGGTTTTAATTGCTTTGAGAATAAATATTTATTAATAAGATTCTGTTATATTTATCTGCATAATATATAAATACCATTATTAATTATAATTATATATACAAAATCATTGTAATGTACTGTGGAACAAACACATCTAATCACAAATAATGTATATACATAATTCATTCTGTGTTATAGAACTCTCCTCCAGGACGTATAATCTCATCGAGAATGAACCCAATAAGTTATTCTTGAATTGCCTGAATATGGTCCTTGGGGAGGATCTTACGTTGCATCTCCTTCATCTATCATTCCAAAATGTGAATATATTAAATAAACTATTATTTGCTGGATATACCGTACCATGAGAATTGGAATATTTGAACATTGAATTGGTAGGACGTACTATCAAATCTTTTTTTTGTAACTGGCTCTTTCTTGTGTAAGAAATCTTGTATGTACTGATAGACATAGTAGCCACATAAGTTATTTCCATCCTCCTGCCTCCAAATCTTCGTTGCAAAAAAAATAAGTTATACGATTTTAATGTCCTATTTCATAGAACTAATTAAGAAAATGTATAATTTACATACATACCTATTTTATGGAATGGACTTCAAGTTGTTCCTTAACTCCCTTGTGCTGTCTATGGAACATCTTCTAAGCCCTGCACATTATAAAGTGAATGGTGTTTGAAGCTTATATTGAATTAATCATATCAACATTATTCAGTTCCGGTCTATCTCTAGTGGATGACATTACTTGTTCAGTAAATCTATGATGCTTTGGTATAATTTCTGTTCTTTCTCCTTCGAGTCTTATACAATAATTTTACCATTCTCTATGTTAATCATAAGTAGTATCCAATGGAACCTGTACATATATAAAAACAAATTAGGTAATTACCTAATTAATTTGTTAGATAAGATAGGAGTACAACACGTATGGTAAATACACTCACCAGAAACAGTAAGTAAAAGTATCTCATTTTTGTAATATTGCTTGTGCAAGTAGGAACATAATGTAAGTAACGTCTCTTTTGGCTTGTCTTGAAGAAGCTTCTCATTTATACGCTGAGGGTCCATAATGCCCACGTCTTGTCGCTGTGTTTTTTTCATAATTTGTTACATGTGCGTCCTACATGACACACGATATATGTGTAAGACGATCTAAAATTAATAGAGAAAGTTACGATATTTGATATTAATTTTATGAAAGCTAGCTAGACTTACAAAAGCCAGAAGCTAAGAAGATTGACATCCAAAGCATCTTGGTGGTACAAGTCATAGATGCATTCAAAATCAATCCAGATGTTGTCGTGCTTCTTGAAGTAGTATTCCTCAGGGATTTTGACACCTATAAATTGTCTTTCTTTTTTGGTCACCTTCATGTACCACTCATGAAATTGTCGCATTTTCGTCAGGAGTTTCGAGAGCATGGAAGGTTCCACAAGAGGCTTGCCCAATTCATATTTCCATTTTAGGGGCGCTGTCTGTACTGGAGTTAGACATAAAATTTGCTCCGTTGTAAGATTGGTGTCAGTCATGAAGGTCGTCAAGTTGTACATATCGTCTTTTTCTTGCTGGTGGGAAGAGGATGATGCCTTTAGAAGCATACGCTCGTAGTCTGTACTGAGCTACCTTCGTGCGAGTGGCTTGCTATTATCGATGAAGAATTGCTTTACCGCAGAATTGATGGGTAGTTTTTTCTCAGGCACCTTCGATCCAAAGTGCTCTTTTAACTCGGCTTGCACTAGTTCTTCTGTTTCCACCTCTGTTAGGTGTTAGGCTCGTTTAGCTATCATGGACTTTTGTGATTTAATAGAACTTTGCTTTTGTATCACGGAGATGAGTGTTTGTTCGAGTGACGCTTTCTTTCTTTGTTTTTTTGCCGGCGGCTCAGTTGACTAACGATGAGAGCTGTCACTCTGCAATGGAGGAGGGCTACGACTCCTCTGTATTTCTAGCAAGGGAATAGGAGGGATGTGCTCCTGCATTTGTTGCGATGGAATGGGGGGGGTCCGAAAGGGGCGCCGAGGGCGTGTGTAGCGGTGTCATTGGTAAGGGTCTCAAAATGATGTAACGTTTATGCCAAAGAATGAAGTTATGGATCGTCTGTCCTAATGTGTTAACCCCATTGCCTTCAGGGATGTCAAGCTCTAGGTCTTCATAGCCTTGAAGTATTGTGGCCACTGAGACTTTGGAGTATCCACTTGGGATAGCGTTCCCGTGCATCGTTTGACCTTCCACCATTTCATAAGCATCGTCGGTTGCCACCTTAACCGATATGTTTCTTGTCGGTATGTGTAGGTCATAAGGTGTAATCTGAGTTATGTCATCCATAGGGTAATGTCTCTCATCCTTATCGGGGATCCCTGTGAAAGCGTAGCTGCTACGTGCACGTCCAGCGGGGCTAGCTAGTTGGTGTTGCACATTTGGATTTAGCATTGAATGCATCTCGCTAATTGTTGCAATCACTTGTCATTTAATTTCTGCAGCCATGCCATCCTGTGTTGCAACTAGCTTCTCTTCCAATAAACGGACCCTCTCTTCTTGTATCGCTTTGCTCCTCCTATGGTTTCTATAGCTGCCTTGGTCCTGAGGAAAGCCATACTTCTACGGAACCACATGAACACCTCGCGTGCGACCAGGGTGTTCAGGATTGTAATGTGCTCTGGTCAGCTCATCCTTTTTCCTGTCAGGGTGGAAGGTTCCTTCTAGAACTTCTTGGCGAGCTTGTATCAGCCTTAGGACTGGTTCATTATTTCATCAGAAATAATCATATGTCCTTCATCTGAGAGTTTGCCCCAGTGGCCAAAGAACCAGTTCTTTGCACGTTGGCACTAGTCATACGTGTCTGGTGTTATGCCCTTCTCGATCAAATCCTTTTTCAATAGCCTCTATCATAGGAATCAGCCTTTTGTAGCTCGCTGGTCCTAATTTGTGAAAATATACTTTCTTGGAGGCATTCAACTTGTTTTTACTGCTTGAGGTTTGCCCAGTGATCCCTTAGTTTTGGGAATTTGTTAAAGTCCGGTTGCTTGTCCTTCTTCACATAGAAGTTGAAAAGATTCTTCTTAAATGTTTGAAAAGCTACCGTCATCTTCTTTAAAGCCCATTCTTTTACCTTATCGATTTTATCGGTTAGGAACTGGAAGTGCATCCTTAATCTCTCCCACAACATGTACTTCACCAACTGAGCGAGCGCGTGCAGATCGTTTTCTTTTGTTGATTTCTAATGTCGGATGCTAATGGGCACGGTGTCTCTAACTAGATATCCACACTGGTTTACAACATTGGTGGCAACGTCGGTGGGAGCAAGTGGTTCACTGTTATCAATAACTTCTATGATGACCCATATCCCCTCGATCTTTTTAGTTAGACCCCTTTTATGAACTTGACTTGTCACTTCTGTGGGCTTAAAAAGAAAGTTCAAAGAGTCGTGAGCCACACATATGGATTTAAAATAAATCAAGTGTACAACATTATCGACAAAACCAAGACTAACGTTCGCTACACCAACTTCGGCCACATCATCAGCTTGCTCGCTGGACATGTTGAGGTACACGTTAGTCTCTATGTCATCAACCACTTGGCCTTGCGCCTCTACATCTTGGCATTCATAGCCACTTTATGCAATCTCGTCAAGAATCATTCTCTCAGCTTCAGCTTCGTCGAGAGTCATTTTACCTACTAGAACAGAATAACATTATCGCGACTGCTCAATGACGTCGATATTACACAATGATTGCATCAGTGTTCGACACTAAAGGTTCAAATGACTTGGATCGTGTACCATCAGAAAAATTTCTTAGATCATATACCATCAGGAAAACCTTCTTAGATCATATGGCATTACAAAATGCCATATATAAATTTACATGATATGATGCGCATTTCATTTATATCATATCATACATTCAGTAAGTTCCCAACCTTGTAGGAGGTGCACACTTTTCAATCTTTCATATAAGGTTAATCTAAAAAGGAAGATAAATTTAACGTCTTTAGACAAGGAATTGAAGTGGTGAAAAGAAAAGGGGGATAGAGATGCTTACCGAGGGCGACAGCGAGGGGCTCCGACGAAAAACGACGAGTCGGCGACATTCACCACGGCTCACTGCAATGAAGGAGTCAACGAGACAGTGAATCGAAGTGGTCAAAAGAAGAGGGGGTTAGAGATGCGTACTTAAAAATTGCCTAGAGGGGGGTGAATAGGCAATCTGAAATTCTTAACAAAATTTGTTAGTTCAAACCTCCAGGGCCTAGACTATTTGAGCTTTAGTCGGATGCTCCGGGTGCCAGATAAAACTGAAAAACGTCCGAGGTCCATAAATACTGCATAAAATAAACTAGCCAATGAAATTCTATAACAATAACGCATATGATTGCTAGTTAACTCAATGATCAACAGAAAATACAACTAGCAAATATAAAGGAGGACACAAGTGATTTTTTATCGAAGTTCGGATCCAACGATCATACGTCTCTGTTGAGAAAACCCCAAAGAGCCGGGTCTCTTTCAACCATAATCCTCACCAAGCACTCACCACTGCAAGCCTTGGATTTCCACTATGTTACCTCTTTGAAGCCGAGGCGAGACCGAGTACAAACATGTCTGGTCACCCACAATCTCTTGGGTGCTCGTGGATCGACGCCTAGCCATCTAGGAGGGTTTACCTCCAAGAGTAATAAATCCGTTGACGTGATCCAAGATGTGTACTCAAGAAAACCACGAAGAACATGATGCACACGCCATAACAACTCCCAAAGAATAGATCAACCAAGAACACGAGGAGTTTAGTAGAGAACCCTCAATCCTTCTCTCAAGATCTAATCAAGACCAACACACTAGGAAGAAAGAGAGATAATATGGCAGGGCTGCTAGGGTTTTGAATCACGTGCCCTGATTATGGAGACAAAGGGTATTTATATCCCTATCCCAAATCTGGCTGTTAGGGAAAAAATCACACACTGTTCATCCGGACAATTCAAACTTAACTGGATAATCCAGACTAATAAAAAATCGAAACGGAACCGATGTTTCAGATAGTCCAGCTTGAATTTGGATATTCTGGACCAAAAAATAAATCCAACCAGAAAGGTGTTTTTGGACCATCCGACTAAGGTTCGAATGCTCCGGGCCATGGAATAAAATTCAACAGAGAGCAATTTTAGGACCATCCTGCCAAAATTTGGATGTTCCGTCTCACAAAAATAAATCAACAGAAACTTGTTTTCGGATCATCCGGATAGGTCCGAATATTTCGGGCTTCAGAGAAAATCCATACAGAAACATATATTTAGATTGTCCAATCAAAATTCGGACAGTCCGACTTGAAAAACAAATCAAATAGAAGTATATTTTTGGATTGTCTAGCTCGAAACTAGACAGTCCGACGTGCAAATAAAATCCAACAAAACCAAAGTTTCGGATACTCCGGACATGTCTGGATTATCAGACTTTGTTGGAAAGCCAAAATGCAACTTAGAAAAATTCCAAAACTTTTTAAAGAAAGATTTTGCTTTAAGCACTTAGCTTTGGATCATTGATCAGCGCATCCCTCTGGGTAGTACAGCACACCTAGACTTAAGAAAATATAAAGCATACGCAATTTTCACATTTTGAGACTAAGAAGTACTAAAGGAGCAATTTCTCCGATTTTGAATGAATCGCAATGCCACCTTAGATTTGAATATCTGCATTCATCTTAGCAAAACTGTTAGTAGCATTTGATTACTATTGTCATTAATACACCAAAATAAATTAGTGGCCTGGATGCATCAAGATGCACTTTCAATCTCCCCCTTTTTGATGATTGATGACAACATGATCAAAGAAGTGAAAACGAATTGCGTGTAAGATGAATATAAGCTTTGAAGCTTCCCCTAAAGGCATGCATCATCAACAAAATATTAAACATGACATAGAACGCATATAGGATTTAACAGCTTTAACAACGAAATAAACACAATTAATCATAGAACATAAGCATTATTCATTACATCCCATTAATTATCAGTAACACACAAAATAGTAAAACAATATTACTGCCTATTGTTCTTGACACATATCATAACGATGGAATCAAAAGACGAGAAATCCTAAAGCTAAGCAACGACTTCTTTGGCAATTCTCGCCCTTTAGCATCAAAGACACTAAAAAGAGAGAAAGCAGTAAACGGCTCACTCAGAGTCTTCCTCGCTTTCAACGACATCATCACCACCATCGTCGTCATCTGATGGTGATGAGGACTATTGTGGAGGCTGCTGTTGCTACTGGGATGACCCTGGTTTAGATCCAAAGCAGTGGGTATAAGGGTCGGTGCAGTCAGCAAAGACGTTGGGGTCGTTCTCCTCATTAGAATCAATCAATGACTCCATGGGAGGTTGGCCTGATTACTGAAGTAGCAGATTGATTGTCTTGCTGTCTCTCAATCTCCTTGACCTACCGTCGATTGCTGTTCCGGCACATTATGAAGATGGCCGACAGAATCCTCTTGATCGGTGAGCCAGAGGAGCTAGGTTGCGGTGGGGATCGTCGAGGACCACACTGAGTCCTGGCAGAAGGAGGCGAAGCTGCTGAGGAGGACTGTCTTGGAGACGCTCTAGAAGGCGGTGCCTAAGGTGTGTATCCACGGTGCTCAACCTCATGAACCATCTTCGTATGGGTGACTCGGTCCATCACGAGTTGGATGTATGAGGCATACACACAACTCTTTATGGGAGAGACGAAAGTGGTCCAGATCTCGCTCCAAAGGAAATGAGAGACGCTGAACACTCCACGGTCCTCCCTCATGATCGACAGCAGGTTACGGGCATTGCCCAGCAACGAAGTCCTATCCCCGAACTTTGGTAGAAGTGTCTTTCTGAACAGGCGATTTAGCACTGAGAAGAACAGGGAGAGATCCTCTATCTTGCCTCCAAAAACTGAACCCAACTCATACAAAAAATGTACTGCATCAGCTCCAAGCACGGGCTCAAGATCCAACCAGCAAGCTATGAGGTCAATTGCATCCAGACCCAGAATAGCAACGAAGTCACTGAGTGTGATCTCGTACTCGACACCCTCCAGCCTCCAATGAAAGGATGGCTCATCGTTGTCCACAGTCTATAACAGAGTCAAATAAAACTAGCAGATAGCTTCTTCTCACCAGTTCTATTTGGTCCCCATAAGGCCATAGAAATTCTTGGCCTGGCAGATGCGGATCACTTGGTTAAACACTGGGTTGTTCTTTTTCTTCATAGCAGCCCAGTTAATCCACTGCTTCTCAACCACCACGTGCCTCTTGGACATCATGACACTCTTGTAGTAGTCTTGCTGGAATCCCGAGTGGAACTGGTAGTCTAAAGCATCCTCACATATAACCGGGGATCCTCATTTCTTTCCCTCTCTATCTCAAGAGTCCATCTCATATAGTTGACTTTGGATCTCGGTGTGACTCCGCCAGCTAATGAGGGCTCTTTGACTTTCCGCTAGACAAGCTGAAGCAGATCACCGCTGTGACTTGACTGTCAGGTGACAGGCTGCTTGCCTTTGCCTCTGCCTTGAGGTGGAGGAGGAGGCCGCACTGTTGAGGTGGCAGGCACTTGGATGCCTATGTCCGAGAAACGGCACGCTTTGGAAGCTAGCCGCTTGAAACGGCCTCACGAAGCTGGCCTGGCACTTGGAACAGAAGGAGACACTCCGGCGTCACTGTCGTCGCTAGAGGAGTTTCTTGGGTTATGCTTGGCCTTCTTGCGCTTTTCGTCAGACATGGCTACAACTGCCACAAAGCAGCAAAGGATCAAAAAGTTGAATCAAGGAAGGAAAACTTTGAATGCAACATAACTCGGATCCTCCGGACTTGACCGGAGCCTTCGGGACCTAGATCATCCGAATAGGACCAGACAGTTCTGGTTCCACAAAATTGAAACCGATTAATCTCGACAATGTGGCTAGGGTACATTGCAACAACACTTCTAGAACCTATTCTAGCCTAAAAGATTTAAGATATAACTAAAGACTAGAGGAAAAAATGCTAACCTAGGTCAAGAACAGGGGATACCTCAAAGAAGAACTTATAGGCAAAAAGAAGACGATCGGCACTCCCGGAAGGATCCTAGGCTCCCCCTTAACGGATCATACGATTCCCACGAACAAGTTTTGAAGAAAACCGCCAGAGTAATCAAGAGTTGGAGTGAGGAAGAAGAAGAGGAGTGAGGAGGAGAGAGAAGGCCGGTGGGTTCGGGTTCCCTTTAATAAAGCCTGACCCGGACACTCCGAGGGTGTCCGGAGTATCCGGAGTTACTGGGCGAACCGGACTATTCGGCGATAGTCGAACAATCCGGGTACACTAGATTCGAACTTTAAAAAGTCCTAGGCCTAGAGTATCAGGGTTTAGCTGGATGGTCTGGGACCTCTAGATTTCTCAACTCATAGGAATTTAAAGAGGACAAATGCCATGAACTTTGAGCTTAATAATAGTATTTTACTACAGATAATTTAAGCATGAATAAACATAATTAAGCATGGCATAATTTATATGAAATATAAATAAGAAAATAAAATTTTGCATTTATTTAAAATGTAGCCCATTACATATGAAGAAGACAATTAATTTACCATCTCATTTCCAACATAGACAATTTATATGCAAGTGTATCAAGCTATGTTGTAAGATTCAAGGATATTCAATTCATTTCTTAACTCACAAAACCGATGCTAATCTAAGGGTTTGGTGAATATATCGGCAAGCTGTTTGTCTATTCTCACATAGGTTAGGCTTATATCTCCCTTGATCTCATGGTCTCTCAAGAAATGATGTCGAATATCAATGTGTTTGGTTCTTAAGTGTTGAACTAGGTTATTGGCTATTTTGATGGCACTCTCATTGTCACACAGTAAAGGGATCTTGGTGACGTTGTGTCCAAAGTCTTTCAAGATTTGTTTCTTCCAAAGGAGTTGAGCACAACAGCGACTAGCTGCTATATATTCGGCTTCGGCTCTGAATAAAGCTACATAATTTTGTTTCTTGGAAGAACGTGAAACAAATGATCTTCTAAGAAATTGACAGGTTCCTGATGTGTTTTTCCTATCCACTTTGCAACTGGCATAATCCGCGTCCGAATAGCCAATAAGATCAAAGGTTGAGCCTTTCGAGTACCAAAGCCCTAAATCTGAAGTATGAACCAAATATCTCAAGATTCTTTTAATAGCGACCAAATGACATTCTTTTATTGTAGCTTAAAATCTTGCGCACATGCAAACACTAAGTATGATATTGGGCCTAGATGCACATAAATATAACAAGGAGCCAATCATAGAACGGTATACCTTTTGATCGATGTTGGTTCCTTATTGATTTAAATCAAGATGCCCGTTTGTCTACACGGGGGTCTAGATGGGTTTAGTATTCTCCATGTCAAACTTCTTGAGCGTATCTTTAATGTACTTTGTTTGACCGATGAATGTGCCTTCTTTAAGTTGCTTGATTTAAAATCCTAGAAAAAACTTTAACTCTCTCATCATTGACATTTCAAATCTTTTAATCATTATCCTACTAAATTCCTCACAAAAATTATTATTAGTAGAACTAAATATAATGTTATCGATATATATTTAGCAAACAAAAAAATCATTATTAAAACTCTTAGTAAAGAGGGTAGGGTCGGCTTTGCTTATTTCAAAGCCCTTTTTAATTTGAAAGTCCCTAAGACATTTATACTATGCTTTAGGTGCTTGCTTAAACCCATAGAGCATCTTTTGGAGTTTGAATACATGGTTTGGATACTTGGAATCTTTAAAGCCTGGTGATTGTTTCACATACACTAATTCAGTAATTGGTCCGTTCAGGAAGGCGCAAAATCTAAACATTTGATTTGTGTGAAGCCTTAGGCCACCAACCTAGCTTTGTTCCTTATGACTAAACAGTGCTCATCTTACTTGTTGCGGAAGACCCATTTAGTGCTGATCATATTCTACTTCGGTCTTTCCACCAATGTCCATACTTCATTTATTTTGAAGTTGTTGAGCTCTTCTTGCATGGCCATTACCTAATCGGCATCTTCAAGAGTTTCTTTCACCTTAACAGGTTCTAAAGAAGACACAAAAGAGTAATATTCATAAAAAAATGCTAAACGAGAACGAGTAGTTACTCTCCTTTGTAGAGCACTAAGAATGTTGTCTACAAGATAGTCTCTTTAGATGCCTTGATAAATTCTTTGATGTTGTATGGGTGGTTGGTTAACTTTTTCTTAAATTTTTTGTTCCTTATCCATCACCTCTTGCTCTTGAGTTTCTTGTGTTTCACTTTCTTCAACTTGTGGTTGATGTTGATCCACCGGTTCTTGTTCCCTTGGTCTAATGTCTCTAATTGGCATGTTTTTCATTGCTTCATATGAAGATTCTTCTTCACCTGCATCACTTATATCAACTTAATCTACTTGAGATCCGTTAGTCTCATCAAATGTCACATCCCTAGTGACTTCAACAATACCAGAGGTTTTGTTAAAAACACGATAGGCATGCACATTTGACTCGTAACTAACCAAGAAACCTTCATCAACCTTAGAGGCAAATTTGTAATTTCTTGGTCGCTTACTCAAGATAAAACACTTACTCACCAAAACTCTAAAATATGAAACATTTAGTTTGTTAACAGTTAAAAGCTCATATGTCGTCTTTTTAAGAAGTTTATGAAGATAAAGATGGTTGATTGCATGGCATACAGTGTTGATTCTGCCCAAAATACGTCTGAAATCTTGTATTCATTGAGCATTGTTCTCGCCGCCTCGATCAATGTTCGATTTTTCCATTCCACCACTCTATTTTGAGGTGGATCATATGGAGCAGAAAACTCATGCTTAATGCCTTCTTCATCAAGAAAGTGTTTGATTTGAGTGTTTTTTGAATTCACACCTGTTATCACTTCTTTCTTTCTTAATTTTAACTTCATACTTATTTTGAGCTCTTCTTTCAAAGCTCTTGAACATACTTTATGTCTCGCTCTTATCATGCAAAAAAAATACCCAAGTGAAACGAGAATAATCATCAACAATGACTAAACCATATTTGTTACCATTAATGCTTAAGTATGCTACCGGTCCAAAGTGATCCATATGTAGAAGCTCCAGTGGTCTTTTTGTTATCATAATGTTCTTGGCGGTGTGTGGTGCTTCAACCTGTTTATCGGCTTGACATGCACTACATAACCTGTCTTTCTCAAACATAATATTTGTGTTCCCCTTTAAGAAGCTTTGATAGATTCCTCATCCCAACATGAGCTAGTCGACGATGCCAGAACCAACCCATGCTAGTCTTAGCCACCAAGCAAGTTTTAGGTTCCGTTTTATCTAGTTCAAAATTAACTAAATAAAGCTTTTCCTTTAACTTACCCGTAAAGGCTACAGAATTATCACTACTTCTCAAAACGGTCACACCCTCATTAGTAAAAAGACATTTATAACCAATTTCACATAATTGAGATATTGAGAGCAAATTATAATTTAATTACTGAACTAGTAAAATATTAGAGATAGTGTTATCATTTGAGATAGAAATTTTACCTACTCCCATTACCTTTCTTTTTCTATTGTTACCAAATATAATGATTCATGATTACCTTGATTTGGCTCAAATAAAATAAACATACTCTTTTCTCCGGTGATGTGATTGGTACAACTACTGTCCATCACCTAACTAGATCCACCAGAGGAGTAGTCCTATAAAAGATATTAGTTCTTGGTTTCAGGTACCTAAACCTTTTGAGTCCTTCAATGTTAGTCAGAAGAATCTTAGGAATCCAAACACATCTTAAAAGTTTTTTATTTTTATCACCAACAAACTGAGCAACCACTTTACCACAGTGGTTTCTCCTAACAAGGTAAGAAGCATAAAAGGTAGCTTGTGAAGCATAAGACTTGTTGTTTATCTTCTTTAAACTTTGCTCTTCTTTCACAAACTTGATGATTTCCTTACCCTTGTACTTTCTTCTAGCATTTACTTTGTTTTCATTGGGTTGAAAGCCAAGACCACGCTTCTCAATATTGTTTTGAGTGTTTAGAGTTTTGAATAAAGCATCCTTTGATTTGTAGGTTTTTATGCACCCATAGCTCACCAAGATGATAAGCCTTTCATTCTCCTTTATCAAAACTGTTATTTCCTTTATGTTAGTCTCATAAGCAATAATATCAAGATTATAACATTTAGAACAACCATTACTTGTGGATAAATAGAAGAAATAGAAATAGGATGAGTCATTAGAGACTCAACACTCTCTTCAAGGCTCTTATTGTTCTAGCTCACTCTTAAGACTTTTGAGTGTTTCCTCTATTTACTCTTTAGACTCATTTACTAAACTGGATTGTTTAGTCAATTTATCTATCTTTTTCTTTTCTTTAATAAGAAGCCGTTCTAGTTCAAGATTCCTCTCCTTCTCATTAATGAGAATGTCATCTTATTTTTTTAAAGTTGCTTCTTGCGTCTCTATTGTTTTTATAAGCTCTTTAAATTTTGATAAAACTTGCTTATTCATATTTTTAAACATGTCATCATCAAATTTAGATTTATCGCTAGAATCACTATGATCATCTTTATCTAAAACTTTACCCATCATAGTTACCTTCTTGCTCTTAGCCATGAAGTACTTAGGAGAGATGATGTTGTCATCGCTAGAATCTCTAAATAATGAAGGCTTTGGAGTCATGATGTTGGCGATGACGACGGTGGTGACTCCCTTCTTCCTAGAGTCGGAGTCTGACTCTGACTCAGAATTGGAGTCAAAATTCTATTCCTCTCCAATGTGAGCATGGCCGTCTTTCTTCCCCTTCTTGTACTTGTGCTTCTCTTTGCTTTCTTGCTCTTTCTTCTTTAGACAGTCGGCTATGAAGTGACCAAGGTCGTCACATTTATAGCACCCTTTCTTTGACTTCCTCTTCTTTGATTTATCACTCTTTTTCTTGTATTTGTCGAAGCCACCCTTTTTCATGAAGTTTTTAAACTTCTTTACAAACAACACGAGCTTTCATCATCGCTTTCATTATCCTTGACTCTTCTTTTTTTTTTTAACTTTGAGAGCCACATCCTTACCCTTGTTATTTTGAATCTTGGCAAGGTCTTTAACTTCCTTGGCTTCTTCTTCCATTATTTGGAGTCATCTTCTTGATTCTTTGCATTCCCGGATTAGAGTCACCAAGGTAGGATTCCTCGGTGCTATAACTCAGAGCAATCTCTTTACTACCATATGATCGATCATTTCTTCACTTCTAAGACCCTTGATTTTGTTTACAAGGATCATGAGGCGACCATACATCTCTTGAGGAGCCTCATCGTCTTTCATGACAAATTTTTCGAGCTTCCCTTCAAGAAGCTCAATCTTCGATTTTGACTGAAGATGTACCTTCATGAGCAACTTGCAAAGTTTCTCATATCTCTTTAGCTTCTTCAAGTCCATCAGCTTTATTAAATTCCCCGGGACTCGATGCGGCAAGTAGAACACTCGTTGCTTGAGCATTACGGTGAATTGCTTGTTCTTCATCGGCTGTTAGCTGACGACCGTCCCTATTTGAGTCATCCACATCTATACCTATACACACAATCTTCTAAGTATTTAGATGCATTAAAATTAGGTGTAATTCCATCTTATGTCTCCACGCTGCATAGTGTGTACCATCAAAGTAAGGTGCACGACTAGTTGGCACAGAGAGATAATTATTACTCGGATTAAGTTTGGAGTAATCAAAAGGATATGTAGCTCCTTTCTTCCCTCCAACACTATTCTTGTCGGTGCCGGTGAAATTTGACTCTTCTGACATCTTTACTCTTCAAGCGGTTAAGCCTTCGAGAAGAGTCTGCTCTGATACCAATTGAATATTGCCTAGAGGGGGGTGAATAGGCAATCTAAAATTCTCAACAAAACTTATTAGTTCAAACCTCCAGGGCCCAGACTATCCGAGCTTTAGTCGGATGCTCTAGGTGCCGAATGAAACTGAAAAACGTCTGAGGTCTAGATTATCCGGGTATAACCGAATAATTCGGGCACTACAGATCTAAAAACAGTAAATACTGTAGAAAATAAACTAGCCAATAAAATTCTAAAACAATAACGCATATGATTGCTAGTTAACTCAATGATCAACAGAAAATACAACGAGCAAATATAAAGGAGGACATAAGTGATTTTTTACTGAAGTTTGGATCCAACGATCCTATGTCTCCGTTGAGTAAACCCCAAAAGAATACAGAGATCCAAAACTCAACCAAGAAAGCCATGAACATATGAATCAGTTTACCAACGGGCTATCTCCGTTGAAGCTAGAGATCGGACTCAATCGATGCAGCCATAGCTCTGGTAGAGAATCGCCCTAATGCTACGTACGTAATAGCTGGCGATGCGCCGAAAGGTTTGTTTGACAAGATTGATTTTGTTTATGATGACCCCGGGCTTACATATTTATAACCGGGTTGACACGTTATCTAGAGATAACGCAGAATCCTAACCGACACAATTATTTATTAACTAAATAAAAACTAATAACGAAGTATCAGCCCACGCCGCTCGTGACCTGCCTTCGCCTGCTAAAGCCTTCCATCGGCTGTTTGTCGCCCCGTGCTCCTAGCCGATGATGCACCGGTTTAACTTTCGGTGTCAACACAACCCGATCATTCTACATTAAATACATATGTCTGCTATAGGTCATATTATATTTAATGTGTTTAATGTGATGTATCTGGCACGGTCATCATGCTCTGCTTCCATTCTAATAGAAGAAAAGAGACGTCCCACATGAATCGAACATGATGGCCCAACAAGGCAACAAAAAGAGGACGTACTAAGGTCACTAGCAAGCGACATGACGGAATAGTATGGCATATAGGATAAAAATATCGATGATTTGTGTAAGAGGTACGTTACGATTTTATATACACCCCATGGTAGTATATAAAGAGTATAAATCGTTTGTAAAATAGGTGATAAAGTTTATAGAGAACTCTAAAATATAACACATTTACATCCAAGTTTAAGACATATGTAGGGCTATTATTCTTACTAAGATTTCATCTTTAGTAAAACTCTTGTGCTCTATTGTAATCTAGAGATTCCTGTAATCTTTCAACTCCCGTTGCTAATTTTGAAATAATCTAAAAGAATCTACTAATACCGTTTATTTTTTTTAATCCAACAACTCATATTTGAATAAGGCCAGGACAGGGAGCACAGCGGGGCTGCTGTCCCGACGTTGTTCATCAGCGGGAGCCTCATCGGAAACACCGGCAAGGGGAGCAGATGGAGGACTGCGGGTGAGATTGGGAAACAGGCCTACATTCTGGGAGAAAGAAGATTCACGAAGAGAGATTGCGGGGCCACGGAAAAAAGCGACTGGAGGTAGTCGCAAATTAAAATGATATTAATTAAGTAAATGACATATATTCAATGGACATGATTATTTATAAGTCTTATCTCCTAAATATTGCACTTATAAGATTCATATTTATTGTGCCTTATAAAGTCAAGGAGCTCCAAACATGCTCAGTTAGGCTTTGGATACGCATTCGATCAGCTCGTCTCGACCAAGTCCTGAAGACCCGAATATAAGTTGTCAATTCGAAGATTAATCAAAGTCGTCGACTCGTCGTCGTTAACAAGACTCTAACGAGAGACCGTGCTGGTCAAGAAAGAAGAGGAAAGTTGATCAGCTCTCTATTAAATTCCTGAGTCTTTTATCTCCTTTCCTTTTTTTTCTTTTTCTTTATCTCAACATTAACATCAATGGTGTAAATAATTCATCAAACCATAGTAACCAGACTGATTACCGTAATTTTTATTCATCTTATCGGTCAATAATAAATGATTACTTATTTGATTTTTACTAAATCAGATCTATAACTACTTAAATCGAAACATCGGGTCAAAAATCGCTAGGGCACCCACCTCACCTTATGTAACTACACTTGAAGTTCTACTAGACACGAGATTGGATCTGAATGGATAAAAAGAGCAAATACTCTTTCCACATCATTGACCGCTGGTTTGTCCGGTCAGGTCGTTTATCTCCTTCTGGTCATCGTCCTAATTTGCGCGAAATTGTGAGGAAGCAAGCATGCATGCTAGCTTCTAATTGAATTGAATCTTAATAATTAAGCGCTAGGATTTCAAGTCTATCACTTCGAACCAGTACCTTGTACGGTTGAACCTTTTGGCTGCCACGTGGACCCCAGTCAATTCTATACGGTATCTTTGGCAGGGTCAATTCCCTGATGAGTATTGCAGATCGGTTCTCTGAAATAGAAATAACAATTAACAAATACTCCTACGTAATCAGAAACCGAAACACGTAAAATTAATTCTTTACGTATGTTTAAAGAGACTTATATGATCTCCCGTAAAAAAACTACTGCATGAACTTTAAAAAACACGAGAGGGGCTAACGTTTAGGCCATGAACCTGAAAAACTTTTTAAAATCGCAAATTCCAAAAAGAACTTTCCTTTCATGAACCTAATACTCTCTCTACTAAAAAGATTACTTTTTATTTTAAATAGGTAATTTAGCGCTGGTACTAGAACATCAAAGTATCACTTATTAATTAAAATCGTAAATTCCAAAAAGAACTTTTCTTTGATGAACCTAATGCTCTCTCCGTACTAAAAAGATTATTTTTATTTTAAATTGGTAATTTAGCGCTGCTACCAGAACATCAAATGAAAGTATCACTTATTAATTAAAATATAACAATACTGTGGGGGATAGCCCCCGGTAGGCCACGTGGCCGTTTCCTGGCCACGTGGCGCGCGGGCAGGTGGCTGCGCGGCCCACCCCTGGGCGCAACGCCAGGCGGGGGACCCACCACACGCACGCGCGCGCCAACAGGAGTCAGACTCGGCTGAAAGGGGTAGGAACGCATTAAATGCGACTGGACTGAAAGCGGACAGGAGGCAATCCGGGCGCGTCAGAAGATCACCCCGTCGGGCGGCGTCAGCGCAGAGGGCAGGTAGGGAGTTGGCGGCACGCCGCGTCCCATCTGGGCGTGCCATGTCCTATCGGCGTGCT
>KE371654.1:16355-27369 GCA_000418225.1 Zizania latifolia | reverse complement strand
TAGCATATGTATATTTAAGATTGTATCGACATATAAACATTATCTATTCAAGAACTGATGTAGTATACTATAATATTATATTAGTTAGTTAACTATTCTATCCATATTAAAATATAGTAAGTTTTAGGTTTGAGTAAGATCGTACTACCTTCCTCAAGGTGGTTAAATATGGGCTTAGAAGTGATTTATTGGAGTAATAAGTAATTAAGTCTAGAGATAGAGATAGTATATTTAATTTAAATGTAAACACTATTTTTTAACTAATAGCTCGTTATATTTAGAATAAATTTTAAACTATAAATTTTGTCAGAGTTTAGTAACTATTAATTGGTTGATGGAGTTTCATCAGTTCACGCAGAGGATGGATCATGGGAATGGAGGCACATTGAATCTTGATGATTGCTGCAGCTCCAGACGGGTAAAGAGTTCGTTTTACACATGCAGTGCAGTGTTCCCTAGCTCCAAAGTTGCACGAGACCTCTGCAAAAAAAAGGGGGTTTCAGGAGAGTATAGCCCACTCACGAGGCAGCAGCGTCCAATGGCTATAGGAGTTGCATTGTCAACAGTCAGGTCATGTCTTTTCATGTCACTTATTACATCTGGCCACCAATACGTGCTCCTCCCATGGCCTATTGGGCTGTTTGATACATCGGGATCTCATTCCATCAAATAAGGTCTAAAAGTTAAATATTCAGTTGCGATAACCTTCATTACCATCCGGTTTCAGCACCGATCTAACTGTCATCTAATAACTGATCTAATTATCGTCGAGCAGTATTAGTAACAGTGGTAGAAGAATTTTAACGTGTCACAAATTTTATAGACCGTCTAATCTGTACGATTTAACGAGTCAGATTTAAAATCGGTGACCTATTAACTCTAGGAGGTAATAGATCATATAATATTTCTTTAATATGTACGGGCCCACATACATACAACAATTAATTCTTTTCTAAATACACTTAGAAAAAAATCACATGCTAGCAGATTAATTATTGTATGCACTAGAAAAAATAAAATAATCAATAAACTTTTCATGCGGGTGATATGCATGCAGATTACTTTCCGTAATCAAAGCAATTATCCCATTTTCTTTTTTAATTAATTATTTTAAACACACTTAATCAATAGTCCAGATTAGTTTTAACTGTTACCGTCCGAGGAGGTAACGGTCTACATAAATAAATAGACCCTAGTGGTAACTGTATTTGTTATTGCTGTTCGACCACTATCGTTAATCGGCTAGCTGTTAGTTTAGTAAACCACGACTGCAGTGATTCCTAAACCTGTAGCGATAACTTAACTTGATTAGTTATTTGGGAGTTGTGTGAAAAATGGAGGGTTTTGAGTGGTTAAAATGATGAGCAACAAGGAGAAGAGTTCGCTGAGACCTTCTAACATCAATTATTTGTTGAAACAGTCTAGCTGGGGCCTGGGTGGTCAATTTAATTAGATGAGACTGCTTTCCTAATTTGGAAGTGCACAGCTGCACATCGCATCATGTTACTTTCCCAGCACACAGAGGTCAATGCTCCGGACCAACAGATTTCCACCAAATTAACTACCGGGTCAGCTAATTTAGATATAAATCAGTGTACTGTGTACTTCTACTGTTTCGAAGAAAGGGTTGAGTTCTGAGAGGCTCATACTAACAGGAGCAATTTCACAAAACCAAACTGCAACCATGATGAAAGGATACCTATCGAAACCACTTGCCATATAAGATTACTAGCTACTAACATATTGGTCCCACCTGTTAGCGACATGATGTATTTGTGAGCAATGGCAATCACCAACTGCTTGCAGATGCAGATGCAGATGCAGAGGCAAGCAAACCTTTTCTTTTCAAGATTGTCTTGTTTCCCCAAGAGATACCCACCCATGTTGCTGCTTGCTATTAGCAACAGTTTACTACTGATCGCAGAAAGGTCATATCATACTACCACTACCACTGGTGACTTTGGAACGAACTCATGCATGCACCTGGTGTAGCATCTCGTCAGAATTCAGATGGTGCTGGTTGAGAGCTTGAAACTCGAAGGACCGCAAAGAATCGCAGCGGCTTCAGACAGGTGACAGGACATGGGCATTTCCTTCCTCCTTTCAAATTGATTAACAAGAGAATGAATCATGCTTCCAATAACCATGTGCCCAGCTTGATCTGTTTTACTGCTAGCTGCTGCTAATCACTGCAATGGAAAAAAAGGGAAAATGTCAGCAGCAACACCACCTTGCAGAGTTGCAGAAACAGTCGTTCGCAAGTTCAGAAGTGGCGTTTCCCTTTCCGGTGAAAATGAGAACAGAGCACTCGGCCACAAAGGCTCTCCGGTTGTGTTAGTACGAGCGATCGATTAACAATGCAGTCATGCAGAGATATGGCACTGTACCTGCCTGCAGCAAAAGCTGATGGCACGATCAAGACTGACCAGTAAAGAAAGAAAAGGTGTCGAGATTTGCTTTGATCTGGGTCACCATTCATCAAGAACAAAGGCATGCCTGATCATCTGATGCAATCTACCCTTCAAGTACTCACCATTCGATTCATCTCCCCTTCAAGCTGATTGCTCCTTTCCTTTCACTTCCTGTCTCCTTTCTTGGCCTTTTACCACGCACCCGTCGTCGAGCAGTTACCCCTGTAAATCTGTAATGCCCTGATCAAAGCAGAAGCATTTTCTGGGGCTGGTCTTCCTGCTCAGCACTGCGTTATTTTGTTTGAGTTAGTTAGGTGCATGGGTGTGGTTTATGGTTAGTGCATGCATGTATCATGTATGGATCAGACTGAGTGTTGTGATTAGTTGAGGTAGTTTAGTTAGCGGATTGGTGCATGCATGAGTATGTGCGGTATCTAGTGGATTAGTGGCTGCGGCATATGGAGTTTTGACCTATTTAAGTTCATGCAATCAAAAGGGTTTGTTTGTTTAATATATTTGTTTTAGCTCAAAATTATTACAACCTAGCTTACAGATACGATAACAACAAGCCAATTTATAATAGGCAAATTTTACGGTACACCAGAAATATAATCTATTTGACAGCTTGAATTATTAACATTATGTTTGGATGACGTAATATTATAATACTAATTTTACGATATACCAGAAATATTATTGACCGTTCATTTGTTTTGATCTAATGGCTAGGATTAAAGATGGTGATATATTATCTCTTCCTCCTCTCCTAGGAGGTAATAGGTCACCCTTAATTTTTCTACGCTAACTTTTTAATTTTCTGCGCTGATTTTTTAATTATCTACCGGTCATAAAGTATTTTTATTTTTAATTCTAACTAAAATCAATGGTCTAGATTAATCCTAGTTATTATCTCTTAACAGGTAACGAGTGTACTGTAATAGTATTGAAA
Organism: Zizania latifolia; assembly: GCA_000418225.1. Taxonomy (NCBI): domain Eukaryota; kingdom Viridiplantae; phylum Streptophyta; class Magnoliopsida; order Poales; family Poaceae; genus Zizania; species Zizania latifolia. The sequence goes on along the minus strand of KE371654.1, from coordinate 24,009 downwards.
TAGAGCTCTATAATAATTAGTGTTCATAGGAGGACTGGATTTGAGTATGATCCAACATCCTCCACCTCGACAGGGGAATTCTCTTTTCTCTCGGGCTTGTTGTTATTCCTGCATGCGTTGCATTGCCTGTACGGCCGTACTTGAGCAAAAACAGCAGGTTTCAGGCATGGTACCGTCATGTGCAGATGATATGTGGAAACGAGGCAAGCCCTAAGATAGGATTGGCCACAACCACAACCAGAACGAACAAAAAAAATCTTGGACGAGACACATGGAATCAATTGAGGCCGTAGACTGAAAAGCTGCCATGTCTTGCAATGACGGTAAATATGCATCTTTTTAATAAAGTCATTGCAATAATATTACTAAGACTACTGTGCAAAGGCACAAAGATGTGTACAGCACCATGCATAATGTGCAAAGGTACTACCTTCAAATGTAAACCGAACTTGATGCCTAGCTTTGTACAAGATGAAGGTTGGGAGGACTTTGAGGCCGGCTTGGAAGGGTTGGGTTTTGATATTCCCAAACAGTGTCGAATTGTCGATCAGATCCATTGTTTGTGCAAATAAAGTACGGTTCATACATACGGCTTACGAACCGATTTCTTCGTCTGTACCATTTAACCCGTCCTTCAAGTGCAAATCTAGTACTTGAATTAACAGCAATCAAGTCCATGTACCATCTTTCCGTACATAGACCGAACGGCGGTCAGTTTGATCGACGTATATACGTGGATCAGTTCAGTGCTCTACTGCACTGCACCGCCGTATCCGTTTCCGCCTACGTACACGTACTACTCCAGTCTCCAGTACACTGTTCAAGCAGCTTATTCCGGTATGATGCCAGAGCACGGATGGACGACGCATCGAAACGATTAGATGCTCTCGTCGTCAAACGCTGAAACACGATGCTGGCCACTTATCGAAACGAACGAAAGAAAAATCGGCCTCGCCAGATTTGGATTTGCAGCGCTGGTTCAACGCTCTCTTCTTCTGCTCCCTGAACATGGCGCCCAATCGTGTTGTTGTTCGCAGCTCAGGAAACATCGTACGACTGGGCTCCTCTCCTCGGAACCATCAACCTTTCGGTGTATTGTTAAATCTCGCCACTAGTTGCCGTCCATCGGTGGAGGCGTTAGCTAGCTCACGGGTGATGCGTTTTGGATTGGAAAACGAGAGCTGGACTATGCACGGCACATGATCATCATCATAAAGCAGCTCTGATCTGCTTATCTTGTGATCAATAGATAACCCCCTAGATTACAGCCACACACACATGCAACTGAACTGATGCTTTGCTGCATTCATAGTCATCAGCGTGAAGCATGGCCCATCAACAGGTCATTTCTCTTATCAATCATGCTTTTTAATCTTTCCCCTGGTGAAGTTAATCATCTTATCACAATGATATATATGCTTAGGTGCTAGTACTACCAGTACAGGTACTGAAGGAAGCCCACATGAGGAGAGGCCCATCTGTTTAGGGAAAATACTTTTGCCTCATCATAAGCAGAGGACATTGACTTCAAAGCCCCTTCGAAGGCTGGAAGCCGTGGCTTCGCCTGAAGCCGTCGGATCCCCTCCGAAGGGTTGAAGCTGTGAACCTGCTCTGCAGTCTCGAAGGCCACTTTGCTAGGGGTCTCGGTGGTTCAAAAACTACTTCGAAGTGATGTCGAAATTATGGGCTCTCCCGCCCCCTCTGACAAGACGTATGCTTTATTGTATTCATACGGAGTGTTACCTAATTGTCTCTATGTAATCTACTGTACGTTACTGTTATAGTTGGTTGTACGTAGAGGGTAATCTAGTATTAGTTTGTCTTTACTGTGCCTATAAATACCCTCCTCTTTACAGGAAGAAGGTGATCGAACTTTTGTAATCACAATTAATACAATTTACTGGACGAGAGCTATTATCTAATTTGGAGGGCCAAACCAGAGTTTAAACAACCTCATATAACTCAAACCCTTTAGATTCATTAAACCAACCTGCCGCGTAATTCTTAATTACGTCAACAATATCGTTTGATGGGAGCGTGCAATACTGCAATGCAGTACTCTGAGTAGAATCGATTTTCCTTGGAATGGCACCAGATGTAAACCCTTTTCCGGTAGAATATCTCCCCTCTCTGTTTTTTTCGTTGCACCTAAAATGATTAAGTGGAGGGACACGGCTACTGTGAGCTGCAATAGGTTGGGAAATGGATACTCTGCATTACAGGTGTAAATGTATATTTAAACAGTTATATGTATCAGGAGCATCACTCAGTCATTTGATCAAAACTCGATGGCCATGATCAGTCGATACAGTAAAAAGAAGTCACCATCAGAAATACATATGAAAACTACAGCTACATTGCATGATCTAATGTCCCTTGCTGTAATTTAGGTGATGTTACTAGCAGTGGGCTCTGGCCGGTGGAACCGAGCCAGCCCGTGTCGTGTGGTCTAGTCCGGTGAGGTCGCTGTCGTCTCCACTGCTTACTTGCTGGTTGCGCGTGGCATCGCCTGAACAGTAGGGTTGCTGCAGATTGGCACACGGGCAGCTAGGGATTTCAGGATGCTTCTCAACTGTGTCTCTGTGTAGCAAGCTGTAGTGTTTGCTCCGTTGGAGACCATGGAGAGTGGCACACGCTGCGACGACCAGGACCAGCCGTCCAGTGATGATTTGGATGCCACTTAGTGGTGATAGGCCGCTAATTGCATCTCTGGCCGGTCGGTTGTAGTTGAGTGATTAGGTGATTAGGGATGAACAGCTCTGCGAAGAATTTTTAGAGAAAAATGAACTTCAGGAACAAGACTGATGGGCTTCGTATTGAGATGGGCTTAATTATAACTGGGCCGGACAGTCCACAGTATCAGACCCGGAGTACATTCAAGTAGCGTACTTATGCAGATGAAAGCCCATCTTCCTTTGGGCTTTTGCTGGGCTGAACAGAGCCATCACTCCTGCGATGCAGATCGCCGCCTACTCATTGGACACATCAAAGATCGCGGTATCCACAAGGAAAAAAACGCAGCAGCTGGCTGGAAAGAAGGTGGAAAGACTGAAAGAGCATGAGATAACGATCCAGTGTTAGTCTCGTTTGCAGTGGTCCTCGCTCGCCAGAGCTCTCCTTTCCGACGCTGGTGAATCATGAGTTGCCAATTTGCAAGAACAGAGCGAGCTGGGAGAGCTATGTAGCTAGTCTCCCTGCTTCCTTTCTCTCTGTTTGGAGCCTTGGAGTGGGTTTCCTCCTTTCGAAGCAAATGAAGAATGATTAGCTCCGAAAAGAAGAGCAACTTGTGAGGTGTGGTCGATTATCACACCATGAGCCTGGTCGATTTGAGCCCCTACCGGCACAGGAGAAGAGTTTTCATCACGTTCGGATCAAACTAGCATGGGTAGACTAGTTTGACACAGATGGAAGCGGCTGGTTGGACGGGCTAGCTAGATCGACATATACATGAGACCTCGCTTTCTTGCCTTTCTCTTTTCTCTGACAAGCCATTTGCTGCCCCCAAGCAGAGCACGCATACGTGATGATCAGCTGACTGTGGTCTTCCCAAGTGTTCACGTACCTTTTTTTCACCTTTCCGAACCCCCCGGCACCCACAACATGTTCGTTAGTACTATCGTCGCCATGCCATCTGCCATATCTGCCGGCAAAGCCGCCCGTCGTGTCGATCAGTAGATGCATGTACGCTAGTGGCAGCACGCTTACCCGTCCATCGCACAAGCTGATAAGCCCTTTGCCGAATCGTACCCCCACCACGCACCACGCCAATTCGGCGGAACCATGCAAAGCGAGGACCGGACCGCGTCGCCCGCTCGCCACCAAGGGAAATGGTCCAAAAGCGGAGTGAATCCCTAGCTCGCGGCGCGGCGGGTTGGTGCGTGCCGCCCCTGCTTATCGGCGCGCGCGCCCGACCGAAACACCGGAGCCGGCAGTGGGACGAAAATAGAGCGGAAAATTTTCATCCGTACCTGAAAAAAAGAAACAGAAAACGAAAATGAATTTTTTTTATCCGGAAATCAAAGGCTCCATTTCTATTTTCGGATAAAAAATTCCGTTTTTGTTCTAGACATTTCGTTTCCGTTTCCGTTCCAGGTATTCCGTTTCGATATAATCCTTTCCGTTTCTGTTTTTTTAAACGGACAGAAACTTTCTACTCCATTTTCATCCTTACTATCCGTTTAGAATATCTGTATCCGTTTTCGTTTTCGTTTCCGTTAAAAAATACAGAAACAAATATGGTATGAATTGATTTTCCGTTCGTTTCTACTCCGTCTTCAGTCCTACCGACAGCGGCAGTAGCGTGCATGCGCCAACCGGGGCGAGGCCACCGCAGCAGGAGCCAGGAGGAGGCCATGGCCGTCTCGTGATCTCGTCGTCTCTCTTGTTTAATCGGTGGGCATCAACGCAGGAACCGTCAAACTGCCGGCGGAGTCGGCAGGCAGAGGCAGTGGAATTCCAGAGCACGAGCGTTATCCACTCCCTCCCTCCCCGGCCGGTCGCTCTCACGTCTCACACCGCTACTCCCCCACCGCAAGCCGCCCAATCCCTGCCATTTCCCCCCGCTTATTCTATAGCGGCACAGCACGGATGAAAGAATCAATCAACTCATGCTGGGTGCACTTGTTTATGCTTAAAGCTAGCTAGGGACGGATGCATCATCCGTCGATCGGCGCCTCGTTGCATTCCTCGTTACTCCACCCATGCCTTTGGTTTGTTTATTGGGCGCCACAGATAAGATAGCCACGGCCTCCACCTGCCCACTTTGTTTCGTCTCCCTTCTCCGCCCGCGGCCGCGTCCCTGTCGCAAGCCCCGCCTGCTTCGCTCACCTCACCCAACCCAACCCAACCCCTTCCTCCTCTCGTCAGGATAACAACCGATGCCCAGATCATGATTAAGATACGGCCATGATTGATTGCAGCAGAGCATCTGCTATTCTAGTGCTCATAGGTCCAAAAAAAATTTTGAATTTTTTTTTGATAAATTAGTGGTACAAATAAAAAACAAACTGACACTTGTTAATACTACAGAAGAATTGTCGTGTGCACAATAGTAGGTAAGTGTATTAAAGGAATAACAATTTTTAATTTATGAATTAAAATCAGTTAAGGAGGTGGAAATACAATCTTCTTGGACAAACTAAAGTGTTAGCAATGAAATTTTTAGACACAGGAAGTAGTATCTAGTACTCTCTTGCAAGTGCTGCTACTAGTATCCAACGGCAGCGCCAAGCTTAGTTAGGACTTGAGCCTTACTATTGTTTTCATAATTAAGTTTAGATTATATTAAAATTTTATAAAGTTTGTCAAAAAATAAGATGGCAAGATAAAAATATCTTAGTTGAGCTAGTCTTCATCAATTGTTGGCTCGATCCTGCTAGTTGTTCAATATGTAAAGGACTTGAGCCTTACTATTGTTTTCATAATTAAGTTTAGATTATATTAAAATTTTATAAAGTTTGTCAAAAAATAAGATGGCAAGATAAAAATATCTTAGTTGAGCTAGTCTTCATCAATTGTTGGCTCGATCCTGCTAGTTGTTCAATATGTAAAGGATATGCATTTGGTGCACGCTACGCTTAGTTAGTTATTGGACGGACAAGTACAGTTAGAATACCTAGTTCTGTACACGAAAGTACTCTCAGATTTTTAGAGTAACGTTTTAAATCTAGACACTGTCAGAAAACATTTTTAAAACCTCAATCAAAATTATTTACGAAATCGTTTAGCTATCAATAGGTTCAGTAATAGATTTTTCTAAAATAAACTAGAATCGGTGCGAAACACTATTTTAAGTGATTCTTTCTCACAATGTAAAAAAAAAAAACGTTTCTGATTCAAAACATGTCACAAAACACACCATTTAGATGTGATTGTAGCTATAGAAGCTGAAACGTTTGTTGCAATCCAAACGGAACCTAAATATAAGGAGCCGCCCAGTGGGTATCCGGTATCCAAACAGATCGAGCTGATTCAATTCAACAGTTCTACCATCAACAAACAGGGTGTGTCCGGGCAACGCACCAGTGGAAGATTTCAGAGCAATCCGACCAAGCATTAACCAAGGCTGCCGGTGCAAGGTGGAGTAACAGTAGCTTAGGCTCTCACAGTCACAGCTTGTCTTTCCCGAGCACTCCAGCTTTGCCTGAACAAAGCTAGACGGTAGAGTATCCCGTCACGCCATAAACGCGGCCGCTACGTACATAGATGACCTGTCACCGACAACATCTGTGAATTGGAAGTCGTCGCTGCCGCTGCGCGATTTCCTAACCGAAGCAGAGGCAGAGGCAGCCGGCCCTAGCGCGGGAAATCGGTTGGGGCACACACCTACCTACACACACGAGTGCACCCCCGTGAGGCGGTGACAGATTCGGATTCGTCTCCCCACCCTATCCCGCCTCAACACGTTGCCTTCCTTAGCTCGCCGCGCCGACCTCGAGCCGAGTCGATCCCCGCCGTCCACGGAGTCGCACCCATCCTGGCCGTGCGTTCCGACTCCGCCGACCAGGCCCTGCAGCCGCCCAACCGCGCGGGCGGGTCAGCGTCGTCGCGGCGAGGGGGGATGGACGTGGCGGGGACGACATGACGACGACGCGCTCAGCAAAAAGAAAGTGGGGGCACGACGCGATGCGACGTGATTTAGCCGGGCGCGGGCGCTGCTAATCTTGCAGGGGACGTCATTAGGAGTAGTGTGATACTGTGATTGGGATGAGGAGGGGGGCCGGACTCCGGAGACCGGAGAGGATAGTGCCGTAGTGGGCGGCCGTTGCCGTCGCTGGCAAGCGAATTGACGTCGCTTGTCCGGATCAGGACGCGAGTGGATGGATGGATGGATTGGCTGCCTGCCTGCCCCGTGCGCTCCGCTGCCGTGGACGGGGAGGGAACGTCCACGTCGGCGTGGACGCCACCCAGCTGCTGCCGCCGCCCGCGCGCGCGCTCGCCTGATGTCGGTGACCCAGCCGGAGCGGTTGGGGGTTGGCCGAAATTAGTGGCGCTCGCGTCCACCGGACGTACGGTGCCGGTGCGGATGGTCGGATGGATAGGTCATGGGTGGGTGGCCGACTGGCCGTTGTTTATTACTGCGGGGCATGCAGTAACTGAGAACGTGCCCATGCCAGTTTTTAATGTCCCCTGATGCAACTAGTGAGCGAAGAGCAGTGTCATCACACCGAAATTTGTCCCCTTGACCTCACTCACTCAGGCCGATCGTTTTTTGTCTACGCCTGCATAATCTGCAGGTGAAAGTACAGTTAATCATATATAGTACGCGCCTTTGGTTTTGTCTTGTGCTGGCTGGATCCTGGAGGCTCCCATATATATGCTTCTCCATTGCCTCGCCCTTAATTAGGTGAAGCTTCGTTGACGTACAATATACAATACTAACCAAACAACCCCGATCGGTTCAGCGTGCTGTTGCCGTCCAGCACGCAAGCAACGCATATCCGTCTCGGCTTTTCGATCTTGGCCTGACCTGGAGCGAGTAGATGGATAGATCCTATCCTGTTTGGCCGCACCGATCATATATCGACCCGCCCGACGTGCGCATGCAACGCGATCCATCAAGTCGAGCTACCCATCATAAATTCATTCATAGCGGCAGTACGACGTTATAGCCCGCCCGCCCGCTCGCTCCGACATGTGGTGGTCCAAGGGGCCA
>KE371653.1:16480-27949 GCA_000418225.1 Zizania latifolia | reverse complement strand
CGGACTTCCGGTCCTACTCGTACAGCAGCAGCAGCGCGGCGTCGTACCAGTACCAGTACGAGTACGGCGCCGGTGGCGGCGTCGGTAGGGTGGGGCCGGCGGCGGAGGAGGTTAGCAAGAGCAAGTCGAAGCGGCGGTGGCTGGCGCTGGGCGACCCGGACATGGAGCGGAAGCGGCGGGTGGCGGCGTACAAGGCCTACTCCGTGGAGGGCAAGGTGAAGGGCTCCTTCCGCAAGAGCTTCAAGTGGATCAAGGACCGCTACTTGCACCTCGTCTACGGCTGGTCCTAGCCTCTCCATCCATCTCCTCTATCTACCTTAAAAAATTTCAGCGAGCACATCACCGATCGATCGATCCAGCAGCAGCAAGCAAGCTCCTAGTTTGATCTCTTCCTCCTCCTCCTCTTGGCTTTCGTCTTCTTTAATTTTTGATGCTTGATCGTGGCGAGTAAATCAAGATTGATTACTACATACATAAAAGGATTTTTAATCTCTTCTTCTTGGTTTTTGTTCTTGTTCTTGAATCTTGATGCATGGTGGCAACCAAACAATCAATCATGTGTACGTATGTTGTAGCTCAATGAGCTAGCTGTTGGATGATTCCCTTCTTCCTGTACGAATCTATGGATGAGCGTGTGTGTGGTTTATCATGTGATCGATCATGTGGTGCTTCTTGTTTGATCACTAGTTGTAGACGAGTTCTTGGGGGCTAATTAGGACTTGGCAGATGCTGTATTTCTTTTGGTCAAACATCAGGTACTGATCTAACTGCTAGAACCGTGGTTTCATCATGCTAGCTTGCGTGCGTGGATTGGGTTCGTGGTTTGGCTTTCGTGGAAGGGTGCGAATTCAAAGGGGAAAAAATCGTCTTTAAATTTCATAGGATGTATCAATCGGTTTGGCCATGACGACGTAGCAAACACTAGTAGAACAAAGGCTACTGCTGTAAATTTGCCACTGCTTTAAAAAAAGCACAATGACGTAGTAACCTAGTGGCAAGATAACTACGTTTTGACGAGTTCTTGGCTGCGTTGGCTTCGCTGCAAACCGCTGTGTATAATACTATGCTCTGTCCACATATCGTGTGAATGCTAGCTGAATATGCATAGCATGACGCTTTTTTATTTTGATTGTTTTTGGCCATGGGTGCAGTGTCCACGCCATAACGCATAACGAAGTAATAATCAAAGACTAGGCGGCAGCGGTGTACTCTTCTAGAGAAAAGAAACGTACGCTCATTGTATCGTCTCATTGATATATCCAACATTTTAGGGTCTATTTTATGTACTCCGTTATAAGGTAATAGTTGAAATTAATCTAGACCATTGATTAAATGTATTTAAAATAATTAATTAAAAAAGAAAATAGGCTAATCGGCTTGATTATGAAAAGTAATCTACATGCATGTCGTCCGCATGGAAAGTTTATTGATTATTTCCTTTTTGTAGTGCATGCAACAATTAATCTGCTAGCACGCGAAGAAATAAATTAATTATTGCATGTATGTGAGCCCACACATATTAAAGCAATGTTATATGACCTATTGTGTCTACCTCTAGGAGGTAATATGTTACCGATATCAAATTTGAGCCGTTGGATCGTATAGATTGGACGATCCACAAAATTTAGGGTACCATAATATTCTCCACATTTTAACACTAATAAGAATATCATATATTAACAATCGGAGGTAGATAGCACGGCAGTTAAAAAAGAAGGATTCTTAGTTATTTAAGCGATTTATGTTAGTAGTACACCAAATGATCTTATTTTGAAGATGTACATATATACACTAGTAGCGTACCCGTGCTAACGCTACGATAAAATTCAAAAGACAATAAATGTCTTCGAATTGAAGCGAACAAAAACAAAAGACTGATGCGGATATCTTGTCTTCAACCACCAGAAGTAGCATTTTCAGTGCAGTAACACGTCCCTCTATGGCATATGTGTAAGCCACCTCCCTGCCAGATGCCTTACTGCCTTCAGATTCTACACACAGAACAAGATGTTATTTTTTGTGTGAAAAGATCTATAGACCAGTTACGAGACAATGGATGAATAACACACATTTTCTTGCAGGCAAGATAGAAGATCATCCATCGAGTTGTTTAGTGACCATTTAACTTGAGCTCTGAATAAAAAACTCAGCCCATTTTCAAATGGAGAAGTGATAATATGACTCATTCTCACTTAATATGATATCTTCAAATTTCTGAACAATAAGAAGAAAGTAAAGATAGTTAAATTAAACATAGCTTGGAGATTTTACATTCCAAAATATAAAAAGCATACAACAAATGTACTCTAACAAATGCTCCCTATGCCAAACAAGAGAGTTATTGAACTACAACTTCGTTCAAATTTTAAGGAGTGGTTTTTAACAAAGAAGACCGCGAGCTCATAAAAATCGATAACCCATTCATGTGAAGAAATCGTACTTCATGCATCTGAGGTACTCTAGCAAAACTAATCAGCAATACTGCAGCACGTGTATATTTGTGTTTCTTGGAAGAAAAACATCAGAGAAATTTCAAAATCTGTAGTAGTGTTTCATTCTCTGCTATAAATTCAATCAACCGCCAAGTAATGTGTGTTGAAATTGTCGATTTCAAGTACTGGACCATTCATTTTCACCTTTATTTTTTACCTTTATTGTAGTGACCAAAGTAAAGAACATTTCTGTTGGGCAAAAAAAATTTGGTGAATGTAAGAAAGAAAATTTTGGTGCATTATCATGAGGTGCCTGTCCGTGAGGCCTAACTTCACCATCAACTCAGTCTTTTTAAGGAGTAGAGATTTGCTATGTTGCGACATTGACATTGCAAGCCTGCACAACTACAGATTAACAGTCTGGCCCTCTCAGCGCAGTCACGGTGCGACACAAGAATTTGAGTCAACTTTATCGATGTTGTACCAAAATAAATTGCTACGTACAATCTTGAACCATATTTTTTAAAAAAATATTGCTATTTACCGTACAGAATAAACTAAAAACACCGAATGAACAGTAGTAGCTGAAAGCAACAATATTGCCCCAGGACCTAATTCAGCCCACTATGATGAAATTCCTCAGCATATGTAAATTTTTATGGTATCGCATTCATGTATCAGAGAATGTACATATATATCATTGGATATTATTAGTAAAAAATACAAAGTTTCGAATATCTAAAAAAAGTTATAGAATATTTAAGGAACGTGTGTCAACATAAAAAACTTTTTACCTGGTCCTGAGAAGCTATGATTACAAGCTTGAAATAATCACATCAAAACTATTTGTGATTGAAACGGCCCCTACTCCCTACCTAAATCCTACATACAGAAGGTAGACACAATGTCAAATTAAACATGATCAAAAGTATACAAGAAACTTCATGGGAGTACATGAACACGAACAAAACGAAGAACAAACCTGAAAAAATAGGTAAGGATTTGTCATTGACTCGTGGTTAGCAATTATATTTTGCTAGAATAAGCCCTTAGTTTTAACAACAAAATATCCTATTGCGTGTCATCACTGATGGACCCGTCCTTTTGAAGCTTCAGGCTGAGGTTACTGAATCTCTGCCTTGAGTACTGCTTTGATGCCTTCCTCCAGTCAGTGCCAGCCTTCATCATGGTGGCGAACTCGTTGTAGCTTATTTTCCCATCCTGAGAAGAAAGAAAGAAAGAAAAAGGAGAAAACATTGCACACTGTTGTTAGGATGACCCTATAGACAAGTCCAATATCACATATGTAGAACTACCCTTTTTTCACAGAGAACTAAACTTTCATGAGATTAGGCATTTAGGCCTTCATAATGCTCTATGAATGAGAAATAACCCTGAACTAATTTTAATTCCGCTTATAATCATGTGAGTTCACTATTTGTAAATCACACAATGAGACAGCATTATGTTTACTGCTATGCATTATGACAGAGATTGGTGAATGGTGATGCTTACCAAGTACTTGTTCTGCAGTAAGCTGTGTGATCGGATTTGGGTCCAACATCCGCCTAACATCTCCCTTTAGAAAATGCCACATATATTCAAAATCTTATGACAGCCACAACACTACAACAACATGAAAAAGTACCATCTTTGTGAGAACATTGAGGGGTATCTTGCTCATAGACAGGTGTCTCATTGATAAGACAAAGTGTCCTTAATGTGCTGCCAAATGATAAAAAGAAAGGCAGCCCACTCAACTACTTATCTGAAAAGGCATTTCATAATGAATGTCTAATCTTGTAAAAGCTTAATAGAATGTTAGTGTGCCAGTAAAGAACAAGCTATGGAGTATGGATGCCATTTATATAAAATGTACATGCAAGCTTTCAGTTTCTGAGCAATCTTAGAGCTTTTAAAATTGAGCGATGAAAACCATCTCTCCAACTGTCAAGGGTGTCGGTACTTAGGGTAGAAGGCCCTCGACTGCGTAGATCGTAGCGGTAGGATAGGTTGGCGCAGGGTTGATCCCCTTGCCAAGCTATGTTGGAGAACGGGGGAGACTCTAGAGAACTGAGGTAGGGTTTGTAGATTGATCTTTATTCCTTACTTGCCTAATTACACGCTATGGACCTCTTTATATAGAGCAGGGATCCCCTTTATTTCTAACCGACTCTAACTGCAATTGGAGAAGTAAACTAACAAGACTCTAACTAACCCTAGACTCTATGCGCCATGGCTTGGCCTGCCGCGCGGGTACTGTTCACACGAACGGTACTGTTCACCCATGGGCCTGGTGGCCCTGGCCCATGACATCTCCCCCTCCCTTGAAGACCAGCTCGTCCTCGAGCTGGCAGAGCGGGCGAGGTACTGTTGACGTCTTCCGATGCGGCGGACTGGAGAGGCCGCGCCAGAGAACCCTACGATCCTTGTGCCAAAAGGACATGGAGAGTGTACCAAAATCCTAGGTGATCGGTCCCAACGATGCCAGCCACTGCGGTCCGAGCACCACGATGTAGCCGGCCAGAGGGAGGACGCAGAAGTCAGCCTTGAACTCTTCCTGGCCGATATGGAACGGGGCGTCGCGGTACATGCTCGGGCAGGAGAGACGCTCGCCATTGACCACCGGGACTAGCATCTTCCCGTGTGGACGTAAGCGCAAAGTGGTCCGGCCCTCTGCCTCCTCGGAGATGAAGTTGTGGGTGGAGTCGGAGTCGGGGAGGGCTAGCAAGGAGACGCCACCTAGCTAGAGGGGAACTTGCATCGTCTCGCTTGTATGGACACCTGCGATGGCATGCAAGGAAATCTGTGGGTCGGCCTCCTGCTGCTCAACCGGTTCGGTGACGTCATCGTCATCGTCAAAGGCGAGGTCGAGGAGGAAGAGACATTGGCAAACCCGGTTGTGGTCAGGGCCAAATTTCTCGTCGCAGTTACAGCAGAATTCGAGGCGATGGCGTTCCTTCATCTCCGACTGGGACAACCGTTTGACCGGCAGGCTCTCCACCTTGACCGGTGTTGTCGTAGAGGTCGGTGGCGGGGGCGCTGGTAGCGTCAACCTGGCTGGCGACGTGGGCAGGATGCCCCGGGGTCTGGAGTCGGGGTCGGGGCCAGGGCGACGGCGCACTGGTCGTGGAGCCCCTCCTTGCGGGCCAAACTCATGGTGACGGCGCGGATGGTGGAGGCGTGGTCGGCGATGATGGTGACGGCAGCGGTGAGGTCCTTGAGTTGGGCCATCATCTCGGCCAGGGTGGGCTGGGAGTCTTCAAATCTGGACATCATGGCGGCGGCAGTGGCGTGGATAGGCTGATCGGCGGGAGGCGTGGCGGAGGACCTCCTGGATGCTGATAGAGACGGCGCGGTGGAAGGAGCCAAGGATCTTCTGGAATCTGATACCAAGTTGTCAAGGGCGTCGGTATCTAGGGTAGAAGGCCCTCGACTGCGTAGATCGTAGCGGTAGGATAGGTTGGCGCAGGGTTGATCCCCTTGCCGAGCTATGTTGGAGAACGGGGGAGACTTTAGAGAACGGCGAAGACTCTAGAGAACTGAGGTAGGGTTTGTAGATTGATCTTTATTCCTTACTTGCCTGATTACACGCTATGGACCCCTTTATATAAAGCAGTGATCCCCTTTATTTCTAACCGACTCTAACTGCAATTGGATAAGTAAACTAACAAGACTCTAACTAACCCTAGACTCCATGCGCCATGGCTTGGCCTGCCATGTGGGTACTGTTCACACAAACAGTACCGCGCGGTACTGTTCACCCATGGGCCTGGTGGCCCTGGCCCATGACACCAGCACCATAAGAGTAAGACCGTATCACCATAAACGAAAAAGAACTGAGGAGTCTAAAATATAAATACGTCCATTCATGTCCATCAGTGAAAAATATTACTATGCTTGAACCCATTATGTATCTAAGGAAAAAATTAGTATATTTGGGAATGATTTAAGGCATAAACGTCGTTTCATGTACTCCCTAGTCCTTGTCCAGGTTGCTAAAAGAGTCAATCATGCTAAACTCCCCTCTATAAAGAAATGATAACTTGATAAGCCGTAGAATACTCTATGAAAATTAATTTGTTATGCAAGTTTTCATGCTATATATATAGCAGAAAAGATTGACACTATATAGCAGAAAAGATTGACACAGAAAATTAAGGTGACAGGTTGTGCGAATGACAAGACCATTTTATCTTATTATTATTTTCTCGTACTCAATGTTGTTACAGATTTGAAGTGAAGTTTAGATAGCCTGACTGTTATCTCGCTTCCAAACCTTCAGTTCTCAATGGACATTCAGTTATCAGTCCACTTCATTTTCTTTACCTCTAATGCAAGGCAAGATAATAATACACAAAATGCAGAATATGTTCAAATAAAGGCGAGCAATTGAATGCTGTGTTTCATAAAGCCAACTAATAGATACAGTGAGGCCACATTATTGGCTTATCGATATTCTAAGAAACTATCAGTAGTCCAACTTCTGAGATCCAGCAAATTCCAAAAATAAAATGTATTGACCATAATATGCTGAGCAGCAGCTGTCTTAGTATACGAGAGCTATAAAAATGCTAAATAAAGATTAATCCCACATGATGAAAATAGCAGATAGGTAAACAGAGTGACTGAGTGAGTAAAGTAAGCAGCAACAAATAAATACCTCACGCAGTTCAACAAGTTGATCCCTAGTGTAATGGACCTGCTTGAGAGGCTCAAAACGGAAGTCTCCAAGCTGCACCAGATTAAGCAAATGTCAGCCAAGCAAAGGTTAATAAACCATAAATACCTCTGGTCGCTTGTAGAATTAAATGAGCAGCTCAGAAACACGCATACCTAAACAAAATGCATTCGAAACAAGCCAACAAATTGTAAATCAAGAACCATAGTATCTAATGCCATTTGGTATTTTGGTTGGCCCAGCTGGGCAAGTAATGGTCTATGATGTATTGTATTCTAGCCAATTATTTGCTCTGGATTGTCCTCTAACACTGGGTTTATTGCATTAAACAAAAAAATACAATATTGAAGCCTCTTGTGGCTCGCCAATGGAACAAGCATTAAGTGACTTTGCTCTTGAATAAAGAGAGAGGCACAATTCTTAAAGCAAACAGATGGGCTGGTTTGCATCCACCCATTCATCTGCTATTAATTACATTGCCTTTTAATTTCCACAAGTTGTTGAGAAGAATAGAAGCACTGCGATGATATCATGAGAATAGTAATCTACTGTTCAGATTATGTCACAAAAACTTATTATCAGCATTTTTCACAAATGCTAACAAAAAATCCAGCTATATAAGTGCAAATTCCAAACCTAGTGGATCCTTCAAGCAAATCAAAGGGGAGTATCAACTAAAAACCAGTACAGTTGCGCATCCCAATACCACCGTGTAGCCCGCACCCGCATGTGCATTAACATCACAGCTTAAAATCCAAAAACAACGTATCCCACTGATACAACACAAACAACAGAGATCCAACAATCCCCTGAGATATCTCCTTCCAAGCCGCCACGAGCACAATCAAAACCCTAGAGCGCGCACCGCAGCCCATCCCCAGATCGAGAGGTCATCTTGGCGGCTAAACCGGACGACGTGCCGCCGTGCGGGCGGAGGAAGTCGACGGAGCCGGTGGCAGCGGCGAAGGGTAAGAGGCGGATGGGTCACGGGCCACCGACGCCGCCGCCGCCCGGGCGCAGGCTGATCACAACCTGATCCGCCTGCATGCTATACTCGCCTCGTTCGAAACCAACAGGCAACATGAGCCCCCGCAAACCCGAACGGAGCCGCCGCCGCCGCCGCACGAGGAGGGCGCGATGAATGGATTCGATTGAGGACGCTCGTCCACGAGCCGCACTCTATCGAAGAAGAGAGGCCGAGAGGGAGGCGTGCGGGGGGCGGGAATGCGGGATAGGCTTGAACAGCCGCACGCTCAACTTGGCCACGTCCCCCGCCTCCATCGTGAATGCCATGGCCGCCGCTCACCGCCTCTCATCCTGCACCGCTCGTGCCCACGAGATATCGATGCGCTCGCTGGCTAGCCAATTTCCCAGATCCACGTACTAATTCGTGTGAACCAAATCACCACGGAGAGCCCCAAAGAGCCCCAAAACGAAAGGCTTGCGCGTACCGGATCGTAGGTGGCTGCGAGGGCTTCGGGGGGCGTCGATCACCGTCGCGGTCTTCGGGGGACGGCGCCCGGCGCGCGCGCTCGGACTCCTCGGCCCCATCCTGAGGTGGCGCAGGCGCTTCCCCTCGGGGTTGGTTAGAAGGCGGGTTATGCGGGAGTACGGGCGGGATGGGGGAGGAGGCGACGATGCGGGAGGGCTGGTGGGGCACAGTGAACGGCTGAGATTTAACGAAATCAAGCGAATGGTTGAGATTCAATGAAAGGTAGATGATGGTAGATGATGATAGATGAATCAACTCATCAATTATATAGTATAAGATATAAGGTATAAGGTAGAAGGGTAGACTAGAGGCTAAAGAAGATTGATATACATGCACGTATCAGGGATGTCTGACGCAGTATTCTTATCTACTTTTTAGATGAGTTTTTTTAAGTTGTTTAATCTACTTAATGCTTTGTTTTCTAACCGATGTCATCAAAATTACATGATAAGATACATACTCTCTCAAGTCTAGTATTGTCCCTGTTTTAAGTTTATCGTACGACTCTGAAATTTTTTAGAACCGTCCATGTCCCTGGCCCTGCATACAACAGAACATCTTTAGCCGTAGGATTGCCAGAACGGCCGGCGAGCAACGGTGGTCAGGATTTTCTTTATTTTGTAGATGATTTAAATTTAAATTTAAAAACTCTCTAAAATTATGTTTAAAATAGATCTTGTGGCACGCTACCTAAGGTAGCGCGGTATGCGACTGTTCATACGCCATGAACAGTAGCGTGGCAAGCTACTGTGTAGCATCACTGTCCATACGTGACAAGAGTGTTTTACTGTTTGTCACCGGCACGATAGTACCTGGCTTGCCGTGACCAAAATATCCAGGTTTAAAAGAGGGCTATATGAGATTTAAACGATGGACTATACCATAATACACCAGTACTATTGGCTAAAGGGGCTATGCTTTAAGCCTCGGTTGTTTTAAGGATGACTTTTTCTTGCGTTGAAAAAAGGCATTAATTGGACCCTCTCTTTTAATTACTAGAAGAACTAGTCAAACAACTCCTGTAAAACTATTTTTTAGACACCTTCATTTTTACTCTACAGGTGTTTCGAAAGAGAAATATGTAGATCTTAATCTAAGGTGACCGTTATGAATTGTCTCTAAAAAATAGTTTACATGAGCGAGCAACATAATAGTCACTTGTGAAAATATGCTTACTGACGTTCGGCTTAAGACACTGTTTGTAAAAATCACTATTTTTACAAGTGATTTCTTTGGATAAACGTCTTTGAAAATAGCCTAATTTTCGTAGGTGATCGGTTTAAGAGGCTGCATGTAAAAATAATTATTTTTCTTTATTTTTATTATAAGACAGCTTATTATAGTCTTTAAATATAGAGGACAGCTAAGACCCGGTATACCGTCCTAACCACATCTGGACGGTACAGTTTAATGAGAGCCCATCCCACGTACTCCCCCCCAATCCATCTACTCTCCCACATAGTTAACAGAGTATATGTACATGTAGACGATTTCCTAGAAAGGAACATTACAATCAAAACATACACATACCATTTACACACAATTGCGTGGGAAACCGACAGGAGATACTACGTCGGGCAGAAAATCAAGAAAGATGATCTGCACAAAAAAATTAAATAAAGGAATCACACACAATATATGCTTTACAAAAAAACATAATCAGAAAAATTAAGTCAGCTGAAGCACTCACATTCAGTATATGCACGCATCCCTTCGCATTGACATTGTCATTCTTGCATGCCCTAAACTCCTTTATCCCTTCAACTAGGACATCAGCAACGTGATCGCACCAATTAAATTCCTTAATCCCCTTACTAGATTTTAAAACTGGCAAGTACTCTCTGTTGACATATAAATTTGTCCCAGTTGCCAGATAAAGGGACAGGAGGGCAAGCATAAAAGGAACAATGAAATCATCTTTATTTTTCTCATTGTACATCTGCTTCATAGTTTCTGCCACATTCTGCCCCCTTGTTGGTGAACTTCTCTTTCATCACAGGGTCAATGTCTTTTGAGAGAGTTACCTTCTTTACGCCATTTGGGATGCCAAGAATCTTGGATACGAGCGGCTTGATCGCTATTGATTTTCCACAGACCTTCAATGTTGCCTTAGAGCAGTCCACCTTCCTCATGGGCCATGTAGTAAGGCTCCTTGGCATTTCAGATGTTACCGCTGTCAAGATGCTGCTAAACCCGCAGTTTCTGACGTATCCTCTCTGTACCTCGGATAGTAATGACACCATCATTGGGATGCGCTTGGGGTTGCACTTGTACCCTTCGCGACGTCCCTGAAAACACAAATGCGTAGCATATGTAACACTCAATACAAAAAATAGGGCATAGTACTCTAGTAGGAATAAGTACCATCTGGTGCTCATGTGTATCGCATTAAAAACAACAAAAAATGAAATGTAATGCTGATATGATACACCTAACAATCATCTGGTGCTCATCTATGCCGCATGAACTATAATTATGTACACATAAAATGTGTGCATAATACTCTGGTACACATAAGTATCATATGGCGTTTGGGTGTTCCGCATGAAAAAAATAAAAGACATACTATTGTGATACCCCTAGAAATTATATGGTGCTCTATTTATATCACATAAAAAATGTTCATATGCGTGTAATTATAAAATAAACTATAAAAAAACATATTAATATAAGACGGGGTCGTACCAGTGCACCAAAATCCTCATCTGCGGCGTCATCTTTTGCATCAAAGTTCTTGTCCCCATTGACCTCTGCTGACTCGTCTTCATGGTCGTCGACGGGGGTCTTCTTACGCCGCGCTCGAACATTTGGTCGTCTAGTCCTATGCACCTTCTTTTTTGCGGGCCCTCCAGTCTCTTCCTCCT
>KE371652.1:0-13238 GCA_000418225.1 Zizania latifolia | reverse complement strand
ATTTTTAGTATATATATATTAATGTACAGATCCATTTAATATTACTTAAGTTGAAATTTTGAAGTCTAAAATAAATCAGTTAAACTTTATTAATGGTTCAAAATTCTCAAAATTAGTAATTACCTATATATGTGCTTGGCTTCAACATTTTATATAGAATCCATTTTAACATATATTATTTACCGACTGTTATTTTATTGATTCGATAATTTAGGAATAAATAATTTGATAACGAGGTCATACTTGATACGGTGTCTTAATTGTAGGACTTTATTGATTAAATAATTTTTAAAATAAGAATTGGTAAGTACAAAATCGTACTCGTCCTGGAGTAAATAATTTTAGTTTTGCAATATGTAAATATATACCAACTTGTGCACTCAGGAAACGCGCGCTACAGCCATGCAGAAAGTGATGGCCATGAAATCGCTGTATGATGCACCGACACATCTTATTATGTATCATTGACTTCATACGGAGTTTTCTGTTGCAGGTCATGACACGCACTCCTTTGGTATTTCAGTTTCACATTTGTAGAATATTAGTATTCTATATATCAGGCAGTCCCAAAGCTATGTTAGTTCTCTTAATTATTGACGATATTGACGAGGAGATACTAACAAAAAAATAAGCTTGGTCGTTAGAAATAAGGGAATTAATAGATACCCATGTGTTTGTAATGGGACTTTAAAAATCCTTCCAAGAGCAATAACGTCGTTTGATGGATAATTGAACAATTATAAGCTACATGCCGTAACATAAAATGGTAACATGCATCTAGCGAATTAACTTGCATGCGTCCTTCAAATTTGATAGATCGAGCATGGCGAATGGTAGCCGTGCACAATACATTAATGGTCAACCATGAGAATATCCTATAGCTATATTGATTTTCTAGATTATATTACACAATACATGTTGAGCTTGAGCCTTTGTTCCGCCTGCAAATTGGGACCCCATCGTTACGTGATACTACTTCGACAACTAATTTATTATCCACTCGGTACGTAAGTCACAAAGGCAGGTCACCGTTATTATTAAATATTCCGTGTAATCAGCACAGCCGGATTTCACTATCTCCACAGTATGTAGATTTGATTTTTTTCACATTTAAAATTTGTTCACAGATATTTTAAAAACTTGTTTCTTTAATTAACACGTGTGTAGTTAATGAGCTCTGAATAATCAAGTGAGCATCACTTAAACAATATGGTTAGAAATTAGAGTTCACACGATTAATAAAAAACATATAGCTCACTTCTACATATTAATAATAATTTATAATAATCAAGACTATATAAGATGGAATAAGTATTTAGCATCGTACTTGTATCAATTAATCAGAGATATTGATCGATGAGCTAGCGCCTAGCGCACGGGTTGTGGGAGTTGCGTACGGTGGGCGGCGGCCGTCTGCCGTGGGCGATGACTTGTGAGACAGGTTGGGGGAGATCACTGATCAATTCGGGCAGGCAACAGGACGTCCACTACTCCTGTATTCATCAAGATGATTATCTGATTATTAATTTAAGGATCTCTGATATGATACTGTATCTTCCGGAGCTGATTATTAATATGGGGAACATTTGATTGTTTTTAATGAAATTTAAATTGTTCTCTCCTTAGTCGTGGTTTCATGAGAGTTCGAATCTTGGTGCCCAAATTTTTTTTATAAATATTTAGTGGGGTGAGAAATTTGTCACTAGCCTTTGTTATCTCTTAAAACATAGGTTAAGAAAGCGCACTCGTGGCTTCCATGTAATTAAAAAGATTAAACAGATTACTTGATCAAAATTAGCGTGTGCAGCTGGCAAATCCAATATATTGCTTGTGTAACGCGCGCGTGTCTACCATGTTAGTTAAATTTATTCAGTCCAGTGATCCGAATAATTCTGTACAACTTGGACCTGCTAGGCCGCTATCTTTTATGCTTATGTCGTACAACCTTCTCCAGTTAACAAGGAATCTAAGCTTGGAAGCTTTGCTAACCAAGCAAGAGATCAATCGCATGAAGGCCTAGAGATTGGAATATACTGCCCATACTGAGGTAAAATAACTTCGACAGTCTGACAGGATTTGGAGTTGTCATTCACTTGCCATGCCCCCAAAATTGTTATTATCAAGAATCATCATTTCGATGGACGTCATGCTTCCAATCGCCTCAGGGAGAGGACCTCATAATGCATTGGCACATCAAGTGTCGCTAGAGATGAAAGGGTTCTGACGACGTGTGACTAGCTGTCTGCGTGCCATGCTCAGGTTCACCTGAAATTTAGATCCTCGATCGAGCACTGAAAACCTTGTTAGCCATGGAAAAGATCATTTGTGTACAGATGTGAAGGGGTTGCAATGCTGCCAAGATTAAGTCCTGGTAGCATTGAGAGGTTACCGAGATGTAGGTGTATAAGACTACCACGGTTTGCTTTACTACCTCAAATTCTTTAGGAGATCCAAGTTACTGTACGAGAGATAAAGACCAGGGTTAACAAGTTGCTCTACGAGAGATAAAGACTAGTATGGCAAGCAAATTTCGCAGATCTGACCAGAAAGCAGTGTTTGGCAGGTCACAACATGAAGCGCATGTAGGAATCTAGGATGTTACCCATAGGTGTGCCCGGCCCGACTCATATGAGTTAAATGGCATTGTTAGTCACAGAGTTCGTGAAGAAGCAAGTAGAACAATGGATTTTGTTTAGCATCTTGTACACATGTAGTCAGGAATGAATTGCGCCTCCTTTCTTGTGCGCTCACTCTGAGACTCAAACTACTCGAATGTATGGCAAAATGGGTCTGTTCAGATGGGCTGAATCCTACATATATGGAACCCATGGTGTGCTCGACTGCTCGTGCTATCTTAGAAAGCCCAACCTGTATTGCTTATTCTATCTTCGGCCCATCTGTGACGAGAAGCCCTGCTTAATTAGGCCCCTATGATTCTATGAATCCCAAGACATCTCATTGGTATTTTGTGAAGATCTTTTCCGAGTGCTACTTCAAAAGACCTAGCTACAGCGTGACAGGTCCAAACCTGCATTTGCGTTGCATGTAGCGCGTCCTGATTAATGGAGCCAAACCCCACCTGGTTCACAGCATGCACGCTGGTTCGTTCGCCATGCAACTGGTTGGTGATAAATGGTTGAAGCGACCCCCATGGCCTGCATTTCAGAACGAAGTCCACAGTGTAGTTGATGCAGAGCACGTATGCTTGTGTGGGTGGGCCTCTGGAGTTATGAAGAGCGGCACCTTCGCACTTGCAGACCCTCATACAATGCAACTACAGCCTGCGCACTGCTACTGCGATCGACATGTGATACGACGGTTCATCCGTGGGCCATGAACGGGGTTCTTCAAACCATAACCGATCTGATTATTGTTAACCACGGGCTGATAGAGTGATAGTGGCTTAACACTGGTTATGGCAAGCGTTGGCGGGCTATCTATCATTTGGTGTTCCATTTGTAGTTCTACCTAGATGTCCATGCATTAATGAACTGAGAGGTGAAACATGCATGTCACTTCCAACGTCCCAGAACTATCTGGCACAGCATCTGTCAGTAATTACAGGATTAAATTTTTAGCCAGCAGGACTATGTAGCTTGCATCCTTGTGACAGGCCCACATCACAGCAAGTATGGCCTAGCTGGGACATGGATATGCAACCGAGTAAAAGATTTGCCTCGCGCCACACCCAAAAAAAAATGTAAAACGAAGGAGATATATACATGCAGCGTACGTACTCCATAAAGAGGGAAACAACATCCCAACGGCCAGGGTTGGGGCAGTTGCAGGCCGTGCAGGAAACGCAGCCTACCGCAGCTTGCATTGCATTTGCGTGCATGCACAGCGCCACTACAGCCTCTGAGCAGATTCCATGGTCCCATCACGCACAAGGACATGGACATGCATACGTTGGACCAGGCCACCCAATAATGCAATCATATCCTTACCGACCTCTCACTGAACACTCGTGTGTCTCGCTGGACCAGGCCGCGCCAGCCAAGTTACTACCAGTGCTGCGTTGATGCCTTGGCCGATCGATATACCGAGCAGAGGCCAGAGAGAGAGGGGGGGAGGGGGAGGGCGCAGCAGCAGAGACGACACCATGAACGACATAATTTCCCAGAACCAAGGTTTAGTTCATGCCCATTATGAGTTTGCAATCTGACTGCGATTCCAAATGTCTCTCACAGGTGCCACGGACTCTTATTAATGAATATAAAAATCATAATTAATAATTATCGAGTTATACTTATTTTAGAATCTTAATTATTTTCTTTTTACGATTTAATAATTAATTAATTATTAATAAAATTGAGTTATATTCATGATAGATTGATCTAGAGAGACGAGGAGGATAAGGGAGAGGTGCTCTATCTAGAACGTCACCGGCAGTTGGATTGGGACTTGGCCCTCGGGGGGAGGGGGAGGAGAGGGGCAGATTAACGGAGGATGGAGAATAGGGGAGACAGGGAAGTGAGGTAGTGACTGAAAGACTTAGGGTGTGTTTGGTTCAGCTGTGGATTTTGAAAAATCTGCTGTGAGCTGTGAGCTATGAAAAAGCTAGGAAGTTGTTTGGTTGAAGTAGCTGTGAATTTCTGTTTTGATAGTAAACGTCTGTAATACCCTTAATGTTTGGTTGCACTGTTAATATGCAGTCTCAATATAAAACACTGATTTGTTTTAATAAGGAGATTTTGTAATGTTTTATAGATTTGAATAATACAAAATGATATTGATATAAATAATGATGTGCTTGATGATTTTTCTTCTAACTAGGCAACGGGAAAAACTAAAACGAAATTATTCAGAACTGAAATGCATCTATGTTTTCCAACAACCATATATCAACTTTTACTCTTAGAAAACTATTTAGTTTCAAGTACTCTATATCAACAGAACTGAAATTATTCAAGTACTCCAATAATAAGTCAAGAAAAGCATCTCATTATTGTTTCCTATTTCAAAATGTAACACCTCCATTGCTTTCTGACAAAAACATCAAACAAAACACATGCTGATATGTAGAAAACGAGTCTAGAACATTACGGTTGCCAGAACATCAGCAAAATAAGTAATTATTACTGCTGCAATAACAAGCTTCAACAAATCTATGGTGTTCACTTCACTTGCTCAGAACACGCATGTACCCGTAGCAAACAATCAATTCAGTACTACAGTTGAGAAAAACAGGTTCTCAGGCTTGTACCACAAACACTCTGCTTCAGAAGAACTTTTTTCTTTTTGCGAATTCACAAGACAAAAAGAAACTCGGTAATTCCCGCAAGGGGAGCATGCAAACATCTTAATTCATGATTTCAGAGCATGATGAACACTTCACAACCCTAACACCCAAATCACAACACAGGAAGAGCTCGCAGACTCGATCTATCTCTGGGGTCATCGTTGTAGTAGTTGATAATGTGCATGCAGTAGTTGATAGAATCAATCCGAGCAAGCAGAAGGAGCAGGCCAACAGTGCCTAGGAGCTGGCCTCTTGCTTTCATCATCACAGGGGGAGATGATCTCCCAGTCCTCCCTAGGGCGGGGGACGGCGCGGGAGAGGTGGCGTCGGGGAGGACGGCGGAGACAGGCGGCGCCTGGGTGGCGGTGGGGACTGGTGGCGCTAGGGCATCGGTGTAAGGACAGGGGTGGCGAGGGAGAGGCGACTCTGCTAGGGAACCGTCGGCGCTGGAGAGGATGGCGGGGACCGGCGGCGCCGGGAGGATGGCTTGCGTACGGCGGCGCTGTGGTCTGTGGAGCTAGGGCAGCGGCCTGCGTTCTACGCTGGGGAGAGGACTGTGCGAAGAGAAAAGAGCTGCGCGAAGGGGTATTTCATTAATGGCAAAGGTGGATAATTTCCACCAAAAGCTGACTATGGAAGCCGTAGAATCTCTGGTATACCAGCTTACAAATTTATATTGTAAGAAGCTGTAACTTTCGAAAAAGTTAGTTAGGTCATGAACCCGTTTGGTTCAGCTTCCAGCTTTCTGTCTAGGAAGCTGGTTGGAAAAGCTAAACTAAACGGACCCTTAATTTATTGTCGCTGATATTTTTTATAGAAAATATATCTTACAATTTTCTTTTCAAAATAATTAAACTAAATATTATTTATTGTTATTCATGTCATGTCATGTGCATTGATATTTGATAGTACTTTCATGAGTGGTTACCTTGATGATATATAATAAAAAAATAATTAATGTCAACATTATATATTAAAAACCATATGAAAATTTTATGTATCTTTGTATTATGGAATATACGTAGTATTAGTAATGGTCTTACAAACGTTCTCGCTAATAATTACATATCATGGACGTCCTACAAATCCGGACGAGCCCATGCCCCCCCAGAGAGCAAGGGGTCTCACGTAGTCACGCGCGCCCGCGGCGACTCACGGCGGCAGCAGAGGGGAAACTCGAAAAGGGCGGCGCCTTTTTTTACCTTGGCAGTGGACAAAACCGCGTTTTTAGTGCGAGCACCGCGCGCCTGCCGCGTCGGCTTCGTGCGTTCCCTGCGAGTCGGCAACCGCAACATGACACCACACTGTGCCAAAGACCGGGAAGTGATTAATTATAGCGAGCTGATCGCCCAGTTACTTATTTATAGTCGTAGAAAACGTCTTGGATCGTCTCGGAGTTCTGGAAATGCTCAATTATTGTCGCTTCCCTCGGGCTCCAGGGTGCGGTGACAAGACACCTGCCCCTTAATTAGTCCCATGTGGTTCTCTCCTTTGTCCTTTTCGTCCAGTTGCCCAAGCAAAAGATCCACGCTACGACTACGAGTACAGTGTTAGGGTGCTTCTTACACGTACTTTCCCTGAGAAAATTTGTGCGTTTGCGTTGCTTCCGTCCCAGCGATAGCGACTAATCGAATCCTCGCAACCTAACACAGTAACACGCTGTTTATTTCTGTGTTAGACTCCAGAGTCTGACCGTACGGCAAACGATCCAAATGCATATGGCAATTCGGTATCTGAATTTGCATCCATCCGAGTTAATTAATCAAGCCAAACTCCGCTTTTTCACCATGAATATATGCCGGTTCCTTCGCCTATGTGAGTTTGTGGCATGATTGACTTTAAATGGTTGTGGAGTCCCCATTTATGTGCGAAGCCCACGGGGTAGCTGGTACAGAGTTGCGCTGGCCCCGCTCAGCTACGATGAGCAGCAGCTAGCATCTTTGCACGTGCTGCCCTCATGCAGCTACAGTTGCGTACAGTACGGTACAGTGCCACGACGACGGTTTATACATTATATGCATCCATGCCCAGCATTAACTACACACCCTACAAGTTGTTCCATTCCAAGTAGTTATGTTTATAGTTTTATGTAATTAATTAACTAATTTCTACATTTGAAACTCTGTCAAACTTTACTTTTGAGCTAAATTTGATAAATTAGTGGTGAGTAAAAATATCAAAATGTCCCTCGGTAATAGAAAAAATGTATTATAAAATGGTAGATAAAGTAAATTAGTGGTGAGTAAAAATATCAAAATGTCCCTCAGTAATAGAAAAAATGTATTATAAAATGGTAGATAAAGGATAGATAACGAACATTGAATAAATACAATCTTTTATTTTTAAAACCGATGTTAGATAAGAAGGTAAAATAGTTTTTTAATAAAGTTGAAGAGCTGAAAATGAAGTATTTTTGATACATGGAGTAGCTCAGAGTTGGATATATATCCTCACTGTCGCATTTTTATTGTAAATCCCAACTAAAACTATGTATCCCTCTCTTGCATTAAATTACGCACGACTAGATGTATATATCACTCTACCATCACTGTTCTTGTGGCACCAAGTGATTGTGAACAGCAACATACCATCATTTAGTTATAGAGATGTAAGGCAGATCTAGAATGATTTGGTACTATGTAGTAGAAATAGATTACACTTGTAGCAGACAGGGGATCCAAGGACCTAACACTATGGAGATCCAAGTTGTGAGAAACATGGACAGCGCCATCGAGTGTGTACGTCTGGACGTCATAGTTCCGGAGGACAATTGTTTGGTCCGAGCAACATCATTATCAGTTTGCCCTCGATGCAACCGTGAAGATATAAGTGCATGGTAATGGTTTCACTTCCTTCTGGCCAGCTGAACTCTTTCGTACGTAGAGTACTCCTCACGTAATCATATTTTGAAAGAGAAAATATAAGTTATATTCTAGTGCCAAATCCTAATATAAAGATTAAAAATAATTTGTATTGATGTATTAATTAGAGAGAGAGTAGAAATTAGAAAAAGATAAACCGTACCAAAAATGAGTTCTGAAGAGAGGTAGCAAAAGCGATATAAAGTGCTACTCCTTATTTTAAAAGATATATACTAGTAGTACTAATCTCTCGAGTCTCGACAAGCCCCGCGCAGTGGGAAAAGGCATAGCCCGAAGTAGGAGACTTGAAGTGATGAGTTTTGAATGTAGGGGTATTTTAGTACAAAACGATCTATTAAAACAACAATAATTTGCATCTAAAAATTAAGGCCCTAACATTAAAATATTAAAACAGGAGGAAGTAGTATATAAAAGGAGCCAAGCAGGTAAGAGATCTGTTCCGTGCCAATTTTTGCAAGAGACAAATATGATAATAGAAAACGACGCACAAATTAAGGAGATAATTATGATAGGAAAGATGAGATGGAAATTGTAAAATTCTTTAGATCATTAAGTAACCTTTGTTTTTTGCACGAGGGGACACGTTTTTCTTGAAAATCGCCCTGGGTTAATATAGTGATGCTAGGCTAGCAAAGTCCCAGCATGCAGGTGTCTCAGACATGTATAATCCGCCCTGTGCCCCTGTCGACCTAAAGACCACTCATATATAAACAGGCACTTTTAAGGAAGTGTGTATACACTACTTCTACTTGCAAATTTTAATTACATAGTAGTTTCTCTATCCAAAAATATAATGTGATATTCACCATAAAACTTTAACAATTAATTTATTTCGTTATATATATCAACTATAAAATTAATAAAATTTTATATATTAGTTTAAATTATACCACGTACATAAGAATAGATATATTTAAAAAAATCATAGTTTTTTTCTAATGAAAACGCATCTTATATTTTTTAAAGATGGAGAGGAAGTATTAAAATAGACCTCTGACTGGTGCAGAAAGGAGTAGTAAAATGGACCTCTTGCTGGTCCAGAAGTCCATCTCCGCAGCAGACAAACCACGGGCATAAGCGGCGGGCGTCGCGACGCCGTAGCCGGACAATCTCAGGCTAGGTAAAATCACACGCGCTCCAGATGAAGCGCGGCCGCTGCAGCCCGAATCTCTCAGCCACGCCGTGTCCGCATGCGTCCCACGCCCCCAAGGCCCAAACAAACAAACCGCCGGTGGTCCGCGCATGCATACGCCCAACGACGCATACGTAGGTAACGAAAAGTCGCGCCTCGCGCGCCCACTGCCCCCGCCGAGACACGTGCCGCGAGCCACGCCCGAGACCCAAATCCCGCGGCCTCCTGCCGAGGCCGAGACGGGCAGACACGGCGAGAGACGCCCTCCCTCCCGCGCGCGCACGGGAGAGACGAGTAAAACACGCCGCCTTTTACGTGCGTGCGAGCGCGACCACGCACTGCGCCGGCCGGCAGCGCGGGGCGCGGACAAAACCGCGCTTTGGACGCAGCGTACGCGCCATCAACCGGACAGAGCCCACAGCCCGCGCATGGGACCCGCGGCTGCCATGCTGAGCTGACCAGTAGGGGGGTACCTGGTGCGTGTCATAGCTTAATTAGCGTAAAAATAACGTTTTGGACCGGCGTGGCGGAGTTCTGGAAATGCTCGATCGATCGTCGTCTGCTTACTCAGATATCTTCAGTCTCAGGGCTCCAGACTGCTTGCTGGTGATGAGTCGCATTCTGGTTTTTAATCCTTGTTACTGCGTCGTTTTCCTCCTGTGGCTTAAGCTTGTTGCTGCAGTGGTGTGTTGCCGTCATGCCGTGTTTTGCGCACTTAGTGCTTAATAATCGTGCAGCTATCGTCTTCAGTTGGATTACAACATGGTTTTTGGGCAAATGGGTGTCTCGTTCCTCTCAATGGACAAGAAGTAGGCTACATAAATATAATATATATAAGTTTTTTTCGATCTTCAGGGTATAATTTTAGCTATTAATTTATTCTATAATATATTATCAACAACAATAAAATTAATATCAAATAAAAATGTTTTTATGTATGAATTCAACAATTATCATTTTTATTATTTTTTAAAAAAATATTTTTTTCAAATGCATTCATACTTTATATTTTTAGACTAATAGAATACTTTAGTTGAGGTACAATGTCTTCACTGTTTCGCATCCACGACACACTAAACTCTGAAGTTACGAATATTGGTGGTAACTTCACGATAGCCAATCCTAGCCATCGTGCAAGATCCCAAGGTTGCAACACCCTGCTGAGGTGGAAGTGCCATATTGGATGCACCAAAATTTTGACGTTTTCTTTAAATTGTGAACTAAATTTTCAATCCATTTGAACTATCATGTGCTTTAAAATTAAAAAGCAAGAAAAGCAAGACCCATCTTGACAATGTTTTAAAAAAAGGTGTGTAAATGCGGTTGTGGTGGGGACCATAGCCCTATGTCTAATGTCTTGGTCATGAGATCTTTGGTACGCCCATGTTTGAAATGCAAATACCATCCATGCTTCGCTATAAATATTTGGTCATATCAAGCTCAAATTCACAGAGCTAGAGTTCCACGAGTTACGTTTAGGGATAGGGAAAATTGCCGGCCAAATATTTCACTTTAAAATTTTATTTTGGTACTTCATCAATTCCATATTACAGCTATTTTTGTCATTTGATTTTTTTTCATAAATGTAACTATTTCTAGGAGATATGTGATACTTCTTAACAGTGAGTGGACAAAAACGACCTTGTGTGTATTACAATTTTGTCCCACATAAAACTATCTCTAGGTGTAGCATGATATAAATAGAAGACGATATGATTTTTTTCGCTTGTTAGTTATGTCCATAGATAGAAATAGCTATAAACATGGAAACGAGATAGTACTGTTATTATTAGCCCTGTACTTCTATGGTGCGCAGCGTTTCACACAGGACAAGAGGAAGAACCGCAGAAAGCCAGGAAACACATCAGTTGCCAATCCAAGGAATCCCAGCTTCCAAGGACAAAAAACAGCAATAATTAGCCTGTGTTGTCCCGTAACTCGGTATGGTTTCGGCTTAACTGTCGTGCCACGAAAGCAACTTCCTCGAATTCAGTGAGCTCTCCTCTCTTCTTCCTCCTGACCTCCATCCAGGACCACGCGAGAAAACCTCGACGCCCCATTGCCCCAATATCGTCGCCGACCGCCGTCCGCAGCACGATCCGCGACGGGCGCCAGACACAACGTGCCCCCCGACACCGTCGAGACCGCGGCGGCAGTAATGGCCTAATGGCCTAATGGGCGCGGACGTGACGGGTTGACGGATGAGGGCCACCTTGCCGGAGAAACACGGCGCGACGGCGTCTGGCGTGGTGGGGCCAGAGGGGAGCTCGTGGGCCCCGGCCATGTGGGCCTCCCCTGCTCGTTCAAACCGACGACGAAGCGGGACTATTTACGGCAAATGCCACTCGCGCAGGCGCGGTTGCCCGTTGCGCTGGCAGCTTGCCTACGCCGGCGCCCAGCGCTCTGCGCGGGAAATAGGTGGAGCGGGTTTAATTAAGGCAGAGTCCGCATGCGTGTACAGTCTCAGCACGCTAGGCAGGCCGCAGACGTAGCAATCCCAATTTTATTAGGACTACTTTTAAAGATTATCTTGCTAGACATGACATGTGATACTTCAAGTTTACACCAACGCGGCGTACTCGGTATGAAGATTTGGTTTTTAGTAATTTTAAGATAAAAATAGAAATAAAACTATTTATCAATTTGTTATCATTAAATTTGTTGTTTGAACCCTTAAACTAAGTGGTCAAAGATTCAAACCATTTACTATCATCTGCTACCTTTCCTTAATTATTAAGCCACATTACGACCGTAGAGAGATGACTTATATATTTATATATTCTTGTTATCTCTAATTTTCAAGCACATTAATTATGTGTTGTTGATTGGTTAGCTAAAATCCATTAATTGCACACACACAATAGTCAAACAAAACAAACTAAAAATCCAGTTTTTTAATAAAACCTGAACGTTAAAAATTAAGTTTTATAGGACAGAAAAAAGTAGCTCAGGGATTGCTTTGAACCAGGATTTTGCCAGCGACTTTACGTGAACCAGCCTGGTGGCTGAAAGGCTGAAAGCTGAAAACCAGGGTACTGCTTTCTCTACAGATCAGAGAAATTTCACACGCTCTGAATAAACCCTAGTGAACAATACATCCACTAATGTTCATCATATAGGACTTGTTCTCTACTTCTCTGATCTCTCTCTGTTTCGGATTCATGTTGGGAGCCGCATGCACGTTCGTCCGATGGCGCTGGCAGCGGCGGCCGGCGATGATGGCGTCTCTGGCCGCTCGGCAGGCATGCCGGTCTGGGTGCCCACTGCCCAACCTGAGATAGCCGCAGTAGTGCATGGCCACCACTGCACTATTGTATGATCAGGCTGCTGCTCGTCATCGTCAGCCAAAAAGGAGACGAGGCCACAGATATGAGAACAAACTACAGAGGGAGCTAGCTGACGCGCTGGAGCCGGGCAGGTGCCTTTTGTGGCAGGCAGGTCTTTCGATTGATGTCCTTGTCTCTTGCTTGAACTGATTGTATTTTTCCTCGTTTTTTTACCGCTCGATCACGACTGGATGCATGCGACGATGATGCTTAGACAGGTTCTGCGTTGTTTCGGATTGGCTTGGAATGGTAAGGTTCGGATCATGTCACCCGGTCACTGTACTGTGTGCTGATATGTGGTAATCGGCTGGGATTTCGCCGTGTGTGGATGTGGCCGCAGTCCTCAATCCAACATGAACCAGATAGAAGTCAACTATTCTGAGCCTCGTTGTATGTCAAAAAATCGAGAATTTATTTTTCTCAATATGATTTCTTTGATTATAATGTTATTTTAAGATAATAATACATGAAACTGTTTAAATCAATAATATGTAAACTATATGAAAAAAAATGAAACCAATTTTTAAGGTGTAAATTATCAAATCTCCTCCCAATGTCTCACACGAATTTTTCCATCCCTCCCCCACCGTGATCTCCATGAACACTCTTCGTATTTTTGTCATGTTCAGTGCTCGGTGCTCCTGCCTTCTTTCTTT
>KE371651.1:765570-777087 GCA_000418225.1 Zizania latifolia | reverse complement strand
CCTGCATTCTGAACAAGAAGAAAAACGCAAGAAATTCTTGTTTATAGGCCTTCTTTAGCAAGGCCCAAGTTCGAACCTATACAGCAAAAGGCCTAAAAACTGAAATAAATTCCTGGCCCATCCCAAGTCATGGGCCGAGATAGTACTGTAAAAGCGTACCCACATGTACAGCTGTACTCTACAGCCCATATCGCCCGGCCCAAAAAGCCCACTGGACTCCATTGGGCCTAGCCCAATATATGATAATTCGAGGTACGCAGTACGGTGAACAATGTACTCTCGGCCCCAAAAAAACTTTACTATTTTTTCCAAATTTTATAAAATAGTGATAAAAGTAAAATACTCAAGTATCACTTATTAATAAGAGGGATGTTACGGTGTAATATTTACCTCTGTCCTAGGAGGTAATACTTTAAATTAATCTAGACCATTGATTTTAGTTAGGATTAAAAATAAACTAAAATTAAAAATACTTGTTCACCGGCAGATAATTGGAAAGTGTGCACCGAAAATTAGAAAGTCTACGTAGAAAATTAGAAAGTTAGCATAGAAAATTAGAAAATCTGCACAGAAAAATCAAGGATGACCTAGGAGGTAATAGACCACCATCTTTAATTTTAGCCATTAGATCAAAACAAATAAACGGTTCATAATATTTTTGGTGTACCATAAAATTTGTCTAATAAAAAAGTAATATGGTAAAGTGATAGGTAATTATATATAAACAATTAATTAATTAATCAACATTGTTATTACTTTTTTCTATGTATTATACGTTACCTTCATATCAAGCAAATTTTAAGATACATCGAATTAATAAGGATTATTTATTTTATAGATCTAACTATTATGATTAAAAGAAATCGACGTCATACCTCCTAAAAGATAAATCACTATGATCTAATGGCCAAAAAAGTTGACATCTTACCTTCTAAAAGGTAATATATCAATTTTTTTCTAACTAATGATCGAGATTAATTTTATCTCTTACATAATGTAAGAGATATACAGTAAAGAGCCTTATATTAATTAATTAACCATCATCTCTTTTAAATGGGCTCAGAATTCAGAAAGCTAGTTTGCTTAGCATGCAAAATTTTCCTTTGGACATTTTCCAGAGTTAATGGCCTGTAGATTGTCGTCATTCTGTAATCACTGGAGATTGAGCAAATGAATGGGTGATGGCGTGATGCGCAGACAATAAAATGCACAGGAGTCATTTAATGTTATAACCGACTATTTTCTTATTAAAACGTGAGAGTTATTGAGTCATGTGTGGACAATTGATCTGATATAATCATGTATACAAGTTTTAGATTTGATAAATGAGAATGATTAATTACTTGTTGTATTTTAGATTTATAGTATATTTAGTTAGGATCGGACATGATGCTAGTAAACTTAAACAAAAGCAGCAGAACTGTGTACTTATGTAGGATGCAGGCATCTCTTTCCCCAAATTCCAGTGGGTTTTGAGTCTGAGCTTAAAATTTCTTCATTCCAAACAAGCCTCTGCCAATGTGGATGCATGCAACTGTATGTGTTCTTTTACCTATATGTTTGTACACTCCCATGGCAAAAATATAGAACATATAGGTTAGAGTCCAAGTGTGTGAGCACAGATAACTGTTACCAACAGCATCTGCTCTTTCAACCTCCTCACGTATTATGAGTGAGCTATTGCCTATTGTATTTGAAAGAATACAACAGTCGTAATGACATCTATGGCACACTGATTTACAATTCAGAACATGGATTCTTGGCCATTCTGGTTATCTTACCCAAAGATGTATAACGGATATAATCCCCAAAATTATGTACCTGCGTCTCAAAATCCTGCAGTCAACCTATGGAGTGTAACCAATGAAAGAATGGAGATTCTTCCCTTCCCAAGTTTAGGAGCTATGGTGGCCACTGGCCAGTATACGCCTTGAAGCACAGCTGCAAGCATTAGCAGGTTATCATGTCGAGCGAAATGATTCTGTGGCCCTTGGTGATCTGAGTGGAATGCCATCAGCAGCAGATTTGAGGGGAATTCCTTCAGTAGTGTAACCATCCTCGTCGGCATGTTTAGGTAGTCGGATAGGTAAATTCGGTGGGGCACCTGTGATGACAATGAATAAGAATTTACCAATGGGAGCAATTTCAAGTCAAGATGGGATGAAATGCTGTCATACCATCCACCAAATCCTTCGTCTTGTGAAGAAGAAATGTCCCAGAAAGAATAGTAACAAAACCACACATCTCTGTGACAATTTGAGTTGGATCTTGACGATCCCAGTCCTGCACGCAGTCAGGGTTGCATAAACATAAAGTTCTGAAACATCGGCAATGGAATGCAATAAGGGATGTCAGAACACTGATGCACCATTTTGATAATCAAGCATGACCAATAGAAAATGTGTAGCATTATCACAATTCACAAATTCATTGTCATATGGCAGGTCTTCTGATATTATTTTTACATATATACTCACAGAATTACACGTCCTATTCACACCGGAGAAAAGGGATCTTTGTGATCAGTAGCTAATACTTAAAAAGGATGGGAAATAAGCAATTCTTGGTACACAACTATGTCAACAAATAAATTAAGCTCAAAAACTGTTACCTTGAACATGATCACACTCGCCAAAATGGTCAAGGATGTAAACATCGTATAATATATGGGCGAAACAACTGCAGTATTGAATGTGTCAAGGGCCTGCAAAAGTAAACTGTCAAATTCAAAGTAATATAGAGCAGAAGGCATATGTATAAGACTTCCACATAGCAAACATTTCTATTTGGCCTACGCTCCATATGTTTGCTTTCTCTTGGCACGACCAAAACTATCCTAGAACATAAACATTGATCATACCTTGTTCAGATAGTTCATCTGTGTTATTATGCATGCAACTACAAGAAGCAAGAACACCCATGTCTGTGGATAAACAAGCTGGTTCATCCCTGAAAATGTCAGCTTCAAGGCTATTCCAAGAGCTTTTACACTCATGACCTGCCAAAGAAAGCAGCTTACAAAATGAATTCATTTAAACCATAAACTAATTAAGGATTTCGTGAATACAGATCAAGCGAAATGTTCATGAGTGACATGCATACCGATAAGGATCCCACAAGAGAACAGACACCAATATACACCATGATATATGTTTGACCATACTGTGGGACAAAATAGAATATGAGCACAAAAGCTGCTGCAAGCACAACGCCTGCATATAGCAGAAATGCTGAAACATAAAATTTTAAAAATTAGTACGTGGGAAATCAATATTTCTAGATGAAGTCACTGTTTTCTAATTTTATCTTTATTATGTTGTGCACAGGGATAGAATTATAACCTGGTTCAGTAGCAAGATTCCATACTTCTGCCACGGACTCAATGTCACGCTCCGGAGGTGCATGAAGAACAATACTTGTTGAGCCCACAACACAAAGAATGCACCCAAGTATACCAAATATGTGTAGCTTCTCCCTCAAAATAATGTGTGCAAGAACAGCACTATAAGAGAGGATGCCATTGTCAGATTTACTTGAATATACAAGAATGAAGATTTTCAGTTTACCACTTGGAATTCGTCCAATAACAATACTAGTCTAGTAGTCTTACCTAATAATTATACTAAGTGCACCAAGTGGTGTGACCAAGATAGCAGGAGCAAAAGCATAAGCGGCAAAGTTAGCGATCTCCCCAACAATCACTGAGAGGCAGAACAGTAAATCAATTAGAATTATCACCATGGATGGAAATAACTTTGTTGAGTAGTATATCCACTGCATGAAGAAAAACACCTACTTGCTGTCATTCCTGCCCACCACAATGGCTCAAGCAAATAAGAGTAGCCACCAGCACCTGTAGCATGTCAACAGCATAAGCATAATTACTGAAAAGTTAAAGATCTATCTGGCCAAGTAAAATTCTCTATACGGTAGTTTCATGATTCACTGACAAGTGGCAAAAGATGGGTGACCAATTACACACAACACAGACCAATCATCAACAGAAGTTTAAAGCGCCACAAGCAAGAGAAAAAAGAGTAACAGTAGTTGCATATATTATCCAGGTGCAACTATTTCTGCAAGAGTAGATTCTTGTTCTTCTACAGTAAATTATTTTTTTTATGTTTTACAGCCTTCCACACTTGTAAGCTTGCTCAAATTGCTAAATTTAACACAGAAACTGCAGAAAATGGGGTGACGAATCGCGATGCCATAGAATTATAAACAAGAGCAGAAAGGCGCATCACTCCATCACCACTGTGCCATCAGCTATGCTACAAGCCATAGTCATCTTGCATTCTTGCCGGAACAGAATTTACTGAGCTATAGATGCAAGAACGCATATTTTTCACCACACCAACTCCAATGCGCGTAAAGCTCCAAACCCCCTTTTCATGGCGACCGACACCCCAACCAAGATCCAAATCCCGCCGGCTCAGATCTAAGCCACCGAGCCAGAACGGAGGCAGAAGCAGAGGAGAGCGTCTCCCTGCTATTCGCTGGGAGAAGGGAGAGAGCGAAGCCGAGCAGAGGCGGAGGCGGAGCAGGCTGAGAGCCACCCACCTGCGCGGATGCCGGAGGCGCCGGCCTTCTTGAGCCCCTTCTTCTTGACGATGAAGCTGGCGCCGATGAAGAGGCTGGAGGAGAGCGCCAGCAGCAGCCCCTTGACGTTGTCCGCCGACATCCCTTCCACCCATCTCATCCCCAGCCGCGTCCCGCCCATGGCGCAGCCGGGTATCTCCTCCTCCGCGCCCCCACAACCCCGCTAGGCCTCCTCCCCCACCCCTCCTCCGTCGACCGCGTCGCCCGCGCATGCGAGATCCACCTTCCGGCTGGGTGGACGCTCTCCCTCCCGGCTCCCCCCGTTCGCTTGCTTGCTCTACTGGTAGCCCTGGCTTTCTCGCCCTGTACCACTCACGCAGTCCACTCCTCTCAGAGCGACGCGCCCCCCCGCGCGCGCGGCGGCAACGACGTCATCGGGGGAACGAAAGGGGAGAAACCGAATCGCCGTGCGCGCTCCCGCGCGTGTGCGCTTTCGTGTCTTCTGCTCGTGCCGTGCGGGCCGCGTGGTGCCAGCGTTCTCAAACTGGTAGGGCGCCGGTTAGCCGGCTAGTTTACCGTTGAAACTGTTGGAATACGTGACACGTGTACAAAAATTGATTCCTCAAAAAATTTAAAAGCATCCATATAAAATTTAGTGCGAGTTGTTAGTTTTAAAAGAGTAAAATGATCTCTTATTTTATTTAAGTATTACGTGTGTAAGTGAATTATATTAACTTGCTATTGTTTAGGGTGAAGTAGGTGCGTCAATTTGAGTGACAGTATAACCATATACATACTCATATCTTCGACATATATATAAATCATAGATTTATATGCTCAGTTTGGTTTAGTGATTTTTAGACCGATTAGCTGGTATTTCACGGTAACTGCTATGATGGAGAAATATGGTCACCATCACTCTAATTATAATAAAGTCTTTGAAGCCCTCCGAACTCGAAAGATCTTAAAAGGGCTTTTGCACAATATTTGGGAGGTCGAGGCTTTGATCTAGACTGAAGTACTAAAGCTCCGAATGGCAATCCGGAGCCTGGTCTCTCGAAGCCTTGCCTCTGAAGCTAAAGGCTGAAGCTAAAACCGCCTTAAAGCAGGGGTCTAAACCAGCGACCTCTGTTCTCTCTGACAAGATGAGTATTTATGTTTATAGATCTTGAAGGTCGATAAAAACACCTGTTTGTAGACTTTCTTGGCCATGTAACGAGTGTTTATGTGTTCATACAGTATATTATTTTTTAACCCCTACGTAACTTTATAAATAGCATCGATATAGTCAGTTATATGTAGATGTTATCTTTGTATTTCTCTGTTAGAATTTTGTTTATAAATACTGACCCTTTCTAGATAGGAAGGGAAATCGAATATCAATTGCTTAGAATCTGAATCATGTTTAAATACACAATACATGACGCATAACTATTATTTATTCCGATACTCAAACCTGTATAAATCCCTTTATCACGCTAATTTCACTGCACAACATGCCGCCAATTCGATCGGTGGCCACGGTAGGTATAGGCAGGCTCCTTTTTTACGGGTGGTGCGTGACGCGCTGCCTTTTGCTTTGGAAGGGAGTTGCTTTCTTCGGTTAAGACAACCGGGTTAGCAGCAGATAAGCGCACCGGCGATTTTATAGGTGGTTTGCTTTGTCTACTCCTCCTCCTCCTCTATCTTGAATCTTGATGTATCGAACGTTTTTTTATGAGTGAAAGAGACGTACATACAACAGCTAGTACAATTTGCTTGCTTGATCCAGTGTCTCTTGTTATGTTATGGTTTTGCTTTAATTTCATCAGCGGGCCACTGATCCGTATGTTTTGCGTGTAAAGGCTATAATTGGTTATAAAGTTGTTAAATTAATAGTGATATTAAAAGACAAAAACATCGTTTATTAATCAGAAATAGTATTATAAAGTGATAGAAAATAGATCTCGTAACAATAAAACTTCTTGTTTTATCAACCAAGAGTAGGTGAAAAGATAAAAATAAAATCTTTCTAAGATAAAGTTGAGTAGATAAGTATTTCGGGGACAAAGCCACAGAGAGTAGTACACTGGAGTAACTTTGAAGTTTTCGTGGGCTGCAAATGTAAGGCCGAAGACCAGGTTGGGCTATTTAGGGCTAGGCCGGGCTGGCTTGGTTTGAACATGTCTATTTTGTGCCTACTTGTTTATGCTATGGATTATAATCCATGGCAGATTATAAAATTTCTTGCCTAAGTTTAAGGTAATTGTTTAAAAGTTCTGTCGCCACTTTTTACTTTGCATCTATATTTTTCATGGCTGCTAAAATGATAGGTAAAAAAATCTGCCTAAAATTACTCTTACAAATTAAACTTTGTAACTCGAAAATCTACCTAAGATTGTAATCTTGGGGACCAACTGAGTAACTGACCCCTCTCATCGTCCGTGTCATTGGAAGCACGTGAAGTATAAAATTAGCTTGCGTTTTGCTTCGAGATTGGCGTCTCTCCATGTCTGCAGCTTTTGACCTTCCACTGGAATCGCTAGCCTGATTAGCCCCTGTCCTCTGATACCGTATCACATATATTCTATTAGCGACGTACTTCACGTGCTATTTGCAAACTTTATACTTTGGATGCCACTGCCGTCCTCTTCTGCGAGACTGACCACCGAAAAGTACACAGTTTCTCACTTCAGATCTGATCTAGTGTTACTGTGTGTGTGTGTGTGTGCACGACTGATCACCTGATGAGAAACAGAGTAATCGAGGCCATGCCTGTTCTTGCCAAACTACGTTCCATCTCAAAGATGACATAGAAAACCGAACTATGTTGATTATTGTAATAGCGATTTCGAGCACACGTTTTGTTGCATTGCAGATGAGCAATTCTTGTGTGCATGGGATATGAAATTCAGTGAAGTCACAGAAGTCCAAAACATCTGCATTTGCCATTCATGATACATTTTTAATGGATAACAGGGCATAAACACAGCTTTTACAATGTACAGATCACATTGTACATAAATAAGAAGCTAATCTGCAAAATCACTAACTTAAAAAATATGTACACAGGCTGAAAATGGCTACAAAATTGTCTGCTTCGCACCTTGAGGGACTCAAACTAGATAGTCTTAGGGCTCCCAGCAGATCATTTGGCACAATCAACTGTAGCTGGTCAGGAAGCTTTACCAACTCAGCACATGATCAGAATCACTAAAAAAGCACTCATAAATGATGCTTCATCACACAATAATTCAGAAGCAAAAGGGGGGAAGACTTAAATATCAAGGTCCACCACTGTAAATTGGAATTCTTACATTTTCGTAACCTTTCAGCGTCTCTTGGGTAAAAGATTCCAATGCTTCAAAAATCGGCGCTAGACCTGCTTTTAGATCAGTTGCACTTGACTCTTGGATTTGATTCACGGCTTCCTCATGCCTAGATTTTTGTTCATCCAATCTCTTGTGCAATGCGTCCAAAGCTACCATGTGGGTATCAACTGCCCTGTTATTGTCAGCAATGCGCAACACTGACTTGTCACCTTCATAATGTCCAGCCAAGCCATATTCCTTTTGAAATGATTTGAGCCTCTTTGCGTAGTCTCTAGATAAATAGTCAGCTTTCAGCTTCTGCTGTTGCTCTTCATCCTGCTGCTCCCGTAACATGTGCACATTAACAGCGAAAGCCTCCATTGCACCAATGACAGTACCTTCTGGTATCCTTTTCATGGTTTGACACCAATCATTAGCAGTGATGAACACAGCAGGAGCTCCAAGTCTACCAGGAGAAAACGGTGCGGTCCCATCCGGTGTTTCCTCCTTTTCCTGAGGAAGCCATTTGACTAACCAGCCATTGAGAGTTTCAATATATGCCTTTTGCGACAGGATCCAATTTCTGAAACAGGAACACCAGTTCAAAAGTTCCATTTCCAGTTCTAATGTAACCTTGGAGTTCTTTTCAGGCCCATTCTTAGGGATGAGAATATGGGATTTAATTTCGAGTATGGCATGAAATTGCTTCCGATGGCACTCAAGAATGAATTTCCACATTGTAACAAGCCTGCACCAAATTGACAACAGCTTACAGTCTGTCCACACTTAAATCACCTTTGCGGTAAGAACTATGAGTGCAGAAGAAATAAGTGGGGAAAAATGCTGTGACGGCCATAGCTATCTTCCATGAAAATAAGCACTGAACAAGCAAACAGCAAAGAAAGGCTCATGAGAGGCCATATTTGCTCGCGAGACAAGTGTGCTTTCCAAAAGAAAACTAACTTCCTAAACCAACCTTATCCTAACGTTAGCTAAATTTATTAGTGCGATAGTCATTTAGCTAAAATTATTAAAATGAACAGTAAACACCATATTAACTAGCTAATTTCAGGAAATGTGTTGATGAATCAAATGACAACGAAACCATTGCAGCAAGCAGTACTGGTACTGCAAGCATGCAGGTACAAATCATTTACAATCTTACATGGGAGTGTCAGAGCAATAAAATGATGGTGCTGCATGATAATACCTGATGTTCATTATTATTACTTGCTACTGCTGCATACTTTTAGTAATTATCTGTCAAAGCATTCCACGTTGTGAACATGATACACGAATTTTGCCATGAAAAGACCCACAAATACTTCAAAACAAAAATAAACTGTCTGTAAACAAAAATGGAAACAAGGATAAACAGGTCCGATGAACTAAGAGCGCATGGTGATTATTAGATGATTCACCCCATGGAGAATCACTTAAGGAGAAAAGTGTAGGAATATACTTCTCATACCCTTGAATAAGCTTAACGAGATGTGGATGTAGCTCATTGTCTCGTAGTATGTGGATCCTCGTAGAAATAACTTTGGCTGATCTAATAGCAATGTTGATTCGGGTGAGCAGTGTCCTAATTGAGGCCCTTGTGGAATCAATTTTATATGGTTCCATACCATTATCATCCAACCTTTTCAGGTGCTTCCATTGTTTGTCATATGCAATCCTCAATTTTTCTTCCTCCTAACAATTAGTTTAAAGAAATTGTCAATGGGATGCTCACGAAAAAATGGCAAGTCAGGTGCAAAGTGTGACTCGACAATTCAGCAGAATATTAATTTCAACACCACAATAGGCCCCCTTTTAATTATATCATGACAACCAATGATTTTGAGCATTCAATGTTGAGAGATGGACAATTTTACATGAGCATTATCAAGCTTGTGGTTGTTGATGTTTTGAGAGTAACAGGAATTAAGCAAGAGTGCAAGATACTTCTTGTGATTACTGATTAAAGTACCATACCATAATTTCGTTATGTAGTCTTTTCTCCCACATGTATAACCTATTCATCACTGAAGACAGAGTATTAAGCTCAATATCACTGGCAACATCATTTCTTATACTCGAATTCTGATTTCTTCCGGATGCACTTAGTGTTGTTTGCTCCAAGTTCTTCACAGGCGGCTGAGATACAGAAGAAAACAACAAGGCGAAGGTCCCCATCAACCGTGAAAATACCACTGCATCAAGGATAAGTAACAAATTATTTAGCTGAGTAAGAACTATCAATGGAGAAAAAGAGAAAGCAAGGTGTGCGAGAACTTGTGTCCATGGTTCAATACTTCAATGCAATCAGAAGAATTCACATACACACGATCTCTTCAATATATGTTAGTGCTAACTAATTACCTAAGTGAGCTTGATCTTGCATTGGAGTTTTTTGCAGAGGAATATGTACACAGAAATCAAATGAAAAGAAAAGCATACTCACATCTCACAATTCTTCTCCGCGACTTGTACGGCATAATTCCAACCTCAAGGATCTTAGCAACATCATCTCCACAGGCAACCACAGAGTTGAACTGCTCCTTAATATCCTCTACAACCTCTGCCACATCCCTTGTCCCAATAATATTCGGCAGAACATTTTCACTCAGTACTATGGATGAGTGCTCCTCTGTGGTCACCTTCTTCACCTTCCCTGGATCATCTCCAGTCAACACTGCCGCTGCTGCTGCCGCTCCTGCCCCCGCATCGACATTACCACATTCACAGCTACACACACTCTCCTCCCCCGAGTCAAGAACCGAAGCACTCACCACACTCTCGATCTCACACTCCTTGTGCTCCATCGATGCCGCCGTCGTCTTCACCTTGGCACTCACATCCACGTTGTCAATCCGGTAGGATGCAGTGCTCTCCACCGCCTTCCTCGCCTTCAGTGACTCCCTCATCGACTCCTGCTCCGTCTCCTCCTCCAGCTCCGGGATCCCCTCCCTTTCCCTCACCTCGCTCGAGTTGGGGCTACTCGTGAACGACTCATTGGAACCATACCCTTTCTCCTTGTACGGCGGAAGCTCCTGATCGTAATAGTTGAACGGGTTAAAGAAGTCCCAGGGCGACACTTCCGGCATTGGCATCGGCGGCGGCGGCGCCGGTGCCGCCGCCTCCCGGCCACGATCCTCCACCGGCCGTTCCCTCCCCGGAGGAACCGGAACGCCGTACATTGGGTTGCTGTAGCCGTTGTCGTACCCCATGTAAGAGACATTGGCGGCGAAGTTGCCGTAACCGTACGGTTCTTGGTACACCGTGTTCGCCGGCGCCGAACTGGCCTTCATGTAGTTGTAATTGGGGAATGTGACATTTGAGAACGAAGGGTAGGGGTTGTAGGGAGCGTACTCCCACGGCATTTGCGGCCTGGACGCTCCCAGCTCTGGGATTTGGCATTCTTGGAACTCTTCCGCCGGCGGCGAGATCTCGCCTTGGACGCCGTGCCCGGTGGCGCCGCAGGCGCAGCCGTCGGAGGAGTCGGGCTCGGAGTCAGAGACGTCGGTGTGGAAGTGGAGGTGCGAGTGCCCGGAGTCGGTGTGCAGCGTGGAGTTGGAGGCGCTCCGCTTCTTGGGCTCGTCCGATTCGGACGGGGGAAGCGTGAGCACGGGCGACCCCGGCGGCGAGGCGGCGTGGTGCTGGTCCACGAACCGCGCGAGCGCGTCCGCCACACGCGGGAGCG
>KE371651.1:709400-725633 GCA_000418225.1 Zizania latifolia | reverse complement strand
CGGCCAGCCGGCCTCCTCCCGTCGCCCTAGGCCTTTCGCAGCTATCGGCCGCGCCGGGCCATCTCCCACCGCTTTCGGCTGGGCTATCTGGTCTCCTCCCGCCGCTCGGCCAGTCGGTCTCCTCTCGCACCCCACGCCTCCAGCCGCGCCGCTCCGTCTGCAAAGGCCGACTCGGCGACTCCTCTTGTCAGCAGGGTCCCCCGCAAACCCGGTGGGTGCGGGTACGGGTTCAGGTTGAGATTTTAACCTATGGGACAGTCGGGTTCGGATCTAAACGGATCCGGGTTTAGGGCTGGTATTGATCAATCCAGATCCGATCCGACCCGTTGCCACCCTTAGTCGTGGTCCTCCTTGGTTATGGGCCCCTGCACCTGATTTAGGTGTTAACACTATTGGGCCCAACTGGGGTGCTTTGGGCCTCTTAAAATCGGGTCCAGAAACAAGTGCAACAACGAGCAGTAGTGTCATTGCCTCGGTGAACTTGATATCACGAAAACAGCTAACAAGAATTTAATGAAATTGAGGTTCTCTAGATTCGAATCTAGGTACTAATTCATTTTCAAATTTTAAAGTTATTAAGTTTTAGGATTTATGGTTTAAGATTTAAGGACCGTATAGCTACAAATTATAGAATTAGTTGTTTGGATATCATTCAAACAAATGGGTCAACTTATATACTAAATTTATATTTATTTCAGTTTAGGATTACAGTAATCTAGCTTATAAAAATAAATTTGGTTAAATTAGCTTATTATTATAAGCTAGCCTAATAAGTTGACTTATTTGTTTCAGCTTATTATTATAATTCTAAACTAGACTCTAATTAAATTAATTAAATAGGCAAACTCAGCCGACTCTGCCTTGCACCGGCAGACCTAGGGCCTGGCAATCCTGGTCAGCCTTCGGATTCGTGGCAAAAGGGTGATACGTTGCACTAGTAGTAGCAACGACAAAATACCAGATTCCTAAGCTACCAATCTTCTATCGATTTATGGGCATGTATCAAAAAAGACCTGAGGCGGCTTTTA
Source organism: Zizania latifolia (assembly GCA_000418225.1). Classification (NCBI taxonomy): domain Eukaryota; kingdom Viridiplantae; phylum Streptophyta; class Magnoliopsida; order Poales; family Poaceae; genus Zizania; species Zizania latifolia. The sequence goes on along the minus strand of KE371651.1, from coordinate 724,605 downwards.
AGGCCAAACTGTACCCATGAATAGATGATACCCATTGAGTATTTGACATGTGGTCCATTTATAAGAGTATATAGGCAATTTGCAACACCGTAAGTCCAATAGGCATTTCGGCTCCTGCGGTGTGCTACTTATGTTTTTTTCAGAATCTAAAATAATCTCCAGTACTCCAGTTTCTCCCTGTTACATGATAAAAAGATAATTTCTCATATATCACTGTAAATTTACCGTTTTCTTATATGTCACCCGTTCTCTCATTGATATTTAGGTCTAAGACATAAAGAGATGGCATGCTTTTGTATTGTGATGGTACTGTTGAATTGGCAGAGTGAACAGCTGCTAATACAGTATGTTCTATTTGCTGGATGCTATGCGCCTCAGTAGTCAGTGCACATGTTTTCTGCCCCCATTTTAACCTGTGAATTGTTCACTGCTACAAGATAACATTGGGAACTAAATTATTTTCTTGTTGTTGCAGATGAACTAAATGGCAATTTGCCGTAGCTATCTTTCCCTTTATATTTTTACATGTTTATTATTTTTTTCTGTGTGAGTTAAGTCTGATGTAAATGATATCGTAACATTTCTTGCTTGATCTTGCCGACAGGGGTTGCTATTTTTTTAACAACTCGCACCAGATAGTGTGAAGGTATGTATTAATAAAAGAATAAAATTATAAGATTACAACTTTAAAAGGCTATAATCATGAGAAAATAAAAAACACTTTTACAGGGGCAAACATCACAAATCCTGGACCCAATGCAGCTCTAGCACTACGTCAGATACCCCTAGGAGAGACCGATCAACGCTAGCAGGAGAGACGCCAATACTCACCAAGACAGCTCCACTAGAAGGAGAGAATAGAGCGGCGAGGACGAGTAGCGAGACCTACAAGACAACGTCTCTAGGGAGGTCATGACGACAAAAGACACCGTCACCGTCTGTCTAAAAGACTTAGGCTAGGTTTTCACCGAATGAACTTATAAGGGAGGAGAGGAAAACTACTCGATAAAGCCCTGAGAGAGGAACATGATGCTCAAGGCATCATCATTGTCGGCCTAACAAGCTGGACTAGGCTTTCACCTGTAGCTTCCTCTCACAAACCTGAAGACGCCCTCCAACTGCCCAACAACCGAAACAAACCAAAGCCGACAAACGCCCTGCCGCACCGGCACTTCAATACCTGAACGCCTGAAACAAGCACATGACCTTGCACCCCTACTACCCCTAACTAGGCCAGCGTCCCACCACTGGCAACACTTCTCCACGACGGCAGCAGCAGCATGCGAAGACCGCAAAACCTAAAACTAACTACCACCAAACCCAAGGAACACCTCACGACCGAGAAGGGAGATAGCCAAAGAAGGGAAGGAGCTCCAAGGGGAGGGCGGAGAGGAGAACAGGAAGAGATGACCACCGCACTGCCGATACACCGCCAGAAGAACCACTCCGAGTTAGCCAAAGATGGCCGACCGAAAAGAACTAGCTGCCGCCAGCTCCGCCCGACCACGAATCCCACATAGCCGACGCCGCAAGACAGATCCGAGCTCAAATCACCGCCGAGGGACGCCGCATGTATCACGGGCCATGCAAAGACACACCCACAACCAAAACAACTCCCGCGCCGACACCCAAGGCCTCACGGCCTTGCCTTACCGCCCTACCGTGAGGCCACGCTGCCCGTTGAAGCCTGGCCACCGCGCGCCACCTCCGGCCTCCTCGCGCCATCTTTGGCCTCCTCGCGCCACCTTCTAGCCACCTCACGCCACCACCTGGCCTCTGTGCCACCTTCGGTCTCTATGCGCCGCTTCGCACACCGCCTCTAGCCACCCCACGCTGCTTCCATGCAGACGTAGGCGTCTGGCAGGCTAGAGATGCTAAAGCGGCGGCAGGAGCTACAGCTTCGGGAGCCCAACGACTCCACAATCTTCAGGAATAGCTCTGGCAAGCCCTGCTGCTACCGTCGAACTCCACTCAACTCCACTCACGAAGACGAACTCCATCGCACGCCGCCGAGATGCCCTCGACGTGCCGGTCACCACAGATTTGGATGGGAGCGCAGCGGGCTGGCCGCCGCATAGCTGCCGCCTCCAGACCGCCGCGACGCACCACGTGGCGCTCCTTGGCCACTGCGCAGCCGCGCACCGCCTGGTCATCGTGCGATAGTGCCTGACAGCCATGCCCTAGTGCTTGGCCATGCCACCCGCCGACACTAGCCGTCGCGCACTGCCGACCGCTGCCAACCGACGATGCCCCTGACACGCCAGATCCACAGCTCGCCACCGCACCACGCACAGAGAGAGGAGATGAAAAAAGGCCCCGTCGTCGTCTTCCTCACGACCGCCCGGAGACCCGGTGGATAGCTCCGGTGATAGCGAGGGGGGAGGAGGGGAAAGTGGTGGCGGCGGCTGGGTGTTAGGGTTTCGCCCGAGCCGCCACCAGGGGTGACGTGGGCGACAGGATCTAGCTATCTGTCAATGCTAATTTCAATCTGGATGAACACTTAAACTAGGAACATCTGTCAATGCTGCTTTCAGGATGGCATTTGAGAGCTGGGCTTCATGGGTGGAAAAAAGAGTTGATTTAAACAGAACTCATGTTTTCTTCAGAACATATGAGCCCTCCCACTGGAGGTTTGACTTCTGGATACAAACAGCTGTTCTTTTGTGTACAACCTGTTATTGTTAGTTTTTTATGAGCATAATTTGGAGTGAATTTATAGATGCAACACACTATGAATGCACTTTAACCATGAAAAGTTTTTTTTTTCGAAAATTGTAACGTGAAAATGAGCATGGACACTCATTATTTGGCATGTGGACATTACATGTTGAAATCGGCATATGAGTCCATACTTCAATGTTCAAGTAAGGTGTTGTCATAAATCTAAGCCCTTTTAGGTGTTATACCTCTACTTGATAATGAATATATATGATAGCAGAGGTTGGTAATTATGGTTTATCTGTTTTGTAATGCTAAGTTGGAGTCCTTGTCCATCTAATTAACACATGCTTCTCATCAGTGATCAATCCAAGTTCAAAAACTTTCTGATTCAGTAATTTATAAATTGCTTCTAACACTGTCTGCACAACTCACTGAAAAATCGTGTTTACCTTGCCAGTAAACTGCTAAACCTTCTGGCTTTTTCCGGTATCAACTGTGACAATATTATGTTGGATCCAGGGTGCATCTAAAAGCTTCATTTTGTTCGCACCTCTTCATTTTACATTGTCAATGTTTTACTGCAAAATGTCACTACATTGTTTCTTCAGTTTCATCTGTTAGGTTGCTCATTGTACTACATTTTTTTCCCGTGTACAAGGTGAGGCGTATACCTGGGCTGTAGATTTGGGATGGTTTGGTTTGTTGACGAAAAGAAAACTTCGTCGTTTTGTCGGTCTGTACGTAGTGGCAATAATTCATTCTATACGTTGTCACGTACGCCTTTTAAACTGTACGTACCAACAATTTAATTCATACGTTATGATTCAGTCTTTTTATTCTTATTCAACAAGTCGCAAAGCTGGTGCTACCTGCAAATGTTTTATGTACGCATTTCAATCATGAACACCAACGTCGTACAATGTTCTATACAACTGGTAGTTCCCTAGGAGCTCAGGTATGTTTTAAGTCATTGGAGATTCTAGCAGTTATATCTAGAATCTAAATATCTCTCAAACAGCCCGTAATATCCTAATTCTTAATTCTTAATTGTGTTGTATAAGGGCTTAGCTTCCATTACGGTGGACAAAGGATATCTCGTTGTGTACTAGGATAGCAATTTTATCGGGTAAAAACCCTATTAATATTAGGTATATTTCTAGTTTTATACCTGCATGTATAATATTTGATCATACTTTATACCAACGGATAAACTGGCACAGATATAGATAGTGACTACTCATATCTGTTTCATACATTTATCTGTTAGTCATAAGTATATAAATCTATTCCCAATCCTCAACCCCAACCCTAATCCTCAGCGCCCCAACCCACATCTCGTCGCCACCTCCCCACCTCCTTGTTGCTGACCCCAACACCCCTACCCCCTGTCGACCCCCACTGCCTCCCCACTGCCACCGCCTCCTCCCCACTAGCCCCCATTGCCTCCCAAAGTCGGCCCCCACACCCCTCCTACCTCGCTGCTTCCCCACCTCCCTATCGTTGGCCCTCACAAGCCTGCTTCAATTGCTACAGTAAACAAACATACCCGTAGATATATGACGTGTGCGAGTGGCGGTTATAAGAATATCTCACGAGCACGGGTACAAGTATACACTAGCCATGCCCATCGTGCCCAACCGCAATCCCTAATCTCTTTCTCACAAAAGTACTCTGGTTTTTCAACAAGGAATGTACATGTGACATAACTTATTAGCTAAACCAACCCCAAAGAATTGTTAGCCATCAACGCAGCGAGATAGAACTGCAGCCATGACAGCAGGAGGGTGTGTTTCAGTGTTTGTATTCGGAACGCCTGTGCGTAGCAACCTACACAAGCTGTTGCTATGCATGTATAGTGCTATATAGGAAGTTTTTTGTGTAGTAATATCATGAGCTATGTACAGATCATGAGCTTGACCTCACAGATGGCATCACAGGCACAGGGTTGCTGCTTGTCCGGTTCTTCTCACCCCAATGCCACAGCATGCTCTCCCAGAAGCAGAACTTCTCGTAGCAGATTTTCAGTCTCGGGTCAGTGATATTACGCCGCCAATGTCCGTCTTCAAAGTTTGCCTTCTCAGCCTGCCTCCGGTCCCATTCCAGCCCAGCCTTCAGCCTTGATCTCAGAAAACAATAGGACTGAAGCTTCTTAGGCATCTTTTCGTGCACCTTCCACCACCGGGCGTGTGCAACATCACTCGCGAAATCGCGCATCACGGGGTTATTCCAGTTGCAGTCATAGTCTCTGAAGCACAGCCATGGCTTCAGGCCTAGGTAGTGAAGGACATAAAGAATCGGTGGGTCAGCGCCGAACAACTCAGTCTTCTTTGCCTTCACAGCCTCACTGTCACCCTCCCAGAAGTGCTTGAGGAAGTTCATGTGCTTTGGAATGCGGTGCCACCATGTGAATATTTCATTCAGGTATCCTTGGTCGCCGCCGTTGTATGATGTTATCTCATTTATGTGATCAATCAATAGCTGGAATGTGCAGTTTGATGGCTCGATGACCATGACACCAGAGTTGAACAGTGTTGCGTTGTTGCCAGTTGCGGTGATCTCTGGCATCGCAAACAGGAAATCAACATTCCTCAGGATGAGGAGGTCAGCATCTATGAATATGATCTTGTCGTAGTCAGTCAGCTGCCACAACCTGAACTTACTGTAGTTCCACTCATTGTAAGCATCACGCTCAGCTTTTGGGTTCCTGATTCTTTGGATTATTCTGACCTTCCAGCCTGCAGCCTCCAATCCTCTCCTGTGGTGATCAGTTATTGTGTCATCAACAAGGATAACCAGATCCCTAGATGATCCTGCTTGGCGAATGCTTTGAGCTGCTGCGATAGCACCACAGACATATTCACTTGCCGAGTGAAGTATAGTAGCATACGCTTCTCTTCTTCGATCTACTGAGTAGAGTCTTGCTGCAGCAATACAAACATATGTTATCAGCTGAAAGTTTCTAATTCTGTTCAGAAAATGACTAAACTTACACAGCCCACATTGTGTTTATGGATATTAGACCTTAAATTAAAAAGTAAAAGTTTACTTATAACATGTCAGACTTGTAATCTACAATGTAATGTTAGATGTTAAATATGCAGAAAAGTTATACTCAGTAGCATTTTTTAGTTTTAACGGTACCATTGCCAGGTGGCTTGACTCTTAACATGCATATTAATTTATGTAGATAACCATGGGTGGATTGAGATAGAAAAATTTAGGCCAAATCTGTTAACTAAAAAGGCAACCGACCTTTTGCTTTGAGTGGAACAGCAAGCTCACAGGATCCAACTGGAAGCCTGATCTTTTCTCTTAAAGCCTTCAAGTCAGGTCTATACAACCAAGCATTGCCTTCATGTTTCACAAGGTTCTTGCAAGGGAAGAGATTGGGAATAGGGAAGCACTCCGTAACAAATAGCACATGGACCTTCCTGTGAGCCTTCGAAGAGGTTACAGCCAATTTTGCTGCTGAGAGCTGCAAATGGAGTCGCGCAACATCTCTTGACCAACCTCCCACCTGTGTACAGGGAAGCTTCACAGCAATAACATCAAAGTGTACACCTTTTCGAACATTAGGATCTGGAAGTGATGGACAAGATGGTATATCACTTTCTTCCTCTTCATCAATCCATTCAGGATACAGTGTCTCCCAAGTAATACTGTCCTTCGCATGCTCAACTCTTACAATGGAAACATCGCTTTCTGGGAGTAACTGTGTCCAAGAGCCATACTCGGTGCTGTTAAAATTCAAGAGTCCAACTTTGAGCTTTTGGCTATCAACATTGAGATTTACCAGAGCTCCATATACATCTTCCCACTGAAACTTAACAGATGATACATATCGCGGATCATAACTTGGTTTGTCCCATATCCAGCCAACATCCACATACCTGCAAAGTATATAAATTCACATGAGACAATAATCATAGTACATATAGGTGTTTGTATTTTTTAACCTATAAAAATATTTAAGTGAGACTTCTCTGAATAAGCTGTGCTTACCGAGAGCTGGACTGTAATTGATGCTCATACAAGGTTGGAGTTAGGAGGGTAAGGAATGTCGCAGAAGTGATAGCTAAGAGCAAGTATCGCAAAGTTTTGAACTTGCAGCTGCAGTTCTTTTCAAGGACAAGAACTCCAAAATTTTCAACATCTTTAAAACTTTTGCTTTTGGGGGTCCTTCTCTTAGTCATGTCATCACTGCAAAAGGAAGAAACATAATCGGTGTTAAGATAAAAGCAACTCATTCTCAGAAGAATTCAGACATTAATGGGCAATTCTTGTCAAATGGAATTCAGTTAAAAGAAACAATCTTTTAGCTTAGAATGCTAATGGAAATAAATTATTGGTTAGCTGCAGATTCCACAAGATATGAATTTCTGAATTCTACATGACTCCATGAATACATATGTATATGTCCTTTTAATCCCTTTCACTTTGATTCGCATCACAATCATAGACAAATAACTGCATGATCACTTGAAAGCGAAAACCGGTTCTGGCATGATGAAGGACCTCTTTTTAGGGCACAACTGGAGACCTCTCATAGGGAAGCAGATATGCTTTCACTAAAAGGTTAGCAGCACAAATGGAAGTTTCAGTGAACCAAATCTTGCATAGAGATGTCTCTAAAAACAACCGCCAGAACACAACAGTTACACTGTTAAAAGAAGCACTTTCAGTAATCTACTTTCCCCTAATGATTAGATCAACAAGATAGACTAGTTAATATTTTTTATACAGGCAGTGCTATTACATCATCCTTCGAGCGTGCTATAAATCTAAATAAAGGAGTGTTGATAGGATCAGGCACTTCGTGTCAAAAACGGGTAGCAAGGCCAAAATTAAAGTATCCAAACGTCTGTCCTTCTAAAAAAGGGAGAAAATGCAATATATCCAATAGTTGGATGTGAAAGTGAGGCTCACTAAAGATGTTTACCAATAAAAAAAAGAGAGCCTAAAGGAAGCAAACTCTTCAGCACTAAATATTATAAAAGAAAACTATGTGGACTTGTCACTTGTATTGCACCACCTTCCTGCTTCATTCATCAGCCACATCTTTCAGAAACAGAAAAGCATAACTTATTACTCCCTCTGTTCAAACATATAAGGTGTACAAGTTTTTTGTGTGTTCTTCAACATAGAACTTTACCATCAATTTCTTTCACAATATATCATTAACAACTATAAAAATATTTTCATATATGAATTCAACTATATTACATACATAACACGAAAAAATATATAATTTTACATTAATTATTAGTCAAAGATTAAAAATAATGTTTTTTTTCAAATGCACGCACGCCATATGTTTTTTGACAGAGTACTTACCAACCGCAAAGGCAACTAGCTCACTCACATGCCTCCCGTCGATTCAAATTCAAAGCAGAGCTATCAGCTTGATACCGCTGCGTTGTAATGTACAATTATAATTTGCATCGACATGACCTACAATTATAATTTGCATCGAGATGACCTACAATTATAATTTGCATCGACATGACCTCACGAATTCTTGACAGGCAAAAAAAGAAATATATTCAGGCTAGCTACTCAAGGACTCAACTACTGCTAGCACGCAGATGATGAAATGATCCAAGGACGCTGAGATCACCAGCCGGCAAGACACGCCAGAGCCAGCGTCTCCTACATGTCACGCAGTGCCAATCCAGCACTAGGGGCACAGGTCAACCAAGCAACAGTCGCCGACCAGGTCAAGCACGCACACAATCCACTGAGGGAGTTAGCCAAATGCATCAACATCCAGTGATTCTATGGGCAGTCCACTGAGGGGTCAGCGCGACAGTTGCAGAGGTGAAGGCAAGAACAGAAAGCGACCTTGAACAGGTTAGGCGCGATCGCTTAATGACACCGACAAAATTCGCCACCAATGTCAGCCCGACGACACAGTGCGCTCATGGAAGAAAGATTTGGATATTTAGCACACGGGAATTCCGAATTCCCCAATCTAGGTCGCAAAAGAGCGCAACGACCAACCACTACAGCAGCAGCAGTAATGAAAGGGGAGGCGGCGAAAGAATCAAAAGACGACGTCCGTCGTCCACCCGCTGCACGAGGCGTGAGGCCACCGGCGGCGGCTGGCCGGAGCGGAGCGACCGGTCGCCCGGCATGCAGCGCGTCCGTGGACAAGAACGGCGCCGCGAGGAAGAAGCAGAAAAGGAGACCGCTTTGATCGAACTGGATGGGAGGGAGTTTTCGAGAGGTGGAAGGAGGGATCTTACGCCGCTCCGGCCGGTCTGTACCGCGGCTCCAATGGTCCGGCCATCGGCGCTCGAGCTTCTCCTCTCTCTCCCTGCTTTCTCTCTCCGGACTCCGGAGAAGACAATCACGCCAACGCCAACGCCGCCGCTGGGGCGCCGCTTCTCATCTGCAATGAAAGCAAGAGGAGCAAGGCAGTGTCATGTAAAACATGCAAGCCACCGAAACATCCATGACGCAGATAAGCAGAGAAAAATAAAAGCGAAAACAAAAAGGGAAAAAGAAGGGGACGAAGAAGTGAGCGTGGAAGCATGGAGCAATGGACACATAGATACACACCATGAAAAGGAAGAGAGAGCTAGAACGGTGGAGTTCCTAGGCCAAGAAAGAGAGAAAAAACAAGAAAAGAAAAAAGAAAAGCAGAGTTGGACAACCAATGCAAACATGACTCTGCGTCTCTGACACCACCCAGCCTAGAAAAACCAAGAACCCCAATAAACAAGCCAATCTAATATTGATCAGCGCGAGAACGAAAATCAACACGAACAAAAGTAAACAAAAGGACGGCAAGAAGAACGAATCAACCGAATGCCGGTGCCATCAATGGGACAAACAAACTCTCATCAAGAACCAAGAAGGCATCGACCAGCAGCCCTCTGCAACTTCAATAACACCTCCAAACCAAGTACAAAAAAAAGGCCAACAACGAGCAGAGCAAAGGAGGACGCCATGGATGGCACAAGAACGGACGCCAAGCAGCACTACCTACCTGCAGCGCAGGCGAGCCTGAATCGACGAAGCGGGGAGAAGAAGGCAGGCAGGCGACGGCCGACGACTGTGCACAGCCTCCTTGTCTCTCTGTATCTCTCCACAGAAACTATACGCGACCGCTCATAAGTTATATATGTGTATATATATATTCCCGTCTCTGTTACTCTGTATCAGAGCCTCAGACTCAGAGACACCCACGCCGGCCACGCGGGGAGGAGGAGCGACGCGAATTGCGCAGCCGCAGTGGCAAAAACTCGAGGCTTTCGGCAATGGCGATTGATTTCTCTTTCTCCCAATTATTAGGTATACGTAATCGTGGGCGTACTCCGGGTCAAGGCGAAATCTTTTAGGGAGGGGGGGCATGAGCTGTGCTGAGCGAAAAACAACATTGGCCGGTGGCGGTGAGGGTTTTTACGTCGGAAGAAAAGCTCAAGTGCTCAACTCTTTAAACGGCGATAAGAAAGCGAGCACTGATGAAGCAATTTTTCTGTCTATGACATGCATTTATTTTCGAGCAAAAAAGTAATTTTTTAGGCGTTAAAATAGGATTTTTTTTGGGCGATTAGAAAATGATTTTTGGCGATAAAAAGGATTTTTGTGATGGAAAAAAAGATATATTTTGGCTACGAAAAAGGAATAGTTTGATAACAATTAAATAGAGTTGAGCTAGTTTCCGATCTTACGTTTGTCAATGAATGGAGAAATAATTATGAAATTTATCTTGTGAATATATTCCCATATCTAGTCTTTAAACACATTAAAAAAAACATGTATTTCCTCCATTTCATATTATAATATGTTTTAGTTTTGTGTCAAGTAAAAAAATTCTAACTTTAAATCAAGTTTATAAAAATGCACCAATATTTACAATATCAGATTAGTTTAACTAAATCATTAAATATATTTTGATATTATCTTTATTTGATATAATCTTGTTTAAAGTTTGTAATCAAGTTTATAAAAATGCACCAATATTTACCGTATCAGATTAGTTTAACTAAATCATTAAATATATTTTGATATTGTAGATGTTAATACAATCTTGTTTAAAGTATGAAAAGTATAACTTATAACAAAACAAATATAACATACAATATGGAATAGTGGAAATAGAGGGATACAAACAAATCCCCGCGGAAAGGAACCTAATAAGAGAAAAACAGTTTTATACTACATTGGGTCTTACTAGTATTTGGCATGAATTTATATTTCCGGTGCTGACTAATATGTAAAAAAATCCATTTTTACATGCATTCAGATAAGCCGCTTGTTTGCACACTTCACGCAAGAACCCCAATTAACATCCATCTAGCAATTCCATTTGTAAGCTTGTTTGTATACATGCATCTTGCTTGCACAATTCACGTCTCAGTGAGATATTTGACAGTCTAAATTATTAATTATTGATAATATGTACTATTTTGTTCGACGATAAAAGATTATAATTTTTTTAAAATGAAGTGTTTAGATAGAGAGATGCTATTATTTGTATATAGAATGACATCGTGTAATTTTTATCAAAATGTAAATATATTTTGGTCTTTTATACATTAATAAGCTCAAAAGGCTAAATTACACAAGTTTATTAGATTATTATTATTATATGTATTATAATAAATTGGTTTAATAAATTGTTTGATTGTTTACACTTTGATTATTGTAATTTTAATTTGAAATGAACATACTCATGAAGTGGATCCCATATTCCCATGGGAATTAACCAAGATTGACAAACAGACAAACGACTCGACGACGCCGGGCGGCCGCCTGCATCGCCATCTAAGTGCAACGAGATGACGGACAGGGTTAACAAAACTGTTAGTAGCTACGGTTACGGTTATCAACGTACTGCTCGTGCTAGGTATTGACGTACTGACTGTTTCATTTAAAATTTAAATTAAAAATTAAAAAAAATTGGAAAAAATTCCTAAAAATAGTAGGTAAATTAATATGATTTATGGTGAAATTAGTTTTCAAAAATACTGAACTATCACAAAGTTATGAACCAAGAAAGATGAACAAAAATACAAAATGTAAAAATAATTCAATTTTCAATTTTCTTCACTCGTTATTGTTTGATTATTTGCACGCAGGCCTCTTGAATTAATATATATTTGATCAAACAAAATATCACTCTTGATGAATGTTGCTTGTTGATTATTTGTTTCAAGCCTATTGATCTATAAGCACTCATACTATTGAGTCATAAAACTTGTTCTGTTGATTCACGTACATGTAAGATCTGTAGATATTGATATGTTAATTCACATGCATGTAAAGTTTAGCGATTCACATGCACATAAGGTACTAGCTCCTGGTATATTAATTCACATACATATAAAATTTGGTGATTCACATGCACATACGACGTGTAGCTACTGATATGTTGATTCACATGCATGTAAAGTTTAGTGATCGACAACAAACGTTCGATGCTCCCTAGGATAGTTATAGCTCTAGTTCTGACTCTATAACGTACGGCAATATCACTTATGAGTATCATTATTCTTATCCTTATCCCAATCCAGAAGTTACTCTTACTAGATATGTATACGAGTGACAAGATTCTTAATTTTATTTCATGTTATATAAAAAATGGCAAACCACTGTAACTTAGATAGGATAAAGCTGGAAAGAGTACAAAGTAAGCATTCTTATTTCATGTGGCTTACAACTAATGTCTATAAATGAATACAAACGCTACTTATAACCAATGAAGCCAACAATGACAAGTTAGAAATACTCGAATTGCTAATTAACCATATTGTTTTGTAATTTATATTTTATTATAAACTTATAAAATTTGTGGTATCGTAAGTTTCCTATTTATCTCAAAAAATAATTTTCTATGATTTTATAATTTTTATATTTTACTGGAAAATTGTCTGATCGGTACCACGGTTACCGAACCTAGTACCGTGGCTATCGAGACAGTATCGAACCAACGGTAACTGAAGTACGTATCGTGGTAACCGAAGTGTCTACCGTAGTAACCAAAACGCATACCGTGGTAACCGAATTTGAAACTATTTCGTGAACTGATATAAATTTAAATTTTAAAATATAAAATTTTATTGATTTTTTTCGGTAACCGTTCGGTTACCCCGATAACTACTATTTTGAGCCTGAGTGATATCTAGTCTTAAAACGATTTTGTTGACCCTGATCACGGTATGGCCACGCCGGCGACGAACTCCCCGTCCGGAATCGCGCGGGATCAGAGAGCGGTAGAGACGGGGGGAAGGCCGGAGGAGGACGAAGCCGCCATGACCTGGTGAGAGAGCGGGAGTGGGGAGCTGGCTGTGGGGCCTAGCTAGCTCTCTCCTCGCTCGCAAAGGGGCGTTCAATGCAACGACTGATCTCTGGTCCTCCTGTTTTCCCTTCCGAATTTCTGAGGTTCCCCTGTGTTTGGTGTCAGAAGTAGCTCTGAATAAAGGACGCTGCGCTGTGTGTTTCACCTGATGATGTATGATGGTGCTTGATCTGGCATGGGCCCAGGTTTTGCTTTAGGAGCAATCTTATTTCTTAATCCATCTATTCTATAATATAGTAACTTAACATCAAATAAAATATTTTATAGTATACCGAATTTAGACAGTACCATTATCTATATTTATTATACTACGAGATATCTCATTCGATCATAGGTTGTTATATTATAGGACGAAAGGTGTACTCTTCAAGAGTTCTAACCGGTTTCGACATAACATAGTACAACGAATATGATTAATGACTCATACATCCCATAATATTATAACATAGGATCGAATTTGACACAACATAGTACAATAAATCTGAATAGTGTCACCGTTCAGATTAATTGTATTATATTGTATTAAATCCGATCATAAGCCCCAATATTATTTGATGGAGCGAGTAATTTTTTACTGCATGTTTTTACTGTTTGCTCAGCGAGACAATATTTTATCAGTTTAATTTACTTTTAAGATAATGTTAATAAATTATTACAATATATGTTATACCTGTCAAATTAAAATGAAAAAATATCAGTACATAGGAAATACCGCGGTAATTGACGAAAAACCAAACAAGACTCCTACATTGTGTGGCGTTGGAGATTGCCGAAACATATATTTCCAAGTTACGGCGTATAAATGTATAAGGAGTCTGTATGCAATCTTATCGTGCCAGCAATTATACCTAGCCTTGTAAAATTGACCACACCCACGTCATCATGAGCAAAATATATACTAAAAGTATTGGTTGTCAAGCATTGCTAATTCATAATTCTGTAATAGCGTCATCAGATCAAACTGTATTAAAAAATGTAAACAAATACTTGTCCAAAATATGCTTGGTGGGACCGACAAAACAGAGCGAACTGATTAACTTTAGAGGTCCTTTAGAACATAGGATAAGTGAAGGAAAAATAGAGGATTTAGTATTCCTTAGGAATGACCACTGTACATGTCTTTGGATTAAAGGATTTATTGCATTTAATTCCAGAGGAATACTATTTATTCATCATGATTTCATAGGAAAAGAAAAATCTGATCAGACCTCATTGTAAGAATCCTATGCACGAAGAACGAAAAAGTGATCTTTGTTGTTTGCTCTCATTGTTCAATGGGCCCATTATCAGTGAGTGCAAATGTGACAAATTATATCATGTTAGATTAAAACCAAAACAAGATTACTGTTCAATCAAAAATTTCCTGCATTATTTCATTCATGTGTTCCACACACCATATCCTATAAAATTTCTATATTTTCTAATCCCCTGTTTCATACATACAATCCTATTATGTCTCTATATTTTTTTAATTCTTTTGTTTTTCTTCCCCACGTTCTAAAGGAGCCCTTATAAGATGTGACTCGATTATATCAGTGCAACTTTACCCCTATTAATAGTCTTCCATTAAAATTAAAAAATAGTCAACCCTGTTTTGTAGCATCCCATTCTCAAAAGACTATGTCGTAAACCATCAAACCTCAAAATTTTAAACCATCAATATATTTAAAAATATTATAATTTGATATATGAAAGCGGTATCAACAGATTTATCATACAAATACTTTCATATAATTATACAATTTTTAATATTTTTTATAAAAATATAAATAAAAAAGTAGCGTAAATACATTTATAATAGAGACCATATCGATATCAAAAACGCCATCGCCATCTATTTAAAAATAGAGGTAACACTAGCCAAAATCCCCAGGAAATCAATACACATGACAGCAATAGTTTTTGTACATAAAAATCGTAATGGATTTTTTATTGGGATAACGAAAATCCTCCTGCTCGGACAACGAGGTTGTTTTCAGACAGCCGGGCAAGATGAGTACAAACTTAGGATGAATTATTTGTCTTGTTCATATGAATCCCTAGAGCAAGAGCAACCGCTTGCCGCTGATGCTGAAGACTATTTTGCAACCGGTGGCACGCGCACATGAGCAGATGCTACAAAAAAGAGGAAGACCACTTGTCTGTTTTTCTCGTTATGGCTCAGGTATTTTTTCTGATGCAAAGTAGTGTATTGTATACCTATCATACGACCCCATGATAGAAAGAGTTAGGATTTAG
>KE371651.1:676339-695801 GCA_000418225.1 Zizania latifolia | reverse complement strand
AATTTTTAAAACTGAATGTATAAACAAATGACTATATATATCATCCTCTCCGTTCCATAATATATCTTCTTCTCGTATCAAATTTAATATTTTATATTACAACAAATCTAAATAATGATACTATTTAGATTTATTGTAAAATAAAATGTTAAATTTGAAATATTATGGGAGGGAGTGAGTAGTATTATCCCCTATTCTTTACATAAGTTTTTTAAGGGTTTTTTAAAAGTCATTCTTAAATACAATTTTCCTTATTTTTCATATTTTCTTCAATTTACTCTTATTAAATAAGTTATATATATCCTATAAATAAAAAACTTATATTTTTTAACATAATAAACAAGAGAACAACAATGTTAACTGAGTTATTTTTTTTATTTTTTATACACTAGTCTAAAACCACATGTATACGTGTATATATGGAATCAGGTGAGTATATACTCACGTGTGAATCACACTACTGCATCGTGTAGGAATTACACGTAGATAGCTCATGTTTCTTGTTTCCTGCAGTATTTTATCTACTAGGGTAAAGCATGGCCCTGATTTTTTAATGCTTATCCGCTCGAAAACAAGCAGTGGTCCCTAATTTGGACGACGGCCATAATTTAAACATGCACGAAGCCTGTCCTTTCTCTACTTCTGTTCCGGCTTGATTCCGCCATTTTCCATTGAATGAACTCGACTGAGAAACAGGACGAGATGATGCTAAAAAAAACTGTAGAGCTAGTGGCCAAATCAGAAGGCGATAGTGTGATCGAAAGAAATGGACCAGCTAACTGCAGACCAGCGTTATCCTGAGCTGGAGGACATCCCGGGCGCCAGGCTTGAACCCCACACAGTTCTTGTTTCTTCTGTAATCTTGCAGGAGAAAATCCCAGTCTGCTTCCCCCCACCTCTGCTAGCTCCAGGTTAATGCTTATCATTAGGCCAAAAGAAACTTATAAGAGAAGATGCTCGCAAGCAAGGTCATGTGTTTCGAAAGAAATGTAGTACCGGCTAAATAGACCGATCGGGTTAGCCTGAGCTGGAGGAAATCCTGGCAGGCACAACTGACAAAACCTGCAAGCCCTACACATCTTTGTTTGATTGTTTCTTCCGTAATCCAGCAGCAGGAAACCGATTAATCGCGATCTCTGGATGCATGATCGATTGGTGTGTGCGGACACGTCGAAGAAAGCAGAGTACGAAACAAATCAAATCGCGAAAGCGCCGGTAAGCTAGCTAGCTCGAGTGTCCACTGTATAGTGGGTGGGCGCGCGCGTTCTCCTACCTAGAAAAGAAAGCGAGAAAAGGGCAGGCACTGTGTGTAGTGTGGCTAGTGGCCACTGCCCACTCGAGCAGCAGCCACAGCTATAATCCAACTGAAAATACGGCGAAGCTTTCTGTTCCGGTAATTATGAGTGGTCGTACGTGATCGACATGCGTTCGTCCGGCAAATCACAGCTACTCCCGTGATGGACGGATTTGCATTTTTAGGGTTGCTTTCTTTAGTTAGCTAGCATAGTACCGGTAGTTTGTTTGAATCGATGGAAGGTCCATGGACAGTCTGCTTATCAACCAGGGGCGGAGCTTAAATGGAAAATTAGGGGGAGCTGAGCTAATTCCAAATGGTGCATGCACGAGAAAATATCATATATAAATGCTACTTAGTGTATCTATGGTACTGCATAAATGTTGGTTATGGATGTAAGCTTGCTTGAATTTGACGGGGATTAAAATGCAAATGCCGAAACTTGTAGCTGCCTGGGGTTGTAGCTAGGCTTGTAGCTGCGTGGAGTGCCTGTATGTCGGGAGAAAGAAGACGATAAGCTCTCTCGTCGGTAACGACGTAACGCAATGTGACGAGGCGAAAAACACGAAGCGAAAAATAAGTTTGGGCTTGCAGAGAGCGCAGCGCGCTGGCTTGGGCCGGATACGCGAGCGCGAGAACGAAACGCACTCTAGGACACGGACGATTTTTTTCATTTATATATATTTTCAATTTACAAAAATATTTTTTCTTTTGAAAAAATACAAAAATAGATTTCAATCTACCTTTGTGTGGACTTTTTTGAAAGTACCAAAGAAGTACGGTTTTTATGATACGGTAGTGCAGACTCGTAGATAACTGCGTGACCGTTGCAAATGCCACCGGTCAAATGGCGGTTGCCTATATAAAGACAGTCCTAATGTTATAACTATTATAGTTTCAATAGTATTAAATAATATATCATATAATATAAAAAATGATATGTCAATATATTAAATGAGAAAACGTAAGGAATACAAATCTAACATAAGATCTAATATCTACGTAATATCTAAAGAATGATAAAAAATAAACAATTAAATATTATATTAAATTAGTAGTACGAGTGCATTACAATAGTTAAGTCTAAGGTTAATTGTTAGACAACACGAAAGATATAGAACTACGTATGTACGATGTCTAACATTAGTATTGGCGTATTGCCCTAAGCCCCTAACCCACCCTGAAAAAAACTCACCTCGCGGATGGGCTATGCGCGGCGCGGCACAGCTCGCACCATGCCGGCCCGCCATATTCTTGGTCGTTTTTGTTCTTGTGGGTACTCGATGCTCGCGTTCGCCTGGGCGATTGTTGGGCCGAATCCCGCTCTCGCGCCCGCGTATTTTTGATTTTCTTTCAGGCGTATGGGCTTGCGACGAAAGGCCTCGAGAAGGCGACAGCAGGATTCGAAACCTGCGCCGGCGACAGATTTCGAATCTGTCTCCTTACCGCTGAGGGCATTTCGACGCTGTTGTCTATTGTTTGCTGCAAATTTTCTTTAGTGGCGCTAAAGTATGTTATCTAGTGGCAATTTTGCTCCCCCGGATACGCTGATAGATTTTTTGTTTAAATTTATGCACACAGGTTTATGTATGTTTGCCGTGGGTTTACTGACTATCCTTTCTCCTATTTTTGCTATTTGCTTTCGGAATAAGCACGGGTTTAATCTGTTATCTTTTCTTCTACTTCTACTACTATAAAGTATGGATTTGGGTTAGAAATTATGAGTTTGAGAGAGTTTCAATTGTACTCTTGAGATTTCTTTTGCCGAATTATTCTATCCATGCACCGATGCACGTTGCCAAGTTGTTGCCATCCTTCCCCTTTCTTGTTCTTTTTGTTTCATCTCCTCTTCTTTATTTTCTCTCTTGTGCACGGTGGTGGAGAAGAAGGGGACACGCGAGGCCCGCCCCACATGCACGTTCGTTTTCTCTTCGTCCCCAGCTGACTCCCAGTAAAAAAAAGGAAAGAACAAAACGCGACGTGGAAGGGACCCCGCCTCCTCCTCCTCCTCTTTTTCACGTCGTAGACTGCAATAGACGTAATCATCTTCAGACTTCAGACGTTGATATGATAGGTTTTCATGCAGCAAGCAAGCAATTCAGAACCGATTCAATGCCCAGCCAATCAAGTCCAATCCTCCTGTCACCCACGTTTCTGCTGCCCGTGCGGCAATCCCCGTTCTTTAATTTCCCTGCCTCCACCCGGTCTACGCTTTTGCTTAGCACGTCGTTCTGTCATGCCCTGCCTTGCATGATCATGCTGTTAAGCTCATCTATATTCTATAGTCTCATGCATAGAGAACCATCTCCTTTTTTGTTCCTAAACTTTGCTGGTTTTGATCATCTATTCGTCTTTCTTGGAGACAGCCTTGCTGTTTTTCTCTTTGTTTCTCATACTGTCTTTTTTTTTTCCGTAGAGGATTGAAGTCTGAAGGTTGCTTGTGCTGGCATAGTAGTGCAACATAAAGCTGGAGCAACACGTCCAGATTAAGATTTGCTTTCAAAATTCAGCTTGATCTTTCTTCCATTCCCAAGAACAGATACGGTGAGATGATTACATGTATCGCAGATGCACGGAAGTGTATGTTCTTTGTGATTTGTAAACTAGCTGCTGCACATGTCTAGGAGTATATATATATGCTGCCCTCAATGATGCTATTGTCTTGTGATCTCCAGGCAAAAGCAGTGGCGTGCTAAGATATCAAGTAGTGGAAGCTGCACTTTAGTTCATTAGTTGTGCCTCCAATTACTCACTTTGGAGGCAAGATTATGAAAATGCAATAGCCTTCACTTATTTTATCTTGAGAGACTAGATGCTGTTCAGGGAGAGGAGACAATGGTCAAGGGCAAAGAAAGTTCATACAGGAAAAGACAGTGCTATGATAAGGAATCAGCTGATGAAGGTAACTTCAGATTAGACGCCTAATCATCGGTTACCAAGTTACTAATTACTATCACCCAGGTCAGGTGTAGGAGTAATTTAAAGGACCTATACACATTTTGCCAGGAGACACGCAACCCCGTCATTGTAGATATACTGATGATTACCACTGTAGCTTCGTTGTGAACAGCCATGCAGAAAAGTTCAGATTAGCAGTCCACTGACAATTGACACAACTTTTTGGCGGATCTGCTGCTTCCTAAGAGGATCCTAAGTGAGATTTTGACGCATCTGAAATTCTGAATGCGTGCATGGTGTTTGCGCAGCATGGGCTCCGAGTATCTCACTGTTCAATATACCCAGCTTTGGAACTGAAGACCAAGACTTGAGGAAGGTGTCCAGGAGAAACTATATCAAACTGAACATGTTATTTTTAGACAACTACCATCTCTTACAAAAATTAGAATGTAATTACCTAGCTAAATGATTACAATGTTGAATCTGATTCAGCTTAGAATCACTTTTATTGAGAATAAGAAATTAGAGTCACGCCAAAATAGTCCAAGGCCCAACTCAGTGTCATGCCTGAGCCAATAGCACACAAGTTAGTTCGTCACAACCCAAATGGCCCAGAAAGATGCATTTCTTCTCTGTTCTTTATTTTATTCTATGGAGATGCCTAAACAACAATTGATTTTTTTTTTTTAGAAAATTCGGATGGTAAGCTTCATAGATTGGCCAGTGGGTCCTGGGACACCATGCACTTACTTCACCAGACAAAGTTATTGACATGTTGGAGTTGATTCTCCATCTCTTGTGGCAGCATGGCTGATGTCGTCCTGTGCTCCAGAGGCAGAGACTACCTTGCAACTTGCATGATACAAGAACAGGCAAGGCAATGCCATCGAATGATAGGACGCTTAAAGTTTTTTTTCTCATCTGCTCCTGCAGTGATGTCTGGTAACTAGATCATGCATGGTAATTATCTGTCACAACTCCTAGCTAGTGTGGCAGCTGATGTCAAGATCAGAGATTCAGAGCGAGAGAAACATGTAACAATGGAGTGCACAATGAGCATGTGGTTGCAGATGATCCACAGAGCTGCTGGCGGTAGGACCCCGGTTGCCTTGGAGATTCAAAAGGCCATGCCTCCCTGTCTTCCTCCTCCTCCCATCCTACTGCGCACACTCGCTGCTTGCAATAATAAGAGAGCTTTCTTACCGTCCACTCATTACCTCTTAATTGATAATACTTAAGATTAATCTGGACCATTAATTTTAGTTTAGACTAAAAATAAACTAAAATTAAAAATACTTGGTGACCAGCAGATAATTAAAAAGTCAGCGTAGAAAATTAAAAAGTATATGCAGAAAATTAGAAAGTTAACGCAGAAAATTAAAAAGTCTATACAGAAAAATCAAAGATGACATATTATCTCCTAAGAGATAATAGGTCACCATTTCTAGTGTACCATAAAATTTATCTACTAAGAAGCATCTCCTGCTTGCCATCGCAGCAAACACATACTCTCCTCCTGGTTTTCTTTTCCTCGGAAGCAAAGAGAGGTGATTTGCATATCAATTCTGAACTTGTAATCGCCTTGTATTCTTATCTTATATACTGGCATCACATCACATGCAGAGTTATGCGGTGCTAGAAATGGTTGAATTCTTGGCAGGGACAGTACACTGCCAATTACCTGAATGACCTGACATGCACCATTATTTGCATATCTGATTGGATCCTGCACAAGGCCAGAGTTCCATTCTTTTTATGTGCTGCTTTCTCCCCTTTAGCTTTGCCTTTGCTTGGGCCCTTTGAATCATTTCATCCTCCTGTGCTCACAAGCCTACAATTACAATGGTCTTAGGATCATGTGGGTTGCTACAGAGCCTGCATGGGGATGAGCAGCCACTCTTTTGAGGTGCCCAAATATGATTCTGAGATTATTTTTCTGCCCCATTCTTGCAGCCTTCCCTTCCCATCAAACTGTTCAAATCTCTTTATATCATCTCTGTTTTCTGTAGAAGGTTTACCTATCCCTCCACACTCTTTTTGTTCTTCCACCTTTTTATTCTGCTCCTCCCCCTCTTGACCACTCCACAATGCCACCACCACCACCATTGCCCCAGTCAGTGACTGATATCTTCTCTCCCTTTTAAGTAGAGACAGCCAAGGTGTTGCTCATCTCGAAGGTTCTAGGCATTTGAGGCAAACACAATTTGGATCAGGCACTTGCTCATACGCAATTGCTGCTTCTTAGCTGCTGCAGAGAAGTACCAGTGCTAAAGGTGAGCTTCTTTTGCCTGCATATTAGATGCTCCTGGGTTCACGAATGAGTACTTATCACCTGGATTTCAGACTTCTGTTCCTCTGTTCTTTCCGTTCTTTCTTTTTCAGCATGCTTTTCAGCCATGACATTCAGAGTACAGGAGTAGCTGGGGAAAATGCTACAAGTTACTGAACACGCACTACGATTTTTCCCCCTCAGAGTGATACCCTGATACTTGATAAATATGAGATAGCCACAGGGCAATGCGTATCCAACCACTTCATGCTGATTGTTGCATTTTTCGTTTCTGTTGGCTCTTCACGTGCACAATGTGACATCTGTTCACACGCGTCACATGCACACGGTGAGTTAGACAAGATCAATCGTGTCTCTGATGGCTGCATTTCCTCTGCTTAAGCAGTCGTGCAGTGCAAAGTGGAGCTCTGCGGAAATCTGTGGCATCGAAGGCAGCGAGCAGAGCAGACACAGCCGTATGAGTGGCTTCGCGGGGCAGAGGTCAAGGCAGTGGATGGGGGACGCCACCGGGTCGGAGCAGTCGGCGGCAGGAGGCGGCGACGTCAGGGACGACGAGGCCTCCTCCGTGAGGGGCTTCGGCGGCGCCTCCACGAACGCCAGCGCCATCTCCTTCGGCTTCGCCGCGACCGCCATCCTCGTCTCCATGTTCCTCCTCATGGCCATCTTCGAGCATCTCATCAAGCCCAGCCTGTCCTCCTCATCCTCCTCCCGCAGCTCCCACGGCGACGACGACGGCCACCACGGCCAGTCCTCCCACCCCGGCAGCCACGCCTCCGCCGATGACGACGTCTCGCCGGACAAGCTCTCCCGTCCGCCGGCCAAGGTAAAATCGCCACGTAAATTTCTCTCACCGTCTCACGGGCACCATGCCGACGGTGGCAGCGTGCGCCACGTCGCCGCTGGCCACGGTGCAGCTGCGGCGTTGCCTGCGCGCGCGCGAGCGCTCGACTTGACATGGCTCGTGTGGTGCGGTGCAGATGGAGCCCGTGCAGGCGGAGGATCTGACGGTGCTGATGCCGGGGCAGCGATATCCGACGTTCCTGGCGCAGCCGGCGCCGCTGCTGCCTTGCCCGAGGGAGGGGGTGCGTTGGCCTCCACACGGATGCCGCCATTCCTTCGTGCCACCTTGACGCGCGAATCCTCCGGGTGACCTGCATGTCTGCACCCCTGTATAGAGAGAGTGTAAGGTGTAAACATGCAGGGAGATGGTGGTGTGTAGTTCACGCCGAAAATGTTGCATCGGTGGCCGGTGAAACTGCGTGACGTTCTTTAGCCGTTGATGAGCAATTCATGCCTCAGCTGGAGATGTGCTCTCAGCTGGGCCGTCACAGTTTCGCAAAGCGTTATGTTGGGCTGCAGAATTTTGTAGGCCTCGAGCACACCACACCAGTGTTAAGCTTTTCAAGCATGGCTGCCGACCATGGGATCAACTGAAAATCTGAAGCCGTGATGACTGTTGAGTGCTGTCACCACCGTGGCAACCTGAGCAATCTGATTTTCTGACCAGCTTGCTTCATGCGTGCAGGGTGCTGAGGTGCTCTGTTTCTCCACTCTGGCACTCTGCACAAGTGATTCGCCTTGCCTCATTGACACGGAGTTGCGCATGCATATGAGATTCATTTCTGAGTTCTCGATAGGTGCAAAAGCTCATCGGCATGTGAGTCCTGACGTCGCTTCGGCCTAGAGTCAAAGACACCACGAGCAGAAAACTATTAAAATCGCCAGAATCATGTGGCCACATATATAAAATCTGTGAATCGCATCCTACTTCCGTGGCTAAAATAACCTTGTCCGTTCCATTTCTTCCATGTTCCAACAGACAACTCTCTCTAATCCACATTTTTTAACTGAAAACCTGACACGATGTTCATGTTTAAGCCGCCCCTAATTAAACCCCTTCTGCCGGCCACTGTTTTAACCGAACAGAAAAACTTTCACCAAGGTGTATATAAGCTAGCACAAATTACCATGGTCCATACGTTACATGTTTACATGCATTTCGTCAGGTGACAAGAGGTGATTTCTTTCTGTCCAAATATTGGATGCTGCGGTCACAGGGTTCACCTACTCAATTGTCCATTGATTTTGTCCTACTAATGGAGTAGCTAGAACGGTCACTGCAGCTTGCTTTCACCAGCTGCTCCGTTTGCAAAACTACAAATCGAAACAGCTCCCAAAGGCAAAGCTAGCTAGGCCTCCATTCGATCGAGATGCATGGCTACTCCAACCTCGCCTGCTCGTCTCCTCCGATGGCCAGTAATGGCGCCGTCAGGGCGAGGCGATCGCTGGAGCTGACCAACACCAAGGAGACCAACGCGTGGGAAGGGCTGGCCATCGGGGCGGTGACCCTGGCCAGGACCTTCTCCACTGGCTCCCACAGGATCTCCACCCCCTCCGCGAGGGCCGTCGGCGGCGAGAGGAGCAGGAGCGGGGGCGGCGGCGGCCTGCCGGGCGCTGTGAGGAGGGCCTTCTCCATGCGGAGGCAACCGGCGGGGTTCGGTAAGGGGGACGGGTACTACTGGAGGATCCACGACATGGACGGAGACACCGACGGCGTCGTCGACAATGCTGCTTCCGCCGGCGAGGAGCACGACGACGAGGAGGAGAAGATGAAGAACAACAAGAAGAAAGAGCAGCTAGCTGAAGCTGCGGACGAGAAGGAGGCAGCAGCGACCAAGTCGAACACGGAGACGGCGACGGAGAAGAAGAAGAGGAGCGGCAACATCTTGAGGGCATGCAAGAAGCTTCTCCGGCTGCACCGACTCAACAGCAAACAAGTGACAACTCCTCCTCGAGCTTCTGCCAGTTAGTGCTGTGCGTCTTGCTGACACTACCGCCATGTGTGCGTATCTTGATATCTTCTCGTTTTGCTCGTCGAATCACGATGAAAGAGGAAGAAAAACTAGCCAGGTGTTCCTAGCCCCGATCGAGCTCTGGCGCTACGGCGGCGTGCGCCATGGGAGCATGTGAGCCTTAGCTAGATAGATCTTGACGAGACTGGGCATGTCATGTGGGGCTCGGCCGTGATGTGCGCATGGTGATGGTGACGGTGACAGCGATGGCGATGGCGATGGCATCGCCGGACGACTGGAGTCAATGAAGTCGTGGGGGGTTCGTGCGGGATCTTTTCCCACTTCGTGGCACCACCGCTGTCGCCTCTCGGGTCCTCGTCCCAGTTGCAGCGCGAACAGTAGTAACCTGAAGAATTCATAGTAGGCGAACCTACTGGCCAAGCCTATTTGTCTCTTCGTGAAATTACAAGGGCCATTGGGCTATTAAGCTATTGGGGTATTGGGCCATTTTGGGAGGCCTGAATCGCTGGGCCATATCTCTCTGGATGGGCAGCGTCCAAGGTCCAAGGATGCCCTTCCGAAGTTTCAAATGGCATGCAGCTAGGATGGCAACGGGTTTGTACCACATTCACATGATAAATTATACTCCCTCCGTTACATAATATATCAATATATTACTAGATAAGATATTTTATAGTACAATGAATCTAGACAGTGTCATTGTTCAGATTTATTACACTATAAAATATTCCATCCAATACTAGATTGCTATATTAAGAGACGAATGGAGTATCTATTAACATACGCATACATGGGTATAACTTTATATTTATACATGAATACATATATAATGACGTAAACTAATTATGTAGCATTAAACTAACTATATAAAAATGAGCATATCATAAATTTGTAAATATGTAACAAAATCAAATATATGTAATAACAAAAGACAAATATGTGTCTTGTCTATATGTGAATTATGTACTTGATATACATATAATCATAGGTCTCTGAGTTCCGATGATATAGTACCATAACCATACTCGTAAACCTAATATGTATATTTTTTGTCCATCAATGTATTCATAGGTAAAGGTTTCAGTACATATCCATCTTAACAAGGTAAGAACTTATGTCTCAGATACACGTTTACACGCAACCCATTAGCCATGGCGGTTGACATGTTCCACATCCACCGGAGTTGACTGCCACAGAAGAAAACACGGCCCAAATCGGGACCCGGAGACCCGGCTACGGGCGAGCGCACGGCCTACTGGTAGCTACTAGCTAGTCCACTACGCGGGCGGCGGGCGCCGCCGGCGCCCTCTCGCCGAGGAACCGCGAGGAAGCAGACGGGGTCAAGTCGTAATATGGCAAGTGACACGCACCTGGCTGGCTGGGGCGCCGTCTGCCCGAACCGGAACGGCACAATGAACCGTATCAGCACACGCAAACCACGCACGCCCGATACGTCGTGGTGCGCCATTCTGGCGAAGGAAAATCGCCGTGCGCCGTGCTATCGTCAGTTCGGCGCAGGCGCGCCGGTCCTCAGGGAGCGCGCGAGAGGGCCGGCTGTCCCGGGCCACCGTATCCAAAGTCCCCAAGACATGTACACTAGTAGTCGTATATGACAAGCATACTAATATATATATATGTGTGTGTGAGAGAGAGAGAGATTAACTATTAATCATCAATTGATTATTTCCTATCCAATAGTTGAGTGCAACTAATATTATTTTTTTGACCATTGTGTAATATTTTATCATCTAATTATCATACTCATCTTAATTCATATAATTTTTGTACCTCCCTATATTAATCGTTATTTTTCATTAGTAAGATATGGATTTATATTTTCCCCTTCAATTAGAGTAAAATATATACAAAATAGTTAAAATAATATTTTATTAGATACACTTAATTTATTGGATGATAAATAGTTAATTGGCTTGTAAATAGTTAATTTTCTTAATTGAACATATTACATTAGGTGTGTGTGTGTATATATATATATGGATGAAATAGGTATAATAAAACGTTGTGACTTATATATCAGCTGTCCACGTAACTCCTTGTTCCTACTTGTGGACGGTTTGTCGTTCATATTCCGACATGACTCGCGAGACTTATGTACTAACTATTCTATTTCCTTTCGGTGAAGATTAATATCACACTTAAACATAGTGCTAATAAAACGATCATATTGTTAGAAACCTTCTAGAGGGGGATTAGAAAGTAATTAGTAGGGATTGGTAGCAAACTTAGGAGTAAGTAAGGGATTAGTAGGAAACTTAGAGGGCAAGTTAGCTGTGGTTATATATAGGGAGCAATACACGTTGTATCAACTTAAACAAGAAACAAGAAAGAAAAGGCTGATGGCTCATGCTTGGGGGTTTCCAGGCTGAGATTTACATTTCTATTCTTGATTGTTTGTTCTCCGGTGAATTGGGTCGCTAACAATTGGTATCAGAGCCTCATTGATAAAGATGGAAGCTAGAATCAACGCGAAGCTGAATTTACTATTGAAGATGATGGACGAGAGGATCAAGAGGATGGATGAGGAGGCAGAACAGTGGAAAACAGCCCTCTCAAGGTATTTGCAGTGAAGAAAACGAAAGAGACTCATGGGAAACGTTGGCTACCGGAGGTTGAGAAGAAAGGAGGAGGTGTACCAGCCTGTTGGGTTATGGGGAGGCTACGCTAACGCTTAATTTCAAAAATTTACCCCGTTAGCCCAAGAACCATGCGTGTAATGGGACCATGGATCGTTACCTTCTAACGCAAGACGCGCTAGTGCAGCGAAAGAAGATGTTGGGAAAGCGCGTCCTTGCTCAACTCCGTCCATTCGTCGGTGATCCGGTGATGGAGATTACACGATCCGACGATCTCCACTCGAAGAAGACGAGCACCGCTACTGGAGCAGTGCCTCCACGGTATCCACACGTCTGGGGACAGGATCACCTCGCGCCGGCGTGCTAGCACCACTCGCGAGATCCGGGAGATCGATCACAACCCTTACAATCGAGGAGAGAGAAGAAGTGGCGGCTAGGGTTCTCAACCAGGAGCAACAGCAGCAGCAACATCCTTTTTATCCTAGCCCCTTCTCTCCTTATATAGTGCCCTCTCATGGGACTTTAATCAGTATTAAAGCCCAACAGATCTAATCTGTTCGTCTGGACCCGGAACTTCTGGTCCTAACCAGAACTTCCGAAAATAACCTTTTGTATCAAATTTATTTCGATCCGGAACTTCCGGTCTTAACCGGAACTTTCGGCTCATCCAGATTTCACTTTCAGGCAGGACCAGAACTTTCGCTCCAACCAGAACTTCCGGCTCTTTCAGAAACCAAAACTAGGGCTGGCCTGGAACTTCCGGTCTAACCGGAACTTCCGGATACTCTAGAACCCGGAACTCCCGATTCCCCCAGAATTCTCTTGGGCACAATTCCATCAATCTCCCACTTGCACAAGAGCCAATTCTTGCAAGCTTTAAAATACAATCTCCTTAAGCGTGCGACCCGATAGGTTCATATGCAAACGGCCGCTACCCGGAAACCCTTTCCGAATCGCCGATCAATAGAGGTACCTAGCAGCACTTATTGACCCCCGAAAGCATACAAAGTTAAAATCATACTTTCTGAACCTTGATATACTCAAGCACCAATCCCTTTACCACACGATATCAGCCAAGCTCAAGGCGAGATTTGTGCCACCCTTGTTGATAGCTCGACACTTCACTCGATCAAGTAGTGAATTCAATCATTATCAACTCTTTATTCATAATGGCATGGCTATGTACTTTCTAATCCGACTACCTCGAGGGGCCTAGAGACGTCTCTCCCATTATGTAGGAGGGATAAATTCTATCTTGACCGTTTACATCCTACGAAATGTTTCGTGACACACCCGAAATTCGACTACCTCGAGGGGCCCAGAGACGTCTCTCCCATTATGTAGGAGGGGTAAATTCTATCTTGACCGCTCATATCCTACGAAATATTTCGTGACACACCCGAAAGCAACCTTTATAACTACCCTGTTACGGAATAGTGTTTGGAAGCCTCTAAGTGTGCTACTACATATTCTGGAATCAATGACGATCTCAGGTCTAAGGATTCTGTAGGTACGTCATTTGAGATGACAACTGATGACACTTTTAAAATAATAATCTCAGCAGTATCTTAAAGTGGGTCTATCCAACTCCATGTTCACCAACATGAGTCCACATCACTGATTTGACATCTCCATGTCTGTGATTTGTGAAACTTGATCATCAATCAGACAGATGTGTTAATCTATAAATCATTACTGTCTCACATGACGATATAAGATTAGGGATCGTTTTGAATAACATCGTAACACAGAGAGTTCCACAAACAATTCACGCACTTGTTGATCAATGTAAAAGATATTTATTCAAGAAATAAGATAACTAATTATCCAAATGTACACTAGCATAGATAAGACACTTTCTCTCATATACACTGGACTCACTCACGCAAGTATCTAATACCCATAGAGCTCAAGTGCGCCTCATGTCTGAGCTGTGAGAGAGGCTTCGTCAACGGATCGGCTATGTTCAAATCCGTGTGCACCTTGCATATTTTCACATCACCTCTTTCTATAATCTCACGGATCAGGTGATAGCGCCGAAGTATGTGTTTGAACTTCTAGTGCGACCTAGGCTCCTTGGCTTGCGCAATGGCACCACTATTATCATAATAGAGGTCCACTGGACTAGACGCACCAGGGACAACACCCAGCTTAGAAACAAACTTTCTGATCCAAACTGCCTCCTTCACAGTTTCCGAAGCTGCAATATACTCGGCCTCAGTAATTGAATCTGCAACCGTTTCTTGCTTGAAACTCTTCCAACTCACTGCGTCTCCATTGAGGCAGAACACAAATCTAGACTGCGATCGCGAATCGTCCTTATCAGTTTAGAAGCTAGCATCGGTCTAACCATTTACAACGAGCTTCTCCTCACCTCCATAGACCAGGAATATATCCTCAGTTCTTCACAAGTACTTAAGGATATTCTTTACTGTCGCCCCGTGACTTTCACCCGACTTTGATTGGTATCTGCTCGTAACACTCAGAGCATAAGAAACATCTGGGCGTGTACAAAGCATGGCATACATGATGTATCCGATTGCGGAGGCATACAAAATCACACTCATCTTCTCCAGCTCATCAGGTGTCGAAGGACACTGACTCTTGCTGAGAGAAACGCCATGTGATATTGGCAGAAAACCTTTCTTGGAATTCTACATATTGAACCGTTTCAATACCTTATCAATGTACATTCTTTGGTTTAATCCAATGAGCCTTCTCGATCTATCTCTATAGATCTTTATGTCCAAAATGTATGCTGCCTTTCTAAGATCTTTCATCAAAAAACTTTTTCTCACTGAAGACTTGACAACATATAGCATAGGAATATCATTTCCGATCAACAATATGTCATCTACATATAAGAGTAGAAACACAAGTTAGCTTCCACTAGCCTTCTTGTAAACACAAGGCTCTTCTTCGTTCTTGATAAAGCCAAACCCTTTGACTACCTCATCAAAACGAAGATTCCAACTCCGAGAAGCCTGCTTCAGCCCATAAATGAACATTTGCAGCTTGCAAACTTTCCCAGTATTCTCTGGATCATCAAGACCTTCAGGCTATGTCATGTACACATCCTCACTTAGGTTTCTATTAAGGAAAGCCGTCTTAACATCCATTTGCCATATCTCATAGTCATAAAATACGGCAATTGCTAGGATGATCCGAATAGATTTTAGCATTGCGACGGGCTAAAACGTTTCATCATAATCAACACCTTGAATCTGCCTGAAACCTTTCGCCACCAATCGTGCTTTATAGATGTGAACATTTCCATCGTCTATCTTTTTCTTAAAAATCCATTTACACTCGATAGTTTTTATACCATTAGGTGGATCGACCAAGTTCTAAACTTGGTTCTCTCGCATGAATTCTAACTTGGATCTTATGGCTCCAAGCCATTTCTCAGAGTCTGGTCCCATCATCGCTTCCGTATAGGTCTTAGGTTCATCATTGTTCAATAATAATACGTCGCGCTGTCTAGTGTTTAAAAACGCAAACTGTTCGGGCGCACGACTCAACCTCTCCGACCGACGTGGGGCTGGTGTCTCGACAACAGGCTCTGCAACATCTTGTATGTCGAGTTGCGGTTCAGTAGGAGCTGAAACACTTTCTAGTGGTTCTCGAACTTCTTCGAGTTGCACCGTGCTCCCACTAACCCTTTTCGAGAGAAACTCTTTCTCAAGAAAAACACTATTCCGGGCGACAAACACTTTGCCTTCTTTCCGGTTATAAAAGTAATATCCTTTGGTTTTCCTAGGATAACCCACAAAGAAGCATTTATCAGATTTAGGAGTAAGCTTATCAAACGTCAAACGCTTTACATAGGCTTCACAACCTCAGATCTTTAGAAAAGACAACCCGGAACGCTTCCCAGTCCATATATCATATGGTGTCCTCTGTACAGATTTAGATGGAACTCTGTTTAGCGTGAAATTAGTAGTTTCTAAAGCGAATCGCCAGAAAGACAATGGGAGATCAGTTTGACTCATCATCGACCGAACTATGTCCAACAAAGTTTGGTTCCTCCGCTCGGACACCCCATTCCATTAGGGCGTGCCAGGTGGAGTCAGCTGTAGAATAATTTCACACCGCTTTAGATGATCAATAAACTCATGGCTCAAATA
Source organism: Zizania latifolia (assembly GCA_000418225.1). Classification (NCBI taxonomy): domain Eukaryota; kingdom Viridiplantae; phylum Streptophyta; class Magnoliopsida; order Poales; family Poaceae; genus Zizania; species Zizania latifolia. Next base: position 679,785 of record KE371651.1, on the reverse strand, counting down.
TTCACCTCCATGATCCGATCATATAAATTTAATTGTCTTGCCAGTATGATTTTATACCTCATTCTAGAATTCCTTGAACTTTTCAAAGGATTCCGACTTATGCCTCATCAAGTAGACGTAACTATATCTACTAAAGTCGTCGGTAAAAGTTATGAAGTACTGGAAACCTACTATGGCTGTAGAACTCATTGGTCCAAATATATCAGTATGTACAATGCCCAATAGCTCGTTTGCCCTCTCACTTCGACCAGTGAAAGACGTCTTAGTCATCTTACCAAGCAAACAAGACTCACATGTGTCAAATGATTTAAAATCAAATGACTCCAAAAACCCATCTCTATGGAGCTTCTGCATGTGCTTCTCATTTATATGACCCAAACGACAATGCTAGACATAGGTAGGATTCAAATCATTGAGTCGAGATTTCTTCGTATTAATGTTATAGACATGTGTATCCTCAAGATTCAGAATATATAAGTCATTCAACAATGGACAAATACCATAGAGCATACCATTCAAAAATATCGAACAACACTTGTTCTTTATTACGAATTCAAAACCGTCTTCCTCTAAACATGACGAAGAGATAATGTTTCTGCCCAAGGCGAGAATGAAATAACAATTATTTAGTTCCAAAACTAATCTTGAGGGTAGCGATAAAGAATAAACGCCGACGGCCAACGCATCAACTTTTGCACCATTACCGACGTGAACATCTAATTCGCCTCTTGCGCACTTCATAGTCCTTTTTAGTCCCTACAACGATTTGCAAGTATGAATCATTGATCCGATATCAAATATCCATGAATCACTTGGACAAGTAGCAAGATAAATTTCAATAACATTTATATCTAAAGCGGAAGTCACACTTCCCTTCTTTTTCTTTTGTTATTCCAAGTACAACTTGTAATTCCTCCACCAATGTCTAGGCTTATGGCAGTGGTCGTAAGTGTCAGAGTTAGCAGGGCCCGACTTAGAATTTTCAGCCAAATTAGACTTAGAGCTCGAGATCGCATCTGAAGCTTTAGCCTTACCCTTACGCTTTCTCTTCTTACTCTCCTTTTGAACCATCATCACATGGTTAGGATTTTTCTTAAGACTTTCCTCGGCTGTCTTGAGCATCCCATGTAATTCAGTCAAGGTTTTTTTTATGCCATTCATATGAAAATTCATAATGAATGGCTCGAAGCTCACATGGAGCGACTGAAGAATCACATCTGTGGCCAAATCATTATCAAGTTTAGATCCGAGTTTTTCTAGGTTCTCAACGTAACCAATCATCTTGATCACATGAGGACTCGCTGGACTACCTTCCACTAACCTACACACAAACAAAGACTTTGAGACATTATACCTCTCAGTCCGTGTTGGTTCTCAAACATGCATTTGAGTCCCACGATCATATCGTAGGCATCTCTGTCCTCATATTGCTTCTGACGCTCAGAGGACATGCAGGTAAGCATTAGACAACTGACATCAACTGAATCACTGGCGTGCTTCTTATAAGTCCGCCTATCAGCAAGTGGTGTATCATCCGTTGGTTCATTAGGATGGGGTTCTTCTAGAACATAATCTTTTTTCTCCTGCTTGAGAACAATTCTTAAGTTTCTGTACCAATCAATAAAATTTATTCCAGACAATTTCTCCCTCTCAAGGATAGATCACAGATTAAAAACAGAAGTATTCTTTGCAGTAGGTGCCATGATCTACAACAACAATGCAAGGTTTATCGCTATGCTATGTTAATCTTCTATCAAATAAAAGATGTACCATAATATGTAAAATGATCGTTTTTCCTCTAACGACACATTGTGGGACAAGATCCATATTCATCTAACTTCTAGTGAGCTTTAACATCACTACTAGAAGATTAGTGACATAGGGAAGCTTCTGTACGGAATTTATTAATGTCCAGAACTTCCGGTCCAACCGAAACTTCCGGTCCAATCAGAACTTCCAAAAATAACATTCTGTATCAAAAATTATTTTGGCCCGGAACTTCTAGAAAATCCAACGAAAAAAATAATAGATCCAATCTATTTCCATCACATATCACCATATGTGATCGATCCAGATCGAATACTACGCATGTAGGCTCTGATACCACTATTGGGTTATGGGGAGGCTACGCTAGCACTTAATTTCAAAAATTTACCACGTTAGCCCAGGAACCATACGTGTAATGGGATCATGGATCGTTACCTTCTAACACAAAACGCGCTAGTGCAACGGAAGAAGAAGTTGGGGAAAAGCGTCCTTGCTCAACTCCGTCCATTCGTCGGTGATCCGGTGATGGAGATTACACGATCCGACGATCTCCACTCGAAGAAGACGAGCACCGTTACTGGAGCAGTGCCTCCACGGTATCCACTCGAAGAAGTGGCGGCTAGGGTTCTCAACCGGGAGCAACAGCAGTAGAAGCAGTAGCCTTTTCGTCCTAGCCCCTCCTCTCCTTATATAGTGCCCTCTCATGGGCCTTTAATCAGTATTAAAGCCCAATAGATCCAATCTGTTCGTCTGGACCCGAAACTTTCGGTCTTAACCAGAACTTTTGAAAATAACCTTCTGTATCGAATTTATTTTGATCCGGAACTTCCGGTTCTAACCGGAATTTCTGGCTCGTCCAGATTTCATTTTCAGGCAGGCCCAGAACTTCCGGTCCAACCGAAACTTCTGGCTCCTCCAGAAACCGAAACTGGGGCTGGCCCGGAACTTTCGGTCTAACCAGAACTTTTGGATACTCCAGAACCGGGAACTTCCGGCTCTCAGCCAGAACTTTCGGTTTCCCAGTATGCTCTTGGGCACAATTCCATCACAGCCGTCGCAGCTGAGGCGCCGAAGCCGTACACGGTCGCGCCGGTGTCCATCAAGATGAAGGCCGCGCCTCCTCTCGCGGCTCTTGTCGTCGCCAATCCCGCCTCCGTGCCCCTCGGCAGTACATTCCTCTCCGCCGCCGACGCCGACAATGTGGACGTCCCTTTCCCCTCACCCGGATCCATGCCCTCAGAGATTGGGGAGGTCGCGCGCGGTATCCGGCTGTACGCTCTGCGCCTGTCGCTGTGCCGTCCCTGCTGTGCGTGCGCTGGCCAGCAAAGCCACCCACGCCGCCGCACGGCCTGCGCGCCGAATGCGCCGTCGGCGCCGCTACAGATCCGCGGTGCCACCGTCGGGTCGCCACACCCAGTCACGCCTGGCCGCTCCGCCGTCGACCTGCCTGACTCCCCGTGCTCGGTCCAGATCAGCACGCGTTGACCCATGACCCGTAGCAGCCATCGCCGTGCGTGCCCCGTAGGCGCCGCGGTCCACTCCGTCGGCCACATCCCAGTCGTGGCCGCCTCGGCTCGCTCTAGATCTAATCGTCGGTGCCAGAATCGCGCCGTCGTCGATCAGATCTGTGCCATGGCCCGTGTCTCTGGCCTCCATGTCACGGCCCTCATCGCCGCCCT
>KE371651.1:650000-671123 GCA_000418225.1 Zizania latifolia | reverse complement strand
CCAACCGGAGCACTACATCGCCACCATGCCTGCAACGCCCAACGGGAGCCCGCCGTACGCTGCGCACCCGAACGGCGCCGTCTCAGCGAGCAACTCACCGCGCGCTGACGCCGCAGGCTCCGACCACGCCGTCTTCGGGCTGGGGATGCAACGTGTCCGGAGCACGCCGAATCTTAGTAGCCTGGACGCGGCGCCGCAGCCCTACAACCAGCACACCGCGGACGGCGGCGGCGGATTGGCGGGATACATGAGCAGCTCGCCTAGACACGCCGGTGCTGGCCGCATCTTCTCGCAGAGCAAGAGCTTCCACAGCTACTACCGCCCTCACCACCAGTACCCTCCGGCGCCCGTGCCCGTGCCGGTGACGGTGCCGGTGCCGCACCACGCCGGCGCGGCCGGGAGGTACGACGCGCGTGGTGGTTACGTGCGAGGCAGCAACTACGTGGCGCCACCGTCGATGATGCCGGCGGCGGTCCGGTCCGGCAGGCCAGTCTCGCGGGGCGGGCCGCCGTACAGCGAGATGCACACGCCGAAGCAGGCGACGACGATATGGGATTGAGCCACGAGGGTCGCCCGCATGCCGGAGCCTGGTGTGTGCGTCTTTTTTTCAGCTGTGGCAGGGGCAGTGAGAGAGCATTGGATGGTTCATGGTTACGCGGGCCACGCGGCGTCGTAGTCTTGTTAGTTGTTTTTACTGTTGAAAAGAGGCAGGTTTGCTGAACTTTGGTTCCCGCTGAGCAAGTAAAGACTTGAAATGTTCGCTTCACAAACTTAGACACTGATAGGAATTTTAGGTTGACCAGAAATATTTAACAGTTAATTAAATGAGTTATATAGCTGTATATTCCTTTCTTTTCTAAATTTCATAATTATTAAATTATAAAAATCTACAATTGATACTTTAAACTGAATTCAAATTTTAAAATTATTAAAACATAAACATATATAAGAAAAACGCTAGACTAGGAAAACTCATATTTCCTAATCTGATTTTCTATCAGCGGACTAAAAAAATTTGGGATTTAAATCGAAGTTTGCTTCACACGATCTGTCTTAGATCAGTGCTGTATATGTGTGTCCGATTCATTTTGTCAACCCACCATGGCTAGCGATGGATTCAGATCGGATACGCATGGAAACAAATTCCGATAGCACTATTTACCATATTTTATTTCGAATACGAATATGAATCTGAATGTTTTCGGATACGAATACAAAACGAATAATTCGAATACGAATTCGTATTCAGATGTTTACTCGGTTTAACTTAAAATAAATCCGCATTCGGATGTTTATCATTTCACAATTTTTTCAAAAGTCTAAAGTACCGACTATACCAAATTAGCAGTTAGAACAAAAATTCTTAACTATAAATTATGGTTTAGTTGATCAATCTAATTCTAGATGGGAAGGTTTTATACTTTGAAAACCAAAATTGAACAAAATAAAATCAACACACGTTTTTTATTTCAGATATTTTTTCTTTTGTTACCAAAGAAAAAAAAAGCAACGCAGCCTCGGCTCGGGTGTAACCGCGTAAGGGCGCTGGGCGCAGGGCGGCAAGACAAATTGGCAAAGCGCCAACGTAAAAAATAGTGTAGCACACTGGGCGGCAACGCCAAAAGCCAAAAATGCACAGGCGGCAAGCAAGCAACTGGGCACTGATGCTGTAAAACTGTAATGTTGTTGCCTCAATTTGCATTTAGAAATACAATACGTGCATTAGTGTTGCCCCAATTTCATCTCATATATATACATATATACACACACATATATAAGCCACGTTGTATTTTGATTGTATAAAAAGTTTCAAGTTCAAACAAAAATTTAACAATTGATTTGCTTTTAACCCAAACCCATTTATTCTCTAAACCCTTATTCCTCAAAAGAGAATCTTCGGTTTCTTAACATCCTACGTGACAACTTTATCAAAATATTTTTTATTTTTTATCATAGCATCTACGTATCATATAATAACACCATGACAAGTCTTGTATTTTTCATACTTCATTTGGTTTTTTTAGAATTAAAAAACCATTAACCTCCACATTACCGATCGAGTGTCGTAACCTAGATTTTTCAAAATTTCTTTTAATTTGGTGGATAAGAACTAAAAATGGACTCAAAAACATGAATATGATTTTTCTATAAATTTTGGTGCATTATTTCAGGCACTTGCAGTTCAAATTTCACATATTTCAATTTAAATCCTAGAAACACAATTAATGAATTAAAAATAGCAAACTGATTCAGAAAAATACTAAAATTTTACATGAAATAAGCTATATTGTATTTTAATTGTAAAAAAAGTTTCAAGTTCAAATAAAAATTTAACCATCGACTTACTTTCAATCCTAACTCATTCCTTCTCTAAATCATAATTACTCCTTGGAGAATCTCCTAGTTCTTAACATTCTACATGAAAACTCTCTCGAAACATTTTTATTTTTTTATCACAGTATCTACGTATCATATAATAACACCGTGACAAGTCTCGTGTTTTTAGACTTTATTTGATTTTTTTAGAATTAAAAATCCATTAACCTCCACATTGTCGATCGAGTGTCGTAACCTAGATTTTTCAAAATTTCTTTCGATTTAGTAGATAAGAACTAAAAATAGACTCAAAAACATAAATATGATTTTTCTATAAATTTTGGTGCATTATTTCAGGCACTTGCAGTTCAAATTTCACATATTTCAATTTAAATCCTAGAAACACAATTAATGAATTAAAAATAGCAAACTGATTCAGGAAAATACCATTTTTTTACATGGAATAAGCTATATTGTATTTTAATTGCAAAAAAAGTTTCAAGTTCAAATAAAAATTTAGCCATCGATTCACTTTCAACCCTAACTTATTCCTTCTCTAAATCATAATTATTCCTTGGAAAATCTCCTATTTCTTAACATTCTACATGACAACTTTCTTGAAACATTTTTATTTTTTATCACAGTATCTACGTATCATATAATAACACCATGACAAGTTTCGTATTTTTCAGACTTTATTTGGCTTTTTTAGAATTAAAAAACTATTAACCTCCACATTGCCGATCGAGTGTCGTAATATAGATTTTTCAAAATTTCTTTCAATTTGGTGGATAAGAACTAAAAAAAGACTCAAAAACATGAATATGATTTTTCTATAAATTTTGGTGCATTATTTCAGGCACTTGCAGTTCAAATTTTACCTATTTCAATTTAAATCCTAGAAACACAATTAATGAATTAAAAATAGCAAACGGACATAGAAAAACGCAAAAATTTTACATGGAATAAGTTATATTGTACATTGAGTGTATAAAAATTTTTAAGCTCAAACAAAATTACAAATATCTTACTACTTTGTACTGTTAGAAAACCTCTACTAACTTAAGTATTTCATAATTACATAAAAAATAAATAGATCATACATATTAATATAGTGATGCCATATTATCCTAGGTCCCTAAAAGTCTGATCTGTGTGAAATGCTAAAACAGATACGGATGTATCCATTTTCATATCCACATTCAGCATAAATTCGGATATCCGTTTCTATATCCATATTTGTCAAACGAATTCGGATGTTTCCGTTTATCGTTCATATTTAATTCGGATACAAATACAGATATTTATATTTATAATTTATCGAATACGAATACGGATAATCCGAATATCTGGACATCCATATCCATCCCTAACCACAGCCTGACACGGTTACGACGTGTCGCTATTTTCATCTATCTGTCTCGATTGATGTGCCCATTTTTTTGTCAAAGAGATTCCTCAAAGCTAACTGGATATGGCCGGATGGCCGTCGTACTCGTATTCCCAACGCAGCGTGCAGTGAGCGACGTGGCGTCTTCCCCAGCGTTCGCCGCCACGACGTCGTCTCCTACTCTCCTTGGGTGCGGTGTCTTGGTTGTCGGCAAGGCCAAAAGAGCGTCTGCTGCGGCTGTCAGTAAGATGGCCACAATATTTCTATGAAACAAGGACTACATATTATTGACCTGCAAGTTTGATGAAACAAGAGGCCTGCATGAAATCCAAGCCGAGGAAACAATTGGCAGTGTCCAGTTATTGACTTGAAGTTTTTCAAGGAAAATAAAAACGAATTGGACCGCGACCTCGGCCATCACTTCCCTCGTGCTTTGCAGCCGTGCAGGTGCCGAGCATCTCCCTCGGGGACAAAACAAATTAGGGGGAAACCCTGTAAAATAGTACGGAGGTGCATGCCAGCAAGAGCTGGCCTGCGTTTGTGGCTCGCTCTGCAGTCTGCACGCAGCGACTGATCGATCGACGTGTATATCAGGCGGCGGCGGCGAAGTTCCAGACGGCGCCGTCCCCCTCGCCGCAGGCGCTGTGGATGGCCCTCATCCTGTCCACCGACTTGCAGATGCCGCTGCACGACCAGTCGAAGGACGCCGCGCACACGTTCCCCGCCTGCTTCTTCCACTCGCAGTCTGCAACAACGGCCGCACAAATTTTCCTGTCGCGTCACCCGGCGTCGACGTGCCTCTCTCTCCCCATCGATCGATTTCTGCACTGCAGAGCGCTCGCGTCTACGCACTACACGTACCTGGCGGCGTCGCGCAGCAGAGGCTCCGGTCGTCGACGTGCTCCACCTCCAGCCCGATCAGCCACGCGCCCAGCGACACGTCCTCGTTCGCGAACCTGTGCAGTATCGGCCTGCAGCAAGGATAGGCAACGGTGCATAAAAACCAACCGGTTCAATTTAAACCCATGTAAACCAGGAAACAGCCGTACTCGTGAAACTCTCGTGGGTTTAAAACCAAAATCGTTCTCAAACCTATAGGTACCTAAAATTTTAGATTACACCTATATAAATATTTCAAAAATTTCTAAATAAATCTTAAGAGCCCATACCGAGCCAGAAACTCGGGGGTCGGCCTGCAAGAGTTGGCACTCGAGAGTCAGAAGTGATAACTAACATGCACTTGAAAGGGTTATGCGCTGCTTAGTAGGTACTATGAGCTATGAGATTCACTATTCTAGGCACCCCGCTGTACTTGAGGGATATAGTGATTCGAACTGGATATCTGACGTCGATGAGCTTTATGTCACGACTAGGTATGTTTTTATCCTTGGAGGTGGTGTAATATCATGGAGGTCTTACAAACAGATTATTTTGACGAGGTCAACCATGAAAGCAGAACTCACTGCTTTAGACACAGCAACTACAGAGGCAGAGTGGCTACGTGAACTATTGATGGACTTGCATGTGGTTGAAAAACCAGTGCCGGCTATCCTTATGAACTGTAACAATCAAGCTATGATAGTCAAAGTGAACAGTGCTAAGGATAATGCGAAGTCATCAAGACACGTTAAAAGACGATTGAAATCTGTCAGAAAATTGAGAAACTCTGAAGTAATAAGTGTGACTTATATTCAAACAGACAAAAACCTGGCAGATCCCTTTACAAAAGGGCTATCACGGAATGTGATAGAAAATGCATCGAGGGAGATGGGTGTGAGACCCATATGAGTTGCCATAGTGGTAACCCAACCTATGTGATCGGAGATCCCATGAATTAGGACCTAGGAAAAATAAGCTATTGGTTAACTGAGGAGAGTAATTTCTATTCCTAACCATCTCTAAGTGAAGATGCAATACTCTTAGCTACTGTAAGGCAGGTTGGCTTTATGCCTTAATGCATTCTGTTGGCTTTAATTAGCGAAGATACTATCCTACAGAATATTCTTGAAAGAATACACCTATATGAGCCTGACTGTTTAACGTCGTAGTCCACGAGACTTGGGTGATCTCTAGTAAGCTTGTTATGAGACTAGGGAGTATGACGTATATGCTCCACTCGCGGGGTAGGTTACTAGCAACCAGGTACTAGTTATGACTTTGAGTGAAATTTGTTCACAGAAAACTTGCAATTCAAGACATAGTCCATTGTTCAAGTTGTGGATGAGTGTAGTTTGAAGATCTAGGCGGGAGTTTAACTTAACAGTCCTCGCTAAAACACTAGTATATCAAACAACAGAGAGAAACAGGCAAAACTCTAAATGAGCATTTGAGATCTGGCGGGGGATTGCTGGAATTTTGGGTTACACCCACATAAATATTTTAGAAATTCCTAAATAAATCTCAAGGGCCCATACCGAGCGAGGAACTCGGGACTCGGGACTCGGAGGTCGGGGGTCGGCTTGCAGGAGTCGGCACTCGGGAGTCAGGAATCGGCACTCCTCGCATTGCGGGGACGCAGTCCCCTTTGGCCGTTCCGATCTTTTGGGAACTTGGTGGATTATTAGGGATATAGAAACCGACTCAATTTAGATCATGATCGTGACACGAGATCGTGCTGCTCCCATATAAATACCCGTCTATCTGACCGGTTCTAAAGATAAGACACAACAGATTAGATCAGTACATATTGATTTGCCTCTCCTCTCTATTGCGCTACCGCCGTAGTCTACTTCATCCCGTCCACCGGCGTGCACCGATGATCGGGAGAGCAGGTCTCCAGAACCTCTCGCTCTTGTGATCCTGCACCGGAAGAGGGTGAATAAGATTTTTGGGAAGCGCTCTACGCGACTGCTCACGTCCGTCACCACGGCGCACCTTCCGTCCACGTCCACCGTTGGTCACCGTCGGGTACTGCGATCTGACACCAACAGGAGCAATTATGCACTAACCGCAACTTCATCTTCGGCTACCGTACAGTACGTGCGCTACCTTTCTGTATGGTTATTGATCATATTTTACGAAATCATGATTACCATGTTCATGTTTACTAGTGTGTTAGATATATACATGCTAATTTTTGCGGATGTCATAATTTATCTATTTTAGAAATTAATCTTGCAAGTGCCTAATATTCCAACACCCAAAACATAAACATAAACTCATAGGTTCTACACAATAATATAAGCAACAGGAGTGACTGCGGATTAGTGACTTATTACTAGTTTAAGCCTAATTTAAAGAAAATATAAAAGAAAATTTATTAATGGGGTAAACAAGCAGGTTTCAACCTAAATTAGTGTCCAACCCAATCCTCACTGAACACGTGAACCTACGACCCTAACGCAAAACAAATTTAAACCGAACCTATGAACTCAACAAATTTAAACATAAACACATAGCCGCCGTACCCGCATACAAAATTAGGGTACCCGTTCGGCATGCAAAACTGCCTCCAGATTCCACCACCATTTCCCCCAAAGAACAGTCAGCATCGATCTAGACAACACGTTTCGTGCATGCGAGATGCGATTTTGCTTACTGGTTGATGGTGATGTAGGAGGCGAGATCCCTGGAGATGGCGTAGATCTGGCCGGTGGCGTGCCGGAAGTACCTGTTCCCCTCGTCGCCGAACTTCCAGTACTCCGGCTCGTGGTACTTCACGCCCCTGCCACGAACGCCAAACCATTCGTGAGCCTGGTAGCTAGTTTCCTCGTGTCGTTCACAGCGATCCAAGACGAAACGACAAAAGTTTGGGGGTGCCTACTTCTGTGACAGAACCGGGCCGGACTTCATGCAGCCCACGTACACCCTCGGCCTCGTCCTGTACCTGGCCAGCCTGCTCGTCAGCATCCCTGCATGCAGAAATAGCAGCAGCATTCTGCATGAACATGGACGACCAAATGTACACCGCAGTGGCGTGCCGCGTGCAAGCTATACTATATGCATATGTTATATGTATACCTAGGTTGACGTGGACGTCGTCGTCGACCTTGACGTAGAAGTCGGCGTCCCAGGTGGCGACGGCGGCGGTGAAGTAGGTGCGGGTCTTGGAGGAGAGCTCGTGGTAGCCCTCGACGTGGTCGAGCCGCATGAAGTCCTTGGTCTCCGCGGCCTCCAGGTCGATGGCGCGGTCCAGGGCGCCGCCGGGGGTGGCGCTGTGGCCGATGACGAAGCGCACCACGACGCCCTTCTCCTCCTCCAGCCGGCGCAGCTTGTCGCCCCGGGGCACCCACGTGTCGCGGAGCGAGTCGCGCCGCTTCTTGCTGCTGAAGGCCGTGTTGATGCCGATCACCGCGAACGCCCTCGGGAGGCGGCCCTTGGACGGCACCGCCGCGCCCAGGCCGCCGTTCTGCTTCGCCCGCTCCACCGCCAGCTCCATCTCCAGCGACGACACCGACTTGTCCAACGACCTAATTGATTCGATCACAAATATTCCAGGCTTGATGAAATATTTGAGCTAATCCAGTTGATTGTTCGTAACTAATCCGGACTTACTGAATTGCTTGGTGAGTTCTTGACACCTCGTTCATGATGTCGTTCAGGTTGCCCTCGTCCAATTTCTGCACGGAAGAAACATGTTTACCATGTTAATTAATCGATTGCAATGGGCAAGTCTTTTCGTCGAATGTGCATGTACATACACGCCTGTGCTCGCAGTCGTCAGCGAAGAGGGAGAGCCTGGAGCCATGGCCGGAAGACACCGCGCCGTCGCTGCCCGATGGAGGCATCAGAAGCGTCATCCGGCCGCTGAGCAGCAGCCCGACGAAGAAGCTGGTGGCGCACAGCACGACGACGGCCTTCGCCGACATTGGCCTCGCCCTCGGCGCCTTCTTCTCAGACTGCGGCTGCCGCTCCGTCAGTGCCTGAATCCAGCTGATCGACATTAACAGAGACACGCAAACCTCAAAACACGCATACATATACAAATGCATGCATCCATGCGTACAAATTTTGTAATTTACACACCATCATTGCAGTGAACGTTTGAAAGGCTACTGAAATTCTGGAATGAAATGGATCACTAGGGCCTCCGTATGCCGGGGAGAATTGAAGGAGATCAAGGAGGTAGGTAGGGCAGCTAGGTGAGATGGAGCGCTTGGATCGACGCCGAAAACGCCGGCTATCTATCCCAGGTCGGCAAAGCGATTCAGTTAGCAAGGCACTTTGTGTGAGGAGAGGGAGGCTCATGCTGACAGTGTGAGCTTATGATGGCACGTACAAGCGGGAAGAGATGCACACTGTGGCGATGATCTGACCTGCTCAGAGGGCCATATGCATATGTAGTTGTCCCAGGCGATTGTTTTCGTGATGTTTCGCTGTTCTGCTTTTTATGCCTTGACATTTGATTTTGCACTGGGCAAATGCAAAAAAGTACTACTACTCATGCCTAAACAGATTCTAGTGAAGAGTAATAGTTCCACTACGAACAAACAGACCAAAGTTTAATGGATCGGCTAATACCTTTTTGTGGAGGTAAGATGATCTGATAAATCAGCAAGGGCCATCTCTTTAGTCTTTATCGTGTTCCTGAATCCTGGATGTCTGAGTTTCTTGACTGCAGTCCTGAATTATCTAGGCAGTCAATGAAGCAAACTTGGATAGTTGGATTTGGCTCCAGAGCCAGTGGCCAATGCTGGATCCAGAGTGATGATGAATGTCTGTGACTGCCATACAAATAATGTCTAAAACAGTTATTCATATTCATAAACAAACATTAAATTTCGGTAGATTTCCTGTGTTTCTTAGGTAGCAGAAGATGGCATTATCCTTTCTGATGTCCAACATAATACAAATCCAACTCTGATGAGAAAAGCACAAAATCCACCAATAACTCAAACACAATTTCGGCCCCACTGGAACACAAAAGTAACGACCAACATCACTAGATTAAACATTAAAACAGCAGCTGACGACAAATTGCCAACCATCCCTGCAATTAGACTAATTCTTGGTACAGATGCATTAGTGGAGGCAAGATGCTATCACTAGGACAGGACATGTGACATAACCAGCAGGCACGAGTCTGACTAGAGTCAAGAACAACAGAACAATGGTAAAGGTAAGTATATGCCTTATGCCATGAGACATATTTACATGCCTGAAATGGTGAATACATAGATGACATTACAGAAGGGCTGAGACGACAAACATTGGCTTCACTGGACTAATATGTTAACATACCATGTTGCATACACTGGAGCTCAATATGCTAGTAAGACGGGTATGGAATTGGTTGCCTGGATGTACGACGGCTAACGTCATTCAGAACAGAACCAAACACGCGTCTACTATACTCATACGTACCATTGCTTAGTCCTCTACTAGATACCCCACTTGATGCTGGACAAAGAAGGAAATAAATAAGAAAAATCTTACAATATCTCATATTTTAAAAGGAATAAGGAAATTCTCTCACCTTCAGAGTGCACATCATAAGAACAATTTGGAGAAACTCCAATACCTGCAATCCTGCCATTTACTGCATGTTGTGACATGGGAGTATCACTAGATCTCATTAGTTGAGGTGGCTTTGGTGGCGGTATAGGGTTCAGTTTAGGTGTTACAGGAATGTTGCCATTTGAAGATGGTTTGTCTTGCCCAGAAATCTGCGGAAAGATAGGAATAATGTTAGCACTCAACTGGAATCACATCACAACTAGTCACAACAATAGGTTCATCCAAAATTGAGACAGCCATTCACACATAGTATCATAGTGCATAACAATAACAGGGCACATCAAAAAACAACACAACATGATTCTGTTATACTAAAACAAGTTACATAAACAGGGGGCATAAAGAAACGCACCGCAAATCTAAGTGTTCTATTATGAAGGCGAACAAGGCCAGAAAATAGCCTAACAGCATACTGGGCGATCTCCTCTGTTTCATACTCAGCAAAAGCATAACCTTTGGAACGACTAGTTTCCTTGTCACGTGGTATGTGTAGGTCTACTAAGCGACCTACCTGAATAAGAATCTCATACAAGACCCTCTCAGGTACCTTTTCATCCAAGTTACCTATTTAAGAAAAATAAGAAGGGTTAATGAATTTATACAATATATGTGAGTAACATATGCAGACAAAAGCAACAGACAAAGTGGCATAAGAACAATGTTTGAGAAATATCATCACTAGCGAACTACAGCAGTCAGCCATGACACATATCTGTATCTGACGAGAATCATAGACAAGTGAAGCTACACATAATGTTATTGAAAAGTCCATCAAGGGGCTAGACTACCAAATTAAGAAGCTCACAAGCTAAGAAACACATATGAAGCTCACGAGCTAAGAACACATATGATGCAATCAAAGAACAGGGTTGTGGAGCATGACTTTCAAAGGACTTTTCTCATATTCCTTACTTCAAAGTAAGAACCAAAACTTATTATAAACAACGTATCTGAATTGATAATGATAGGATGGACATAATTTAGAAACTTGTCCAAATCTGAACTCCTAGTTGAGATGTATTGCCATTTCAGAATTAAGCCTGCTGAGTTTTCTATAAATGTATTCTATACAATCGATTTAATACTCATTTCACTCTGCCAGTAATGCATAAAAAACACTGGACACATCGAAATAGTGTTTAAGCAAGTGGAAATTGTATTGCTAATTAACTAAATAATAAACAATGCCATGAACTGTTCCTGCTATGAATTCGAGAGGTAGGATCCGCCAATACAAGCTCAAGAAATTGACTTGCTAGATAAACTACTAGGGTAAATAAAAAGTATATCTACAGTAATCAAATCCTAAGGGAGGCACGACATCCTCTGGTTAATAACATCTCAGTCACGTAGTCATCAATCTAGTATATGTGACACGCAGGGTAACCCGAATCCCTACCTCAAAACTCACAAGTTAAATCAGTTTACTACTCTAGCAGATTCCACTACAGAACTCATGTAATCGTCCGTACCGAACAACAATAGCTACTTCATTTATACATGGAGCACGAAAGCATAGCGTGCAGCCGCAAACCAGTTGCTCATCGAATCGAATTTACTGGCAACAACGCCACCGCCCCACAAAAAAATCCCCAATTTGGGGACAGCACGCAGCAGCAGCAGCAACAGCGAGCAATCAATCAGAGAGCAAACACAAACAAACTGAATTCACGAGCCGAACACACCGAAACCACCACGAATCCCCACCAATTCCAACAACCCCGGCCTCCCGAAGCCAGAGAGAATTGGGGCAAGACCGGCGTTGACCGGCGAGCCACCGCGGGACCGGAGGCGGGAGGGGGGAGCGAGATCTCACCTATGAAGACGGTGCAGCCCGGGTTCCTCGCCATGGCTCGCCGGATCTGGAGTCGCCGGGAGGAGGGCCTCGACTTCGAGCAACCGCGAGAGGCGCCGACGCCGCAAAAACGCGGAGAAGCTGCTGCCTTGGAGACGGCAGAGGCGAGCAGAAGCGCACGGGAATTTGGTCGGCAATTGGCTCACGGTGTCCTTTTTGCAAGGGATGATTTCGCAGCTCGGCTGCCGACGCCGAGACGGCAAAGGTCTGGTGGGGCACCGAAGTCAGTGAGAGGGGAGGTGGGCGTGTGG
The DNA here is from genome assembly GCA_000418225.1 of Zizania latifolia. Lineage (NCBI taxonomy): Eukaryota > Viridiplantae > Streptophyta > Magnoliopsida > Poales > Poaceae > Zizania > Zizania latifolia. The sequence goes on along the minus strand of KE371651.1, from coordinate 658,855 downwards.
TCCCCGGAGTCCTGATCTTTTGTGGCGCATATCGCAGAGAATGCAGCGTGTGAGAGCCATTCGATGAGGCGCGGACGGTGTTAATGTACATCATTTAAGGCCTTATCCATTTCAAACTTTGCCCGTGCGTGTCCTCTCCATACCCATTCTCATCTAAATTACCTATGCCCGTTTGGGAATGGATAAAACTGATGAGTATCGACAAAGAGAGTTGGACAAAAACTATTATAGCATATACAAGTGTACATATGATTTATAAAAGAAAGTTAGGTAGTTAAATCCACAAGTCAAGATACAATATAACCATTAATAACATATACATTTGTTTTCTTGTTAATATATTGAGCTAAATAAAACTATGACAGGTAGATGACTGGTATTTAGCAGCTAATCAGTGTCTCAACCATCACAGCATTGGCCTTTCATTGACATCCACGGTGTTGTCTACTACCAAATTCTCATTTAAATTGATCTACAACCGTAAGATCTTGAGTACAGGACATACCACCTTTTGTCATTTCTTCAAGAAAATCATCCGTTCTAGAAAAAATTAGTTAGCAAGTTTATCAAAATTATAATATCATATTGTAAGTTTGGAGATATGTACCTAGTATAGAACTTCTTAGACAATCTTGTATACAAATCACAACTTCAAGTGTTTCAGGCAGTAGACTACACCTCCTCTCATCAAGTATTTGTTTAGCTAAGCTGAAGCATGAATCAGATGCTACTATCGATATAGGAACACTCAAGATATCACACGTCATTCGAGCAATAATTAGATATTCGGGACCATGCAACTTCTACAAGGATAATATGCCAAATTACTCATTGAGAACAACACCAAATTACTCATTGAAAGATAGGGTTTATCGTTTGGATCAGGACCCTAACTTTAGGTAACCGACGAGAGAATCCTGCGAAGTTAGTGATGAGGAAGCTCATGCTGGCTCACCGATCAGGATGCCCCTGTTGCCTTGTCAACATGAAAGCCCCTGCTGGCTGCCGCCAAAGCCATTGTCTTCTTCGTCACTGGATTGCAGATTAAGGATGGGTATTATCGGGTATAAGTGGGCAGCACCCTTTCCATACCCTTTGACTTTATGGGTATATTCATACCCTTCCCGCTTATAATGGGTAAATAACTTTTTGTCCATAACCTGTCCGTTTTAAGTGGATGTGGATACAGGGAATGGGTAAGGATACCCAACGACAGGTCTAAGTCTGGGATTTGGTGTGACGCAACCATGACTCCTCCAGGAGGATCGGCAATAAGGAAACGAATCAAATTAGGATACAGATATATAATTACTAAAACCCTGTCTATTTTTACTAAGGCCTCGTTTGAGAGACTAGAGGAAAAAAATGTAACGCCCTGATTTTTGTCGGGCGTTAAAAATAAAATAAAGAAATTAATAAATGGATTTCAAGAAAATAATTCAGTTATAAAGCGATAAATAACGAAGCTAAAATACGGGCTTAAAAATTTTGTTTAAAAATATATCGCAGCTGGAGTATTTTCCCCAAAATTCTCCTTGCTCTAAATTGCGTCCCAAAAATTTCCTGGAATTTTTGGCGCAAAGTAATTAATAAGATACAATCAATATCATTTCATCGCAAAGTCTAACGTTAAATTAATAAAATGTATTTCAACGGAATTGTTGTCTGAATAAAATATATGAGAAATTGTTTCAATTAAAAAATAATGTAAAACCAAGTTAAATTTGGCTAGAGGAATTTTTAATAAATTTCTCCTGCCTCAAATCAATTTAGGTTTTGATTTTATTTCTATTAAGGTTTTCCAACTAGAATAGTAAATCAATAATATTTCAGTGAATAACTTTAATTGAAAAAGTAATTAAAATCATTTATCTTTTTGGCCGAGTTCGAATCCTCGTCCTCGACCATATCCCTCTTTTCTCGTCGAAAATATGGAGAAATCAATTATCTGTTTCCGTTCATGAAGTCAAAATCCCCTTTTCAACCGTGGAGTTTGAATTCCATGAAAAATCCATTTGGAAATCCTCTTTTCCTTTGAAACCCTGGAGTAAATTCAAATCCGTGATTTCATGTTCAAATTTGGAATTTCCAATTTTGACGTGAATACGAAAATTCTCAATTTTCCGAATCATTGAATATCCTTTAAAATATTCATGAGTTATTTCTTTGAAATCCAAAAATCCCTCAATTTGTTCAAAATTCCAAACCTTTAAAAACTTTTGTTTTTTTCTCAAAAGTCCAAATTTGAATTTTACAGAAAAATATTTTCTTTCCTTTTTTTCTCCTTCCTTTTTCTCTTTCTCTCTTTCCTTTTTCTCTTTCTTTCTTTCCTTTCTCCCTCTTTCTTTTCTTCCTCCTTCCTTCTCTCTCTACTTCCTCTTTTCCTCCTGCCAGCCCTCAGCTCTCCCTCTACTTCCTCCCAGGCGCCTCCTCCTCTCTCCTGTTCCCTGCGCAGCCTCTCCCTCTTCTTCTCCCTGCCGCAGGCCGCAGCCCCTCCTTTCTCCCCTTCCCTGGCGCCGCCCTCTCCTCCTCTCCTCCTTCCGCCGCCCTGGCGCCCAGCCCCACCGTCGCCATCCTCTTCTGCCAGACCGCTGCTACTGCCAGCGCCATCTCTCCTGGTTGCCGTGCGTCGCAGTGCCTGCGCCCCTCCGCTCCCTCTCCTCCTCGCTGGTTGCCGCCCCTCCTCTCCAGCCGCCGGTCTGCTCCCCCTGCTGCAGCAGCCAGCGGAGCAGCCCCGAGGTGAGTACTGCCTGCTGTTTTCCGTTCTGCTCACCATCAGTGTTTTTTTCTTCCCTCCTAATTGCGCCTTTAATCATCGTTTAAAGCTGCTATTTCACCCCGCGTCCTTCATGTTGTTTCCATCTTGCCTATCGTGATCCAGAGAGCAAGCAGCGAACAGAGAACCAGAAGTCTCTGTTCACCGTTTCTTTTCTTCGTCGGCCGCCATTCTTTGCAGCCGATCTGCGTTGTCGTCTCCGATCCGCTGCATCAACTCCTTCTCATCGCCCCGCTGTGAGAATTCCCAAGCCTTTCCTATTTGTTGTTCAATCCTGAAATTAGCATTGTATCATCTCAATTTATTTATATCATATCATAATCGTTGTTGTAATTCTATTTTCACTCCTTGTCATATTGTTTATCGGCTTCGACCTATGGCATGGTTACTTTTTTATCCATCAAATAGCGAAAATGAAACTCTTTAGTCATAGAACACGCGGTGCTTCATTCGTTTCCCCGCGTTCCGCCCCTGAGGTCATAGTCACCATGAGGCGTTGTTTCGTTTAATGAACCGGAGACCCTTGTTCGTCGTCGTTCGTCATGGTTGAATGTCACCATGCTCTTTTTCCTTTGATCTAATCCATCGATCGTGATTTGATTGATGTTTGGTAGTCGGACTTATGACGTTCATTGATGGTCATCACCGATCGTCCGTTGTTCATCGTCATTCGTCGTTGAATTTTGTCGATTTAATCTAAACCTTGTTCACCTTAGTATAATCTAGTTTAATAGTTAGTGCTCTATGTATTAGCACATTTTGCTTAGCCATGCTTAGTAATTAATGCTAGGGCTTTTGATTTTGTTGGGATACAATTATGATATTCTTCCCCCAGTATTCAAAAGGTGACAATATTTTGAAAATGGTTAAAGATGTTGACATGGGTGGGTTCCGGGTGCAAGCTAGGGCATTGGTTGGTCGCACCCGGGGCACTATAAGAACCGGTCTGCAAGATCTATCGCAAAAGCCTTCTCGTACAAACCACAAGTCTAGTGGGTAAGATCTAGTCTGACGTATAGTTCGTTCCAACATGATGCACCGAGCGACAGAGTCAGAATATCACATTGGAGGGTCTATGTACCTCTGGTGATTTGTACTACTGGGCACAAAAGGGGGCTGCGTTTCCATGACGGGGTCTTACCTATGTCATTACGGGTCAGACTTCATGGGAGCGTCAGCGAAACCTAGTGTGGTTGTCCTCGTGTTGGGCAGGTTGTATTAAGGGCTTTGGCATGGGTTTGGTCAGGGCATCGTGGTGGTATTCTGGTCCACTACCACAGAAAAACACTTTAGTGACGGGTTATAACGTACATTAGTGACGGGTATGTTCTCCGTCACTCTTATCACGTCAGTAAAACCCTGTCATTAGGGATAGATAAACACCCGTCACTAAAGGGTCTCTTCAGGTCCACGCCGCGTCCGGCATGACCCCTTTTAGCGACGGGTGAATATAGTGACCCATCGCTAAAGGTCAAACTATAGTGATGGAGAGTACCTGACACCCATCACTATTGGGAACCTTTATTAGATACGGGTCTCAGTGGCTACCCGTCACTAAATGGAGTCATACCGGACGCAAGTGGACCTAGAGGGACCCTTTAGTGACGGAAAGTAACTGACACCCGTCACTATTGGGAGCCTTTAGTGATGGGTATTTATTTAGACCCGTCACTAATATTATGGTCATATTGTAAAAAATAATTTTTTAGGCTGCATCCTGAAGCAAAGCCAGGATTTGGCAGTCAACATTGTACATTGTAAACAACACAGAATTCATCACAGAATGCCATCATCACAAATTGTATTGCACAAACAAAACATACATAAAAAATTATATTGCAAACATCACAGATTTCACCAAATGTTACAAGTTATATTACATCACAAGTTTACAACCAACAAACATTAATTCTAGCTTTTATAATAGAAAGCGCCAGCCGGTTTGAAGACTTGCTCCACAAGGAATGCCACTAGCCGTGAACGGATGTCCTGCAAGTCAGCCTCGCTAAGATTGCCTTTAGGTATGTTGAATTCCTACAAATTCAGTTTTTTACGTTAGTCGATGTTTACATAAATGAAACATAAATTCAACACAGAAACGATGTATATGATTATATCTTACGTCAGGTGATTTAAGATACACTATCTTTAGGGCCAGCATCATATGGTGTGCAACATAAAACCTGCATTGATTTCCAGGAGGTTGACTGTAGCACTGTTATAAAAATACATGATTAGTTTGGACGACACATTAAAGTTGAAAGGGCAAACACTTAGAGACTTACCGGTATTGTGGTTTTATGCACCAACTGTTGGCGTTGCGTTGCGTTTGATGTACTAAGACCGACACCGAAAGCTCTGTAACGAGGTACAACAAAATTGAGTTAAGCGAGAATAGGTTAAAGGTTAAACTTGTAGTAATAAAGCGAAGAAAACCTTACTTGTCGATTATACTTCTAATTACCGAGAAGTCCCTCTCGATGCGGTCACCATTCGGTCCCAACGGTCTTGTCGAGTCAATGTACCATACAATGTTCTACTTGGGGACGAAGAATAGTAGGACATAATGTCCATTCAAGTGGTGTATGCCAATTAAAAATTATTCTCTTGTGGTGCAATCGACGAGTACCTTACGTACGTATTTGACGCATGACTCCCTATCACTCTCGATGGTTGACATTGCTAACAGCTGTGGGTCAAAAAATTTGAATGGTCACTTCTTGCATTCTTGCCACATTAGCCTACAAATATAAAAGAGTAGTTAATACTACATAATGATGTGTCGACTTTAATTGAAAGACTATGTTAAGTGACTTATAATGCCCAGCACCGCAGCAAGCTGATGTCGAGAGCGTCCAGGTTAAAAAGATCATATAGATCCTCGAAGCAAAGCAAAAAATAGTTATTGCTGGTCCAAAAATTTTGTTGCTTGTACGTTAAGTTAAGTAGAATGCATGGAGGTCCATTAAGGCTTGCCCACCCTTCCTTAGCTGATCTTGAGGGAGCAAAGCCTTGCCAGCTTGGTACTTAGGTGTGCATGAGTCTAGGCTGACACCACATTAGGCTTCGCAACATTTTTAGACTTTCTGCCGGCGGTCTTCTTTGTTTTGGTCTTCTTGGGCGGTGGCACAGTGGCGGCATTTTTACTTTGCTCGACAGGTGCAGGACGTTGAGCAACAGGCGCAGCAAGAGGTTGAGCAGCTGGAGGTTGAGCTACAAGAGGTTGAGCACGAGCCTGGCTTGTAGTAGTCTCGACATCGACGGAAATATCCACTCATTTCCATTGTATCCTTGTTAGATGTGCATCGCGCAGAGTGATGATTTCGTCGTTCGGAGGAATAGGCAATACGATATCTTTCGTGTTGGGTGCACAAAATCGATAGACACCACTGCAAATCCCTCCCTTATCGGCAAGTTGTGCAGCTCATGCTGATATAGGTAGACCACATCCCTTGCCACCTCAATCTGAAACCCCCCAGGTTTTATGATAAGCTTGCACGTGGTTGGTTCAGTTAGCCGGTCAATCGTGTCATCCAAACCGCTACAAGATTATGGGGTCACTTCTGGTTGTTGCTGCTCGATCTCTCTTGATGCACAGCTGCTCTTTCTGACACAAGCAGGGCTATCCAATGTAGCTTGATCTGGAAGGACGATACCCTGTAGAGCTAAGCCTTCTCGTGATATCTACATATAGATCTTTCATATTTTCGCAGAGAGCGCTTCTTGTACATGTCAACATTATCCGAGAAACCTTGCTTCCAGCCTTGCGAGCTAGAGACGCCCCGCACGCGACTAGGGTGCTCTAGGTTGCCAAGAGCATTTGTTAGCTAATCTTGCTCCCGCACGGTAGTGAATGATCCTTGTGACGCCTGCACGCCTAGATCTCTGACCTTCTGAGCCACTGATGTTGCTTCGCTCGAGGTCCACGTTACTTCACCGCTCTCTGTCAGTCTTTCCCGGACCCTTAGAAACGATTGCGCTCTGTCGGGAAACTGTTGCCATGGATTTTTTTTGCCCTCAGTGGCCATCTTGGCATCTTCGACCAACCACTTATCTTTCATCCCCACGTAACCAGTTGTGTCAAGGTTGTGGGGTAGCTTATTCCTAGCCCGGAGCTCTTTCATAGCAGAGCTTTCTGCCTTAAACTCAGCTGAGCTCTTCATGTTGACAAATTGCGCCTAGTCCTCTTTTTTCAGGTACGGGTATTTTGTGAAGGGCTCGAGATCTTTGGCAACAAAGTTTGAGACAAGGTTGCTTTTATGAGACCTCTATAGCTTGGATATCATCTTTATTGCAGTCCTTACAGCTGCTGCCTTTGTTTTCTCAAGAAACTCAAGAAAATTGTTGATCCCATCGTTGAAGAGTGCAGTCTTCTACTCTCGACTGAGATCGTCGAACTTTCTCAGAGTCAACGGGATCCTCTCCCGTACAATAAGTCCTGCAAGCTTCCTCAGCTGCTGCAAGGCCGCTTTATCTGTTGGCAGGCCATCACTGTCGACCACCTTGACGGTTATCTTGTCCGTTGGCCACTTTGCTTGCGTCCTTGGCTTCTTGATTGCTAGCTCAACCTTGTCGGTGGAGCTAGAAGACCTGGCAGAGGAATGGGTAGACATCTAAACATTAAAAGAAGGGAGACCTTATTGTTTCATTACAAAAAATGTACGAACGTACGACGCTAGACTTTGGACACTAATAGGCAAGGATAGGTCCTAAATCCCATCCGAGTATGTGCAGCCCGCGTAGCTGGGCCCCATGGTTCCGTACGGTTCTATAGAGAATTTCAGCAGCATCTTTCCGTTGTTCTCCAAATACATGTCTCGACTTGGGTCGAGAGGGTTGTGTATCTAGAGAACAACAAGGAGACACCACCGAAATTCTCTCTAGAACCGTACGGAACCACGTGGTCGTGGGCCGCAAATCCTCGGACTGTCCAAAGTGCGTGGACAATTCAGATGCGTCTTCCTATAAATATGACCAGTTGCCCGGTCATATTTATAATCCAATACTCCTGAACAGGAGCCGACGTAATCGGTTGCGTGACTCTAACTCGTTTTTCAAAATTTATTTAGAATGAGGTAAGAAACAAGAGACTCTTGAAAAACCAACTGAAATAATAAAAATACTCTGATTATGATGAAATAGAAATGTTACAAAGAACATTAATTTAAAAAGTAAAATAAAAATAATGTAATGAGTACAATATTATAACGAACGGAGGTACATACAACATGAAATTTAATAACCATCGGAATGTAACTGAAACAATTTCTTTTAGATGATTTTATAAACTGAAATTTAATAACCATATGGATGTAACCTAATGTATATTGAACATGATTGCTCTCAGATATCGGGCTGTCAACTTAATGGCCTCCTTGCCACTAGGCTATAATTTAATTCATAGATATGTGTGACAACCAATTCGTGAAAGAATATTTCCACATTGCATGTAATGAAACTATAAAAGGCACATAATGAAAGAATATTACATGAATAAAATGCAGGAACAATAATATTAGCACATAATGAGAGATCATTGCTTGAACAAATTTGTGAAAACCAAAAAATGAATCTTAATTGTTACACACATCCTTATATTTCACAAATAGCATCATCTTCATTGAGCAAATTTAGTAAAAAATTATTCACAAAGCAACATTTTCACAAATTATCCACATTGCAACATTTTCACCAATTATCCACAAAGCAACATTTCCACAAAATATTCACACATTCACCAAGTCACAGACCATAGCCATGTCAGAGGAGGAGGATGACCTTAGGAGGAGGAGGAGGATGCAACCGAATTGGCGGCGAGTAGGGTCGGCCACGCGCGACCGAACGGAGGCACGTGCGACAGACGGACGGTGGAACGGAGGCCACGTGCGATGGAACGGACGGCGGACCGGAGGCCACGTGGGACTAAACGGATGGCCAGGACAGAACAGAGCACGGTGGGGCCAGCGAGGAGCACGAAGGCGACGACGGCGGTGAGAGGCTAGGGTTAGGGTTGCACGAATTGAAAGTATGCCGATTCACTTCAAGACCTGCCTATTAATAAGCTGGAGTCATCAGTGAA
>KE371651.1:632311-649990 GCA_000418225.1 Zizania latifolia | reverse complement strand
GCAGTGACGGGTGGTTACACCCGTCACTGCGGGGAGTCATTAGTGATGGACGGTAGTTACCATCCTTCACTGATGACTCCACGCAGTGACGGGTAATAACTACCACCCATCACTAATGACTTATCATCAGTGATGAGCGGTAGTTACCACCCGTCACTGATGATCACCTATAAAAGTGACCGCACAAGTGTTATCCTACTGTTCAACGACGTCATGGATCAGTTTATGTGGAATGAAGCCTGGTCCGACGCTTCCACACGTCGGTGGATGCGTCGAGCTAGGCAACATCCACCACAAGCCTCCATGGCCAAGAAAGAAGAGAAGTAGGAATAGAAAGAAGAGAAGACCATGCATTTGGTGTTCTGAAGTCGAAATGCAGGCAGCCAGGGTATTTAAAGGGACTGCACTAATGGCAATTAATGTACCATCTACTTATCTTCATTAATTGCCTGTAGTTATGTGTATGGCCAAATTATCAGTGATGGGCGGAACGCAACGTCCGTCACTGTTGCTTAGTCATTAGTGACGGGTGAACAGAACCACCTGTCACTAATGACCAGTAGTGACGGGCGGTAAATCACTAATGTTGTAGCAGCAGTGACAGGTATTGTGTGCCGCCCGTTACTGGTAATTTGGCAACATTGTCCATATTTCAAGTTATGTCACAGATATGACTTACCAAAAAATTCATTACACATATATTACATACCCAAATCAGTAAGACTTGTACAAACCACCCACATCTCAATATTTCAACTTCCATTCCACATAGATTACAGAGCTCAGTATAAGTATATCTTACACTTAAAAGACAAATGTGCACGAAATTACAATGAATAGTGATCATCACAACACAACACTTCTTATATATATACAATTTAACCTTTACACCTTCTGTTTTCTTACTTTCTTAGCATACAATCCTTCAGAATGGTCGGAGCACAGGTATGGAGTCTTCTCGTCTGGTTTAACTTGTGGCATAATTGAGGTGGCGAAAGGAGGTATCTCATTAAACTGATTGTACTCGTCCTCATCAACAACATTTTTAACACCCACAATCCGTCTTTTTCTAGCTAAGACAACATAAAGTTTCTTATTTGTCGTATCAGGCACATAGAATACTTGAGCAACTTATTTAGCGAGCACGAAACGTTCTTCTTTATAGCCGACCTGAGTTAGATTTACACTTGTGAATCCGTACTTGTCGACCGTAATGCCTTTTGTTCTATTGACCCAGTGGCATCGAAACAGAGATACCTTCAATCCTAGGTAGTCAAGTTCCCAAATCTCCTCTATCTGACTACTGTTCTCCAAATACACGTCTCGACTTGAGGTCGAGAGGGTTATGTATCCAGAGAACAACAGGGAGACACCACCAAAACTCTCTTTGAAACCGTACGGGGCCATGTGGTCCAGCTACGTGGGCCACACATCCTGGGACTGTTCAAAGTGTATGGACAATTCGAGAGCGTCTTCCTATAAATATGGCCAGTTGCTCGGTCATATTTATAATCCAACACTCCCGAACGGGAGACGACATAATCGGTTGCGTGACTCTAATAATTATTTCACTTTATTGAACAAAAATATGATAGCGGATTAAAATTGGAGAAAAAATATACCTTCGATAGGACGTTGGTGCTAACTGCGGTGGTGGCGGTGCACCGGAGCACGTAACAGTGTGGGTCACCATCACAGGCGCGCGCGTGCAGCTGCAGTGTGGTCGCCGACCGATGGCTGGGGACTTAATTGCGGCCAGTCAGCAGTTATGGGACAAGGATGGAAGTCAGCGGCGGCTGAGAGAAATAAGTGCGAAGCTCGGTGTTTGAGGTCCTTAAATACTTGTTATCAATGATGGTTATCTCTAAAAAGATGTCACTAACGGTGGTCTTAGGGTTGCGGGCACTTTAGTGACGCGGGTAAAACAACACGCGTCACTAAAGGTCACATCCTCTAGTGACGGGTGGTACTGCGACCCGTCACTAATGGAGGTGCCCCTCTTTAGTGACGGGTGAAACATAACCCGTCACTATAGGGGGCTTCTTTAGTGATGGGTCATACTGTAAACCGTCACTATAGGGGGCTTCTTTAGTGACGGGTCATACTGTAAACCATCACTAAGGGGAGTGTCCTCTCTTTAGTGACGGGTCAGACTTAGACCCATCACTAATAATGCAGCATTACTGACGCGTGTAAAACAGTCCGTCACTATAACTGTATTACTGACGCGCGTCTTTGATCCGTCAGTAAAGCTCCGTCACTAAAGACCGTTCCTGTGGTAGTGGTCCACACCGGGTTCGTGCATTGTGGGTAAATTTGTACACCTCTGATCAGAGTACAACTTATTTGAATAGCCGCGCCCTCGGTTATGGGCATGCCTCGTGATGTTCTCCGCGGTTAGTATAATGTTTTCCATGTTCTATTATGAATTGAATCTATGGTTTTGGCCTTGTCCCAGAGCAAATTAATGTATTGATAGCTCACTGGTGCGCTAGTGTGTGTCATGTGTGGTTTGGGCTGGGGCAGGAGAGCGAGTTAGTGCTGGTTCTCTACTCGAGGTAGTGAATCACATGTTAATTATTTATTAATGTTGTTTAATCACTCTTAAATATTAATCTTGTTTTAAACTTAAAACTGGCTTTATGCAAATGAACCATTTTACCATTCCTTTGTTATTACCCTACATTATTTGCATTCCTGTGGCTTGTTGAGTACTTTTGTACTCAGTCTTGTTATCCCTCCTCAGAAGCTAGCAGAAAGAAGAAAAGGGTTGGAAGGCCTGGTGGTTTGTCCGCACTCAAGAGTCTATGAAGATGGTGTCGTTGACTTCGCTTGTTTTCCGTTGCTATCGTTTCTTTTGAATGTAAGGCTTTAAATGCCGTTATATTAATTTTTGTATTTACCATTTATATCGTAGTTCTATATATCGACTTTGTTAATGTATACCATGTCTTTTCTTGGGATATGGATTAATATACATAGTTCAGAATTTGTAAAAATTCCGAGCGCGACAAAAAACCTAGGAAAATTTTTTCCAAAGGAGATTTTTCTTATGACATATACCCCTTCAATTCTTTGGGAAAAATTCCCAGGCATGATAGTTTCTCGCCACTGTTTAGAACAAGCTGTAAAAATACCTAGAAAAAACACAAAAAGGTTACTCAAACACCTACGATAATTATAGTTCATGTGTATTCATCCAGAAATCCTCAACATGATTTTACATTATATATATGTATGTTGATGATTTAAATATTAGTAACACTAAAGATATCGATAAATCACATAATCAAAGATAGAATTTGAGATGGAGAATTTAGATAAAACTAAATTTTGTTTACGTCCATAACTTTAACACCTTCCATCAAGTATTTTAGTGCACCAAACCAACAATATCTAGAAAATATTAGAGAAATTCAATATAGATAAATCATATCCATCTAAAATACATATAGTCATTCGATTTCTATACTTAGAGAAAGATCAATTTATACTATAGAAAGTTAGTAAAGAGATACTAGAACTGAAGATTAAATATCTTAGTACTATTGAAGCACTTATGTATATTAGACACAAGTGTATGTCACATTTCCTTTTTTCCATTTAAGGGTTTTTAGAAAAATACCAAAGATATATAGTTGCTCCTTAAATTCTTTCGAGTCCATCATATTATTCCTTATATTTTTTAAAAAGATTTTTGAGGAATAATACATTCATTCGATCAAAGAGAAGTGTTAGTTCAATTGGATGTCCTCATCCCTGGCTCTTAGCAGTTTCATCCAGATGTCTATTCATAGTGTCTTTACCGAGCACGTACACATTCATTCTCTCTCTCTCTATATATATTCATGCATTGATCAATAAAATAGATAAGAGTTTCACTCTCTACTCCACAGGTTGTCTCTACTGCAATCAATTCTTTACAGACATAAGGTGAATTGGCGTGACCGCGTGAACCATTGGATCAAAACTGGGTGGATCAAAATTCGAAAAAAATAGTTGGCTAGAAATTTGTAAAATGATGTATAGACTGTTGGAGCTGAATCACTCAACTCTCACACACAAATGCAATCAACAAGAACACATAGAGTTTTTTTTGTTGGCAACACAGCTATCACAGCTCATGCCCCTTCTTTTTTCTCACTTGAATACATGCATACAGGAAGAATAAATAGGGTACTCATGCAACAAACGTTTCCTATTCTCATGCCACTAGCTGTATGCATCAACGCCATTACTCAGCCAATTCATTTGGCCATAACTCACGCCATGCATGCCACTAAGTAGGATTGTTTCCTACAAAGAAATCACTTCATAGCCTTTAATCCTGATTATAGCTCTTCGTGCCAATGCAACAGCCTCTTGGCACTTTCGTTCGGCTGCATCGTACAGCTCTCGGCAAGTTCATATCACACGTATTGCCATAGGCTTCCTTGAGTGCCAAACACTACTACTTGTGCAAAGCCATAAACAATTATTCACTACATGCAAATAAACAAAATAAACATGCATGCATAGTAATGACAAGATTAATAGCTAATAATTTCCCCCCTAATCTTGTCATCATGATAATTCTACTCACAGGAGAGTTGGCTCATCATCGCTTAATGTTGCAACAAGCAGTGCTACTTCCTTCTTCTTTTTCTGAGGACACTCGAATGCAAAGTGTCCTAATTCTTGGCAGTGATAGCACATCACCTTGGATTTATCAAATCTTTTGCCATGGTTACGACTGCCACTACCACTTGAGCCACCCGTGCTAAGAAGCAGTTGCTCCTCATTTCGTTGATCATGCTTGCCTATCCTCTCCTCGTATGCCTCGAGACGACCAATCGCCTCATCAAATGGCATGGTATCCAAATCAGAGAATTGCTCGATTGCAGCGATCACCTGCAAGAACCTGTCAGGCACAGAATCAAGTAGCTTCTTGACTTGTTCATCATCCTCCATGGTTACACCGAGATCACTCATCTTATTTACCAATCCACTGATCTTGCCAGCGAACTCATCAATTGACTCGGTTTTCTTTATTTGTAGCACCTTGAATTCACTCTTCAAAGTTGGCACTCGTGCCTTCCTCACTCGATCAACACCGAGAATCCTTGTCTTTAGGCTTTCCCAAGCCTCTTTAGCTGTCTTCTTCTTGGCGCTTTGCTGTAGCACATCATCAGGGATGGCCCCGAAAAGACATGCCAACGCCAGCTTGTCCTTCTTCATCTCCACGGCAGCACCATCAGTGGGCTCGATAGCCTCCCAAATGCCTTGCGTCTGCATGTTCGCCGCCATCTTGATCACCCAGGTGGAGTAGTTAGTGGAGGTGAGCATCGGATATGGAAGTGATACTCCATTCTCCTTCAACGATTGTGATGCCGAGTGCTCGACGATGGATATCTTGTCGAAGCGAAGAATCTTTGGCTTTGATACCGATTGTTAGATCTAAATCACTCAACTCTCTCACACAAACGCAATCAGCAAGAACATGGATTTTTTTGTTGGCAACGCAGCTATCACAGCTCATGCCCCTTCTTTTTTCTCACTTGAATACATGCATACAGGAAGAATAAATAGAGTACTCATGCAACAAACGTTTCCTATTCTCATGCCACTAGCTGCATGCAGCAACACCATTACTCATCCAATTCATTTGGCCATAACTCACGCCATGCATGCCACTAAGTAGGACTGTTTCTTGCCAAGAAATCACTTCATAGCCTTTAATCCTGATTATAGCTCTTCGTGCTAATGCAGCAGCCTCTTGGCACTTTCGTCCGGCTGCATCACACAGCTTTCGGCAAGTTCAGATCACACGTATTGCCATGGACTTTCTTGAGTGCCAAACACTACTACTTGTGCAAAGCCATAAACAATTATTCACTATATGTAAATAAACAAAATAAACATGCATGTATAGTAATGACAAGATTAATAGCTAACATAGACAGCCCTCCTTGTTATTAATGATGAGTATATTTTTTTCACAATTTTATTCCTTAAAAGAGTTGAAAATGGAAAAAAGCAATCTAGTATGTTGCTAGTTTCTCTACTCTCTTTTAATGTGAAACTAGATCCTCAAAACCAAATTTCCCCATTTTTACTGATTTTAGGATTGAAACATGTTTTGCAACTTTTGATCGAAGTTGTAGTTTTGAAAACTCGTCGAAACTCGAGACTTTCAGATTTTTAACTAGTTGAAGCATGATGTTTCATATTTCGATTCCGCAGTTCAGAAATATGGACAATTGAGATTCGTTTCATTTCCCTTTTCTTTTTCCCCATCTTTTTTCTACTGTTGATTGGTCCGTGGACAGAGCTTTGAAAAAATCGATTCGTATTAATCCAGTTTTTGCAAAATTATAAGTTGCAACAGTTCCTTTTGCAATTGGCATGCGCATTGCAGGTTATGGAACTGTAGCTATACAACGAAGAAATGTAAAAAAATGTTTCAATCACATGAACACATCGTCATCAAACTTCGGATCCTACTACCGTTGCTTCCCAAAAAGTTCGGACCTTTTGTCAGTGATCCACTGTTCAGCAGATTGGCAGGGGCGCGCCGTTCCACTCCTTGAGGCACTCGAGCAGCGGGTCGATGTGCATGCCCTGGTTGATCGCCACCAGCACCTTGTTCAGCTCCTCGCCGGGAGATCGTGTTTTCTCGCCGGTCAGGTAGGCGGTCCCGAGCTCCTCCCGCACGAACCGGTAGAGCGGGTACGAGCGACACTCGGTGATCCTGTTGGGCATCGCCGCCGTGCCGTTCTCCACGGCCGCCCGCGCAGCCTCGACCGCCGTGGGCAGCGCCGCGCGCAGCTCCTCCTCGAACTGTGCGACCTTGGCGAAGACAGAGGTGTCCGCGTTGAACTCGGCAGCACCGTTGGCGAGGGCGCACTCGACGAGGACGCTCCTAAGCTTCTTCATCAGCGGGTAGTTGGCGCTGCAGGGGTCGTCGGCGTACGCGAACACCGCCTCCCGGTCGATCTCCTTGAGCAGGTCCTTCTCGCAGAAGCGGGCGACGTGGAGGCCGCCGGTGGAGTTGGTGCTCAGCGTCTTCTTGGCGGCTGTCATGACGCAGCTCTTGACGGCGGCCTTGACGTTCTCCTCGATATGGCGCAGATCGATCGCCTGGCAGAGGGCGACCAGGAAGGTGGAAGACATGAGCTTGAGGATGTCGATGGCCTCGGCAGTCTTCCTGGAGGAGATGAGTCCAAGCGAGTTCACGTCCTGGTTGTGCTGCTCGGCGCTCTGGACATGGTTGGTCACCGGGTTGCCCAAGAACTGCAGCTCGGAGCAGTAGGAGGCCATGGCGATCTCGGCGCCCTTGAAGCCGTAGTCCAAGCTTGGGTTGCGGCCGCCGGACAGGTTGGAGGGCAGGCCGTTGTTGTA
The DNA here is from genome assembly GCA_000418225.1 of Zizania latifolia. Classification (NCBI taxonomy): domain Eukaryota; kingdom Viridiplantae; phylum Streptophyta; class Magnoliopsida; order Poales; family Poaceae; genus Zizania; species Zizania latifolia. The sequence goes on along the minus strand of KE371651.1, from coordinate 642,610 downwards.
GAAGTCATTCACAAGCTCGGAGAACTGCGCGAACATGAGCTTCCCGATTGCGGCAATGGCGAGGCGGGTGTTGTCCATGGACACGCCGATGGGCGTGCCCTGGAAGTTGCCGCCGTGAAGCGCCTTGCCGCGGGAGACGTCGATGAGTGGGTTGTCGTTGACGGAGTTTATCTCGCGCTCGATCGACTTGGTGGCCGCGCGGATCACCTCGATCTGTGGGCCGAGCCACTGCGGCGATGTCCGGAGCGCGTACCGGTCTTGCTTCGGCTTCATCAGTGGATCGAGCTCGCCGAGCTTTTTCGCGTGCTTCATGTACGAGCTGCCATCCAAGATGTGCTCCATGATGGCGGCGGCTTCGATCTGTCCAGGGTGGTGCTTCAGCTTGTGGGTGAGGTGGTCGGTGTACTCCGGCTTGCCGTTCATGACCTCGCAGAACACGGCGGAGAGAACCTCGGCGAGGATGGCGAGGACGTTGGCTTCGAAGAGCACCGTGGAGGCAAGGCCGGATCCGACGGCTGTTCCGTTGACCATGGCGAGACCTTCCTTAGGCTGAAGCTCGAAGAAGCCGCCCTGGATGCCGGCAATCTTGAACGCCTCGGCGGCGTTCACCTTCCTGCCGTCTGGGGCAACAGCGACGGAGTTCTCTCGACCGGTGACGAGGCCGGCGATGTAGGAAAGCGGGACGAGATCACCGGACGCGGTGATCGTGCCCCGGAGCGGCAGGCATGGCGTGACGTTGGCATTGAGCAACTTGGCGATCGCCTCGAGGATCTCGAAGCGGATCCCGGAGTAACCCTGGAGCAGAGTGTTGATGCGGACGAGCATCGCCGCCCGCGTCGCCTCCGCCGGCAGGACATGGCCGTCGGAGCCGGTCCCGAAGGCGCCGGCGTTGAGAAACCTGATGAGCTCCCTCTGGAGAGCGCCGCCCTCCTTGGTTCTCCGGTGCGACGTGGCACCGAAGCCGGTGGTGACACCGTAGCTGTCGGTGCCATTCATCATGCTGTTCATCACCCAGTCGCTGCTGGCCTTGACGCGCTCACGTGCCGACTCGTCGAGCTCGACCTTGGCGCCCTCGCCGGCGGCGGCCACCGCCGCCACCTGCGCGATCCTCAGGCTGGCGCCCTCGATCTTCACCACGGGCTGACGGTACTCTGCCACCATCCTCTTCACCTCGTCGAGGTGGCTCCCCATCATCTCCTCCGCTGCCTTCCCCCAGTTCAGCGGGTCGGTGCGTGGCACCGCCATGCAGAGATCATCACCGTTGGCGGCAGCGTGGCCACTCTCGCACTCCATTGCACTATCAAATAGACTCTCACCAAACTATACACTAAGCTGAAGGAGATGGGCGCAGAGCTTGTGATTAATGGACACTTGGCTTCTTGGTTAGCTGCTGCTGCGAAGAAGAAGAGCTAGTGTGGCGCTGTGGGTTGTGCGGCTCTTCTTGGAGTAAAATGGAGGGGGAGGCCGGGTATAAATAGGTGGCCGGCCGGGTAGCTTGGTGGAATGGTGCATGGTGGTGGTTGCTGCAAAGACTGCGAGGTGTCCGTGAGTCAGTTGGGCGTGTGGCGTGCGAGAGTCCGCGTCTCGTGGCGAGTAGGTGCGCGGCCTGTGAAAAAGTCGTGGTCGCCGTCGTCGTTGCGGCCGGCCGAGATCCCGGCCGCGCGAGCTGAGGTTGGTGCGCTGCGCGGGGGTTGGTGGGGCGCGGCCGCGGCGCGATGCATTCCTAGTGCAGTCGTGCTAGCTCGTCATTTCTTTTGTTTTTGAGACCGTGCTGCTGCTTGCTACCGGTGACAGAAATGTTAATACCGCTGCAAACTGTGATGAATGGAACAGAATTTTGCGATTTTTTGAGAGAAAAAAGGACTGAAATTTGTTGCGAAACTCGTCGTGTTATATGTAAGTGTGGAGGGTGACGAATTCATCGGCACTATCTGATGATTGCTAACTATCTGAGATCATTTTGCCATCATGCCATGCATGCGCTTTTTTCCTAGGTGAGACTATTTCCAACTTGCTGATTGTCTGGTAGAAAGTAGGGGGCTGATGTAGTAGTAGCTTCTTGGAAGTTGGTGTGCTCGTGTGGGGATAAGCTAGGAAAGTGTGGCCTAACCTTCCCACTTTCTCAGGACTCAGGAAGCAGCCGTTCAGACTTGCGGTCGTTGGGTCAGTTTTCAGTTTTCAATTGCAGGTAATAGTTAGAAACGTGGTGATTCAGAATAAATTTCTCTGAATTTTTCAACGGGCCCTGAAACAGGAGTACTGTTTGGGCTGACAGGAGACTTGCCAGTCATTGTTTCTGTTCGGGTGAAATTATAATGGGATTAATGCAGCGTGCTACCAACTGCGATGGCCATGGCAGTTTCTCAGTGCTGATAACGTGTTGAACTGTGTTGTAGATGAAGATAACAATGGAGAGAATGAATTTCGTGTAAACTTTATTGATCATGTATCCATGCATTTATACAAGATGAAGCGTCTTTCTCTTTGCATGCACTAATACGTGCAGGTTTTTGGTCAAGTCCTTGGTCTCTGATTTATTTAATCTTTGCGGTCTGCCTGGGTGTTGCTATGTCTGGTCACCAATATCTACGCTGATAAAGGCCTCGCTCGACACAAATCTACGTCCAGAATTTTTTTAACTGATTTAATCTAATTCTAAAAAAAATTAGATATGAATAAATTGAACATACTTAGTTAAGTAATCTAGTTTTTATTTTAGACTAAAAATAAAAGTTTAAATTATTTTATTATACTATACAAATCTAGATCTAGTATGAATCTCAGATTTAGAGCTATATTAAACACACCCTAAACTGAATATCCATTTCAGCTCCATTGTCTAAAAAGCTAAAGTGACACTTATACTGTACATCCACAGTAGTAAGAGCATCTCTATTATGGGTGCTATCCCACTTGCTATCCTATTTTATAGCAAGTATGGTCTAAAATATAACTTCATTGTTCTTGTTATTTTGCTTGCTATTTTATGTGGCTTCTTATTCTTCTTCCAAGACTTTATTCTTTTAGAAAGTCACCAAGACTTCTTATCCCCTCGCTACTCTATTTTGTAGCAAGTCTGATCTAAAAATATAACCATTAATAGTTAAAATATATTAATAAAATATAGATGACTTTAAATAGAAATAGATAGCAAGCCATATTTAAGAAGTATATTGGAGTGGATAGCAAAATATGAATCTAATTTAAACAAGGAGGCTTACTATTACCTTAAATAACAAGTTAAAAATAACGACCGTAATAGAGATGCTCTAAGCTTCACTACATTTGTGAACAGTTACAGATACAGAATTGAATTGCATGCCAACATTCAATTTATTCATTCCCCCTTTGCTGTCCAGATTTTAATTTCTCCTGTCATTTTCTTCATTCAGTTATTGCAAACGAGCTGACGTGAACCTACGTGGCTACATCCATCCTGTATTCCTGTCGAAACTGTACTCCACGTAAACTAGCGAACAGAGTGAGGCCATACAGCCAAGCGAAGGCCATGGAGCATGGACCACAGCAAGAGGGCTTGTGAGGCCATGAGAAGACCAAGTCGATGCTTTTGGCTACACGAAGCCATGAGAAGATCTTGCACAAATCATGAATGCTTACATGATGGTAGATGTGTATGGGCGTATGGTCCTCCTTAGTATAAACATGAAGGTGACAAAAACCGGTACAGGACGGGCATTTATGAGTTCTTGGAGCTAAGCTGTTTTAACTTTTAAGGTCCAAGGGCAGCAACTAGCATACGCCCGTTGAATAGGAATGGATTCAGATGGAATAGGGATGGAAATAAATTTGGATATCACTATTTACAATATTTTATTTTGGATTCGAATACGAATATAGATATTTTTGAATACGAATATAAAACGGATAGTTTGAATTTGAATATAAATTCGAATGTTTACTAAGTTCAACTTGAAATGAATATAAAAAATAAAAAGTGTGAAATCCGTCTAGACTTTAATTGATCAAATTCGATTAATCAACGAAAATTTTGTGAATGGTACATATAAACATGCGCCACAAACATAATCAATCAAAATTTTGTGAATTGAACATAATCAATCCATCAACCAAATATTTTCACTTCAGCAACATAATAGAAACATATGCGGTAGTTGTTTTTTCGTTCTACACTTTAATAATATACGTTTGGAGCAAAAACAATGTACAATGTCAAATACTCAAATTATGCACATCTATAGCTGATGCTCTACTGCTTGTATGACCATAAAGTGTACAGATAAAATCATTTTTTCAACTACTTCAAGAATTTGTTCAAATTCAAATCAACTATTTATAAATAAAAAGAAACGATGATTTAATCATCCTACTGCCTTGTACTACTAGAAAATCCTTACTATCTTAAGTGTTTTATAATTACACAAAGAATAAATAAACCACACATATTAATATAGTAATAACATGTCATCCTGAGTCCCTAACAGTCTGATCTGTGTAAAATCCTAAAATAGATACGAATGTATCTATTTTCATATCCACATTCAGCAGAAATTCAGATATCTGTTTTCATATCCATATTTGTCAAACGAATTTGGATGTTTCCGTTTATCATCCACATTTAATTTAAATATGCATATAGATATCCATATTTACAATTTTTCAAATACGAATACAGATAATTCAGATATTTTGACATCCATATCCATCCCTACTGTTGAAGTTGTCATGTCTTGTGTCTTGTATTTTGCCCCATTGTACTCCTCTCCTCTTCATATTGTAAGCAAAAGAGAATTGGTTGATACTCCTTCCATCCTATAATATAACAACATAAAATTGGATGAGATATTTTATAGTACAACAGATCTAGATAGTGGCATTGTACCTGGCCATTCTTAGCACCTTACAGCCTCGTTTTCCAGTTCCTGTCGCTTGCGCCTGGTCGGTGGCAGCATGGCACGTGGCGCAGCATGGCGCCTCAGGAAACAAACCGCCTGATGGGTCCAAGCGCTAGGCTACAAGAAGGCCCAGCTCTGTACTGCATATGCCGTCTTCTGTTCTTTTTACAACGCAGTTGGATCAGGCTAGCATGAGTCCATCGGGCTGTCGTACTTTCGAGTCGGCACGACCCGATTTTAGCTTTAGTTTGACCATGCCTAGACCGAGGCCTTAGCCCGTGGGCTGGCACGGCATGCCCTAATCGCATAGTTGGGCCGTGCTGGCCCGGCACGAAACTGGTCGGGCCGACCTCGTGTACGGGCCGGGCTGGCTAGCCTATATAGCCATCTATAGGCCGCCTTCTATTAATCATGACAGTTAGATCTATAACAATTAACGGTCATAATTTATTTTATTATATCTTAAAATTCTCTAAGTATTATAGACTTTTTTATATTTCCTTAATACATGTTGTCGAGTTAAATGTTAAGGAGTGAGTATTACTTTCGGTCTCTCTCCTTTGAAATAATTAATTATTTGTGAAGTCTATATTTCCTTAATACATGTTGTCAAGTTAAATGTTAAGGAGTGAGTATTACTTTCGGTCTCTCTCCTTTGAAGTAATTAATTATTTGTGAAGTCTATATTTCCTTAATACATGTTGTCAAGGAGTGAGTATTACTTTCGGTCTCTCTCCTTTGAAATAATTAATTATTTGTGAAGTCTAATCCTGCTCACTGTATTACTTCAGGTCTCTCCTCTAAAACAATTAATTATTGGTGAAGTCTAATCAAATCACCCATAAATACTTCAGACAATGACCAATGCGTATTTTCTCAGTAGAGTAGTACTATCATCTGATTCGATACAGAGGTTCATTAGAACCCACGCGTGCACGCCGCACCAAATTAGGAAATCTTATCGACCTTATATATGAAAGTTTGATAGGGTCTATAAAAAAACAGCTCCTGTCGATCAACTATTCGTTGATATAAGTTCTGTCCATCAACTAATGTTTGATAGGACCCACTCAACGAATTGTCCATAGAGATATAGTTTTACGGTTTTTAAAAACTGATCCAAAATGATTTTTTAATAAAAAATGATTGTTTTTTAAATTCGTGGTTCCGACTCACCCGCCTGTCGAAAAATTCTGGGCTGCAGTCATGCACGCCATCAAAGCGATTACAATGCTCCAACGTGGAGCATGATCTCAGCCTGCCACGTTGGAACAGAGCCTCCAACTCAGATTGAACGGTGGTTCTAAGCGAGATGGCGTGACCTGTAGAGGTGCCGATAGTTTCCGTCTAAAAAAGTGTTACAGCCTAGAAGCTATACGCGTTGACGTGCCCGTCGCCCCTACTCCCGCCATCGTCGCCCTCCGCTCTTGCCCTCTGCTCCACTCCCGCCGCCGTCACCCTCCGCCCCCGCTCCTACCGTCCACCTCCGCTACAGCAAGTCTTTACGTTCAACAGAAAATTTTTGGTTGCTCTGGTTCACTTACTGTGTTTTCACAGTGCTTCAATCTGGTGCTCCAATTTGGTTCAGCTTTGTTGATTATCTTAGCTGTTTTAATTTTTTGCTATCTAACTATCTAACTTATTTTACTCTAGATACACCTTATTTTGCCATCTCCCATATTATCTCAATGAGCTTCCTCCCGGGCAGATTCACCAAATTTATAGTAGTTCAAAAAATTTCTTGAATAAAATGTAGTTCAATAAGAATATGAATGTAGTAGTTTCGTAAGACCAAATAATTTTCGGTAGGCCAAATAAAATATTGTCTAGACTAGTAAAAAATAAAATATAGTCCATCAATAAATTATAATATCAATAAAATACAGAAATAAAAAATAGATTGTTAGTCTATATATGCATACAAAGGTACGGGAGAGTGGTCTTGTATTATAGGTTTCGGTGGTTTTAGCCCTGGCTCTAGATTTACTTAGACGCATCTCATGCTAGTGTCTTTGGTTGTGGGTTAAACCAAAAGTGATTTGAAGTGACTCTCCTATATAGCATGTTGTTTTTTACGAGACCACTGGTATGAGACCACTATCCATCGTAATTGCTCTCAGACCCTCATGGCGCCGCTCCTTCCTCATCGCCCCAAATGAACCATTCGCAACCGTAGTTCGGGCCCACACAGGCTGCGCCCCGTGGAGGCAGAGCGAAATGGTGAAAAAAAACTAGGTGCATCCCGTATATACAAAAAGCTATACATACCTAGCTTATATGTACGACACATGTACATATTTTCTATCCGATGGCGACTGCGTTTAGCTCTTAAATACACAGCTATAGATTCTAACCAACGCTCAACTCTTATTCACAATTAGATAGAAAGTATGTATACGTATCATGCATCATTCTACATTTTGGACGCAACTAATTTTTTCCGAAATGGTGTCCCAGCCAGTTTTGCGTCCGCGCGGCTCGGTGTGTGGATAACGAGATTTAGTCTATTTTATACTATTTTTATAATTTAGTTTTTGTTAATTTATTATATATTAATAAGATAATAAATAGTTTAAATATAAATATGAAGTAAATATATATTATTTATAATTAATAAGCATTTATTATACTATGGTCTCGTAGACTCGTACAAAAACCAACTTAACGAGTAGCTCGTAAGCCAGCTGACTAAGTAAAAGAGCTACAAACCCAACTGGCTCGGTTCGTTAGACAAGAGTTCGAGCGATCCAGACCATTAGCTTCGAGTTTTTTTCACCTGGCCCATCCGTAGGGATGGGATATCAAATTATTCGAATTATCTATATTCGTATCCGATAAATTATAAATATGGATATCCGTATTCATATTTAAATTAATTGTGGACGATAAACAGAAACATCCGAATTCATTTGGCAAATATGAATATAAAAACAGATATCCGAATTTCTGCTGAATGCAGATATAAAAATAGATACATCCATATCCATTTTTGAATTTCACATAAATTAGATAGTTAAAGACTCAGGATGACATGACATCACTATATCACTATATTAATATGTGTGGTTTATTTATTACTATATTAATATGTATGGTTTATTTATTCTTTATGTAATTATGAAACACTTAAGTTAGTGGAGGTTTTCTAGTAGTACAAGGCAGTAGGATGATTAAATCGTCGTCTCTTTTTATTTGCAAACTGTTGATTTGAATTTGAATAAAATCTTGAAGTAGTTAAGAAAATGGTTTTATATGCATAATTTATGGTCATACAAGCAGTAGAGTATCAACTATAGATGTGTATAATTTAAGTATTTAACATTGTACATTGTTATTGGTCTAAACGTATATTATTGAAGTGTAGAAAAAAATAACTACCGCACATGTTTCTATAACGTTGCTAGAGTGAAAATATTTGGTTGATTGATTGATTATGTTCAATTCACGAAATTTTGATTGATTATGTTTGTGGTGCATGTTTATATGTATCATTTACAAAAATTTTATTGATTAATTGAATTTGATCAATTAAAGTTTAGATGGATTTCACACTTTTCATTTTTATATTCATTTAAAGTTGAACTTAGTAACATCTGGAGTATTTTAATTCGAACTATCCGTTTTATATTCGTAATAAAAAAATATCCGTATTCATATTCAAATTCAAATTAAAATATAATAAATAGTGATATCTACATTCCATTCCTCGTGTATCCGATCCAAATCCATTCCTATCCATCTGAACATGTGATGCCGCGCCGGCGGAGCACACGGCCCCCGGCCGCCTCCCTTACGCTGCGGTTGATGGCCTTGCGCGCGATCGGCAAAACAGGCGGTTGTGTGCCGCTGCTGCGGAAGGACGCCGACGGCGACGCCTTTAACTTTTTGTGTACGCACCACGCACGGGTTGCTGCCGATGGATCAACGGCCACAGCCCAGGACGAGTACTGACACACACGCATGGCTCTATTGCCGCCTTGTGGTTGAAGTCTCCAAGCTCTCCAATCAAACCAGATGGTATTGACAGATCGCGTGCAATTCTGTCAACGACGACCTTTTCACCGCACGGTTTCGACCCCTGCTTTCCTCTCGACACACCCAACAACCTGCTCGGATTCAGACTGGGTGTCTGCACTTGTGCACTTTGTGTGAGGTGCCTGGTTCGGTTGCCTCCAGAGTTCAGATCTCCGAATCGCATGCCTGATGATCATTCCGCATTTTGTTGCGATAACCAGATGTTTGTATCAACGACCGGATCCAATAGCTGTTTTGGCGTCACCGCAGGATGCTCTGCAGGCTGCAGCAGCTACGCATCAAAACGAAAATCAATGGAGCGATGTGAAACAAGGCAAGGCGCCAAAACATGCAGTATAATTGCGCTGAATGTTCTTGCAAGTTGCAGCAACAACCATCCATATGAGTATATGACCATATTTATATGCGTATGCGTCAAAACGGTCGCTCAAATCTCATTCTCAGAAGTAAAAAAAAACTTTATGTACAGCGACAGCGATCTTTATGTACTCTCGAGCTGATCGGTCGCGAGTATTAACAGCGAACGACGAAACCAAAATTTTCTACACGATGAGAGGTAAAAACGTTGCGGGTGTGCGTGGTTCAGTTCAGGCACAACCTCTGAGGATGTCGGCGAGGCCGACGCGCTGCTCGTCGGTGAGGTTCCTGGGGAAGACGACGTCGAACTTCACCCGGAGGTCGCCGCGCGCGCCCTTGTCGGCGGCGCCGGAGACGGGCATACCTTCCCCGGCGACGACCTTCTCGTGCCCCGGGGAGATGACCTCGTCGCGGAACGAGAAGCCCATCTTCTCGCCGCCGAGCAGCCTGAAGGAGAAGGACCAGCCGGTGAGCGCGCTCACCAGCGGCACCTCGGCCTTGAGCACAAGGTCGTTCCCTTTCCTCTTGAACACCTTGTGCTTCTTCTCGGTGATGGTGAAGACGGCGTCGCCCGGCAGGCAGCCCGGCCGCTCGTCGCCCATGCCCTCGAACGTCACCTTCATCCCCTTCTTCCACCCCGGCTTCACCCTGATCGTCTGCGTCACCTCCTTCTTCGCAATCAGCCTAGTGCACAAACACGTATATACATAAACTTTTCTTCAAACATACTCACTTTGTTTCTCTAACTTAATTAAATTTACAGAAGAAAATAAATTAATATCTACAATATCTAATAAATACCATATTAAAAATATTTATAGTTGATTTAATGAAATTAATTTGATATTTTAGTTGTTGATATATTTTTCTATATAATTATTCAAAGTTCGAGAGGTTTAACTTATATAAAAAAAATCAAACAACCTATAATATGTAACTAATTAAAAGAATATTATGTCCGTGGCCTCTACATTGCAAAAGCATAGAATCAACAATAAAACTCTTTTATGATACATCTTTTATCTCTTGAAGA
>KE371651.1:615681-632301 GCA_000418225.1 Zizania latifolia | reverse complement strand
GATATCTACATTCCATTCCTCGTGTATCCGATCCAAATCCATTCCTATCCATCTGAACATGTGATGCCGCGCCGGCGGAGCACACGGCCCCCGGCCGCCTCCCTTACGCTGCGGTTGATGGCCTTGCGCGCGATCGGCAAAACAGGCGGTTGTGTGCCGCTGCTGCGGAAGGACGCCGACGGCGACGCCTTTAACTTTTTGTGTACGCACCACGCACGGGTTGCTGCCGATGGATCAACGGCCACAGCCCAGGACGAGTACTGACACACACGCATGGCTCTATTGCCGCCTTGTGGTTGAAGTCTCCAAGCTCTCCAATCAAACCAGATGGTATTGACAGATCGCGTGCAATTCTGTCAACGACGACCTTTTCACCGCACGGTTTCGACCCCTGCTTTCCTCTCGACACACCCAACAACCTGCTCGGATTCAGACTGGGTGTCTGCACTTGTGCACTTTGTGTGAGGTGCCTGGTTCGGTTGCCTCCAGAGTTCAGATCTCCGAATCGCATGCCTGATGATCATTCCGCATTTTGTTGCGATAACCAGATGTTTGTATCAACGACCGGATCCAATAGCTGTTTTGGCGTCACCGCAGGATGCTCTGCAGGCTGCAGCAGCTACGCATCAAAACGAAAATCAATGGAGCGATGTGAAACAAGGCAAGGCGCCAAAACATGCAGTATAATTGCGCTGAATGTTCTTGCAAGTTGCAGCAACAACCATCCATATGAGTATATGACCATATTTATATGCGTATGCGTCAAAACGGTCGCTCAAATCTCATTCTCAGAAGTAAAAAAAAACTTTATGTACAGCGACAGCGATCTTTATGTACTCTCGAGCTGATCGGTCGCGAGTATTAACAGCGAACGACGAAACCAAAATTTTCTACACGATGAGAGGTAAAAACGTTGCGGGTGTGCGTGGTTCAGTTCAGGCACAACCTCTGAGGATGTCGGCGAGGCCGACGCGCTGCTCGTCGGTGAGGTTCTTGGGGAAGACAACGTCGAACTTCACCCGGAGGTCCCCGCGCGAGCCCTTGCTGGCTCCGGCGACGGGCATGCCTTCCCCGGCGACAACCTTCTCGTACCCGGGGAATATGACCTCGTCGCGTAACGAGCAGCTCATCTTGTCGCCGCCGAGCAGCCTGAAGGAGAAGGACCAGCCGGTGAGCGCGCTCACCAGCGGCACCTCGGCCTTGAGCACAAGGTCGTTCCCTTTCCTCTTGAACACCTTGTGCTTCTTCTCGGTGATGGTGAAGACGGCGTCGCCCGGCAGGCAGCCCGGCCGCTCGTCGCCCATGCCCTCGAACGTCACCTTCATCCCCTTCTTCCACCCCGGCTTCACCCTGATCGTCTGCGTCACCTCCTTCTTCGCAATCAGCCTAGTGCACAAACACGTATATACATAAACTTTTCTTCAAACATACTCACTTTGTTTCTCTAACTTAATTAAATTTACAGAAGAAAATAAATTAATATCTACAATATCTAATAAATACCATATTAAAAATATTTATAGTTGATTTAATGAAATTAATTTGATATTTTAGTTGTTGATATATTTTTCTATATAATTATTCAAAGTTCGAGAGGTTTAACTTATATAAAAAAAATCAAACAACCTATAATATGTAACTAATTAAAAGAATATTATGTCCGTGGCCTCTACATTGCAAAAGCATAGAATCAACAATAAAACTCTTTTATGATACATCTTTTATCTCTTGAAGAAGTAAGAGATCAAAGTAATCTTAGCCATGGTTAGAAAAATAAAATAATCTATTATCTCTTAGAAACTCCTAAGTAAGACGTTATTTTTTTTAATTGTGACTGTTAGATCAGAGTGATATATTACCTCATAGGAGGTAAGACATCAATTTCTTTTAAACATAGACATTAAATCTATAAAAATGAACGATCCTTATTAATTTAATGATCTTAAAATTTGTCTTCTAAAATTAAATACATGCTTAGAACGAATAGAAAAAATACTAAGTATAAAACCCATGGCTAGTAAGCATCCACAATATGAGAAGTATACCAACAGTATATATCACTATAAAATTACTCTAAAACGTGAGCTTAATTATGGGTAAGCCACGAGTCCAATCAGTGGTACAACTAATAAGAGGGAGAGGCCAAGGAGAAAGGAATTGCAGAGTCACTGTCTCTAACCCCTGCTAGGCCAGCACCCTCACATGCAGGCAGAACACATAACACACCACCTAATGCCACACAAGGACCACTTTTGATAGGTGACATCCTCCAAAAGAGAGGCATTCCAACAAACATGAGCCCTAAGAATTCTCTACTTGAGATAAGGTATGATCCCTACTAACTGCTTAAGAATTTTCTTTCTCCAATTGCCCTGTTCAGTTGTTAGGTGATCTGGATAATCTTTCTTGCAATGATAGGGTGGTTATATGCAGATACAGGGACGGGAGAGGAGTGGCAGACAGCATAGGACGCATGAGCAGAGATTTCATGTCTGCTCTAAAGCAAACCTAAATATTCTAGTGATAAATGCAGCCTGTGACTGGCTGGGAAAAAACTGACCTGAAAGATTGTTGTATTACCAGTGTTAAACAGTGCTTCGGTTAATGAGGAGATGGCTTATATTAACATTTTCTTTCTTAAAAGTACCACACATAATTGGCTAATTAAAGTGCAGTTGGTGTCACAATAATCAACAGTTCTATGTGCATACCTAGCCTAAAGTTTCAGACAAGGATTTATCCAGATAACTTCTGTAAATTGTACCATGATTCTTCTTATTTATTAAAAAGAATCAGTTTGATAAACTAACAGTAACATTGTTAGAATGGAATCCCATATTTCATACAAAAATGAACTTCATTTTAAATTCAGAGACATGCATGATCATGCCTGTAATTTACAGAAAACGATTTGTTAACTGAAGTTACGAGGGTGTTTGGGTTTATGGATTTTCAAGTGATTGATGAAACGGCAATTAATGATGCTGTCTAGAATGAGTTAAAACTTGAAACTGGAGACATGCATATGAATGTTGCATCGATCGATTTGTCGACGCGGATGGGTCAACATCGCCGTTCCTAGCGGCGACAGCTTACCCGTTCTTGGTGACGACGTCGCGGGTGTACTTCACCTCCTTCTTGCACCCGCTGCAGAGCTCCTCGAGGGTACACTCGACCTTGCGCTCCAGCGGCGGCGCCTTGCGGACCACGTAGCTGGAGAAGTCGGCGAATGCGCGCCGCCCGGCGCCGCCGCCTTCCCTGATGTCCGTGGAGCTGTACACCTTCTTGCTGAACTCCCTCGCCGGCGTGCAGGGCGCGGTCCTCGGCGCGACCTTCTCGCTCTGCGCCCGCGGCATTGCCGACGCCCGCCCGCTGCCGACTCCGCCGGTGGCGCCGCCGCCGCCACCGGCAGCAGCAGCCGCGGTCCTCTCGGTCCTATCTCTCTTCCCGTCGACGTTGCTGCGCGAGCCGAACGCTGCCCTGTTCTCCTGCTGGTCCAGGAGCGCCTGCGAACGAAACCCAGCAGCCACCACCGTCACCACGTCGCGTCGAGATTGCCCATGAAAAGAGAATGGAATTCGCGTCGGTCGGTGGTCACCTCGTAGGCCTCGGTGATGGCCTTGAAGCGGGCCTCGGCCTCGTTCTTGGACGACGGCGGGTGCTTGTCGGGGTGCCATTGCCGGACCAGGGTCTTGTACGCCGCCCTGATCTCCTTGTGCGAGGTGTCCTTAGAGATGTTGAGGATCTTGTAGTACAGCTCCGGCGGGTTCCCCATTGGCCGGCAGGGACGAGCTAGCCTGTGGCGAGGAGGACGACGACGTCGACGACGAGAAGGCCCAGGGGAAACGGGAGGAGCACAGAGTGAGGGGAGCGAGAGAATTCAGGAGGGGTCACCACACAACACGTACTACCTGTGTCACTGCTATAATAGGCGTGTAGAGCAGAAATGGAGCGAGCTAGCTATGCGTGCCTTCTTTGTAGGGATAGTTTGGACCGGAGAAGAAGATGCAAGGAGAGAGATGGGTGGGAGTGGTTGGTCTGAAGTGGAGGTTCAGTGCAGTACAGGCAGGCCAAAGTGCCACGAGGGACTCAGACATGGACATGGGTTTGAAAGGAGGGCATGCACATCGACGATACTCATAATGGCAATGGCCGGCTTCCTCATGACTCCAACCACTAGTTTCAAATTTCACGACCAACTTGGCAATGGCAGTTCACCTCCCCGTTCCTTGAACGCCACGACTATTGGCAGCTGATGGGTTCATGTCTATATAATGATCCAGCACCCCAGCATTTCACCCTGTATCTAGTATTAACGAAACCGTGATAAACCGTGGTTAACTGGTTATCAGCTCACTAACCACGATTTCTATACTAACCAACAATCTAGGTTGTTTATATAATGATCCTGCACCCAAGCGTTTCACCCTGTACCTAGAATTAATAAAATCATGGTTATCGGGTCACTAACCAACGATATGGGTTAATGCTCTGGTAACCAAACTGGTTACCACCAAATCGGACTGATAATAATTATAATCGGATCAGTAATAATTATAATTGAACTAGTAACTAGCTGACGAACGGTTGGAGGAACCTGGTGGATATTCCTCTATGCACATATCACCAATTTTGCAGTATCCGAAACAGTGTCACCGTACCGGATAATCTTAGATGGGCACGTTCTTCATTTTTAGAGAATGCACGTCCTTCATTTTTTTATCCAATGCTCGTGAAAGAAACACATGGTGGGGTAGCACCGTAGCACTGTGAATTGATGACCTGAAATCTGAAGGACTCTGTTCTACTTTTGGGATGGGGCATGGGAGCAAATGTTCTTCCAACTATCCAAGAATTGGTTGGGATATTAGTGTGGGAAAGAACAATCACAGGTGAGTTGAGACAGGTAAGGGGCCCTGTCACATGTGTTTCTGCCATCATGGAGAATTGGAGATCAACACAAAACCTCCAAATATGGCTCATGTTACTACCACAGGCTGCTGCACTGCTGCTTTTAACTGCTTCCATTTACACACGCAAGAGCATAGATCTACATGCCGAAAGCCTGAAATCATTTGGACCCAAAAGTAACAGAAGATTTCTGAACGTCAGATGGTTTCATTACCTCCTCAGCAAAAAAGATGACAGAATCCATGGATGATGAGATATCTAGTCCGTGATCAATCGAGTTAATTAACCAAGGCCGTGAATTACACGCGTGCTGATCGAGGCCGTACGCTCAAGAACAGTCGTGATGCTGTCCGTTTGCAATGATGTACTTTCAGGTATTAGCTGCTGAAGCTATTCAGCAGGCAGGCATCAGGCATGCAAGCATCGAGACGCTGCAGTAAAATTAGGCAGCAGCGAGGTATGGTGGCCAACTTGATTAGCAGCCGTGTTCTTGTGATCATGGCTTATCTTCTGTGTAAACAATGTTAATCGTACGTGAGGTAAACAGTCGGGAATTGTTCTTTCTATCCGTACTGACATGTACAACAGATGGCTATATTGATTGTGTTCGTAGACGGGTTTGTTTAGATCTGAATCATCAAAACCGAGCACAGTTAATAGTTATTATTGCCTTATTGGTGTCCAAGTACCAACACTGTGACAGTGCAAATTTGCATGCATTTAAGTAAGTAAAACTGTATATTGTGCCCACTGAATTGCCAATAACTTCTGTGCTTTTGCAATGTTCTTTTATGATCAAGCACTTCTGTGTGCATGTAAGAAAGTGGGAGGTAGCAGGGGAAGAAAATATACCTTGACGATGACATTGATCACTCACTCAAATATGACCATAAATATGTTATACATCGAAAATCAAAGGTTCGTCGATATTATGCTGGATTTACATTTTATAAATTGGAGCAAAGAATGATGCACTATTAGATGTGTTTGTTTTGTTTTACATAAGGTTTACATGGATCAAAAGAAGTCAAGTCTTCCAAACACTTCATATCCACGTTTCTCACGTCACATTATGACAAAGATAAAGAGGAAATCAAGTTTGATAGTTCTAGATTCAGATTCGGATTGCCGTAAACATGCTAAATTCAAATCATCATAACTTTGGCATGCCAACTCCAATTGTGATGATCCTAGACTTCATGGAAAGTTTGAGAAGTCTACATTCCAATGGTTTTGGTTCTGAAAGTTGCCTAGAGAGGGAGGTAAATAGCTAATCTAAAAATTCTAGAATAAACATATCAGTTTAAACTTCCAAGGCCCAAACTATCTGGACTTAATCGGATACTCCGGGGACTGGATAAAAAATAAAACTTCCTATGGTCTAGATCATCCGGGTATAACCGGATGATCCGGGCACAACAAATCTAAAGCAATAAATATTGCAGAATATGATCTAACCAATAAACTTTAAAAGAATGAATTCAATAAACCCTATGCTTACTAGTTAATAGATAGATCAACAGGAATAACAACTAGCAAAGGTAAAATTAGACACAATAGATTTTTCATCGAAGTTCGGATCTAACGATCCTACGTCTCTATTGAGGAAACCCCAAAGGGCCGGGTCTCTTTCAACTCTAATCCTCACCAAGCGCTCACCACTGTAAGTCTTGGTTTTCCACTATGTTACCTCTTTGATGCCGAGGCGAAGCCGAGAACAAACGTGTCCGATTACCCACAATTCCTTGGGTGCTCGTGGATCGACGCCTAGCCGTCTAGGAGGGGTTACCTCCAAGAGTAATGAATCTATTGATGTGATCTAAGCCGTGTGCTCAAGAACACCATAAAGATCAAGACGCACACGCCCTCACAACTCCCAAAAGATTGATCAACAAAGAACACGAGGAGTTTTGTGGAGAACTCTCAATCCTTCTCTCAAGATCCAA
Organism: Zizania latifolia; assembly: GCA_000418225.1. NCBI lineage: Eukaryota > Viridiplantae > Streptophyta > Magnoliopsida > Poales > Poaceae > Zizania > Zizania latifolia. The sequence continues at coordinate 625,444 of KE371651.1, read as the reverse complement.
TCAAGATCAACACACAAGGAAGAAAGAGAGAAAAATGGCAAGGCTGCTAGGGTTTTAGAATCACGTGCCCTGATTATGGAGAGGGGTGGTTTTTATATCCCTGTCACAAAACTGGCCGTTAGGGCAAAAAATCATGCAATGTTCATCCGGATGATCCAGCCTTAACTGGATGATCCAGACTAATAAAAATGCAAAACAGAACCAATGTTTTGGAAAGGCCGGCTTGAATCCGGATATTTTGGGTTAAAAATAAATTTAAACAGAAAGATGTTTTTGGATCATCGACCAAGATCCGGTTGCTCCGGGCCACGGAATAAAATCCAACAGAGAACAATTTTCAGATCATCCAGCCAAAGTCTATATATTCCGACTCACAAAATAAAATTCAATAGAACAATATTTTTGGATCATCCGGATAACTCCGGATGTTACGGGTTTCAAAGAAAATCCAAACAGAAACATGTTTTCAGATAATCCGGCTTGATCCCGGATAGTCCGACGTATAAAATAAATCGAACAGAAACATATTTTTAGATTATCCAGCTTGAATCCGGATACTCCGACGTGCAAATAAAATCCAACAGAACCAAGTTTTCGGATACTCCGGACATGTCCGAATTATCTGGCTTTGCTGGAAAGCCAAAATCCAACTTAGAAAAAATCTAAAAACTTTTTAAGGAAGATTTTGCTTGGAGCACTTAGCTTTGGATCATTAATCAACGCATCTCTCTTGATAGTATGGCACACCTAGACTCAAGATAATATGAAATATAAGCAATTAGCACAATTGAGCCTAAGTAGTACTAAAAGAAGGCGATTTCTCTAAATTTGATTGAATTGCCGTCCCACCTTAACTTTTAATATCTGCATTCATCTCAGCAGCACTGTTAGTAGCATTTGATTGCTATTGTCATTAATACACTAAAATAAATTATGGGCCTAGATGTATCAAGATGCACTTTCAATCTCTCTTTTTGGTGATTGATGATAATATGATCAAAGAAGTAAAAATAATTTGTAAATAAGATGAACATAAGCATTGAAGCTCTCCCTAAATACATGCTTCATCAAAAATAGTAAACATAACATAAAACACATTTAGGACATAACGGTGAAATGAACATAATTAAGCATAAAACATAACTAGCATTCTTCATTACATCTCATCATCCATGCCACACATAAGAGTAAAATAATATTACAAGCCCATTGTTCTTAACATGGATACAAAAATGGAACCAAAAAATAAGAAATTCTAAAGCTAAGCAATGACAATGACTTCTTTGACTTTTCTCTCCTTTTAGCATCAAAGACACCAAAAAAAGAGAAAACCAGCAAACGGCTCACTCAGAGTCGTCCTCACCTTCATCATCATCACCATCATCTTCTTTAGATGATGATGACGACTACTGTGGAGGCTGCTGCTGCTGGGACGACCCTGTTTCGGATCCAAAGAAGTGGGCATAGGGATCAGTACAGTCAGCGAAGACGTTGGAGTCATTCTCCTCATCAAAATCAGACAATGGCTCCATGGGAGGATGGCCTGATTGCTGAAGCAGCAGATTGATCGTCTTGTTCAGCCTCTCAATCTCCTTGACCTGTTGCCGATTGCTGTTTTGGCACATCGTGAAGATGGCTGAAAGGATTCTTTTGATCGGTGAGCCAGAGGAGCTGGACTGCGATGCGGATCACCGGGGGCCACGCTGAGGCCCAGCAAAAGAGAAGGAGCTGCTGAGGAGGACTACCCTAGATGCTCTCTAGAAGCCAGTGCCTGAGGAGTGTACCCACGGTGCTCTACCTCATGTACCATCTTCTGGTGGGTGACCCGGTCGATCACGAGCTGGATGTACGGAGCGTACACACAACTCTTTGTGGGAGACAAGAAAGTCATCCAGATCTCACTCCATAGGAAATGAGACACACTGAACACTCCCGAGTCCTCCAGCATGACCGATAGCAAGTTGTGGGCATTACCCATCAACGAAGATGAGTCCCCGAGCTTTGGTAGAAGGGTCTTCCTAAACAGGCTATTAAGCACTGAGAAAACCAGAGAGAGACCCTCTATCTTGCCTCCAACAAAGGAACCCGACTCATACAGAAAATAAATTGCATCAGCTCCAAGCACGGGTTCTTGATCCAACCAAAAAGTGGTGAGGTCATTTGCATCCAGACCAATAATAGCAGCGAAGTCACTGAGTGTGACCTCGTACTCGACTCCCTTCAGCCTCTAATGAAAGAATGGCTCATCGTTGTCTACTGTCTAGAACAGAGTCGAATAAAACTGGTAGATGGCTTCCTCACACCAGTTCTGCTTGGTCTCCATCAGGCCACAGAGATTCTTAGCCTGACAGATGTGGATCACTTGATTGAACACTGGATTATTCTTCTTCTTCATAGAAGTCCAGTTGATCCACTGCATCTCAACCACCGGGTGCCTCTTGGGTAGCATGACACTTTTATAGTAATCCTGCAAGAAACCCAAGTGGAACCGGTAGTCAGAAGCACCCCTCACATAATCCTAAGGATCCACATTTCTCTCCCTCCTAGCCTCAAGAGTCCGCCTCATATAGTTGACCTTGGATCTCGGTGTGATCCCGCCAACCAAAGAGGTTTCCTGGACTTTTCTCTGAACAAGCTGAAGTAAATCATCACTGCGGCTTGATTGTCTAGTGGCAGGCTGCTTCCCTTTGCCTTTGCCTTGAGGTGGTAGAGGAGGCTGCACTGACAAGGCGGCAGGCACTTAAATGCCGATGTCTATGAAACGGCGAGCTCTAGAAGCTAGCCTCTTGAAATGGCCTCTAGAAGCTAGCCCACACTTGCCGCTGGAGGAGACCCTCCGGTGTCACTGTCGTCGCCGGAAGAGTTCCTTGGGTTATGCTTAGCCTTCTTACGCCTTTCATTAGACATGACGATAACTGCTATAAAGCAGCAAGGAATCAAAAGTTGAATCAAGAATTGAATTAAGGAATGAAAACTTTTGAATGTTTCCTAACCCGGAACCTCCGAACTTAACCGAAGCCTGCGGGACCCAGACTATCCGGATAGGACCGGATTATCCGGGTTCCACAAAATCAAAACCGATTGATCTTAACAATATGGCTAGGAAACATTGTAGCAACACATCTAGGACCTATTCTAGCCTAAAAGATTCAAGAAATAAGCAAAGACTAGAGAGAAAAACACCGACCTAGGTCAAGAACAAAGGATATCTCAAAGACGAACTTGGAGGCAAAAAGATGATGATCGGCGCTTCTAGAAGGATCCTAGGCTCCCCCTCAATAGATCCCGCGATTCCCATGGTCAAGTTTCGAAGAAAACCACAGGAGAAATTGAGAGTTGGAGTGAGGGAGAAGAGGAGAAGTGAGGAGGAGAGAGAAGGCCAGAGGGTTCGGGTCCCCTTTCTGGATTTCTGGGTGAGCCGGACTATCCAGATGTAGTCGAATAATCCATGTGCACCAGAATGAACTTTAAAAGGTCTCAGGTCTAGAGTATCCGGGTTTAGCCGGATGATTCGAAACCTCTAGATTTCTCAACTCACAGGAATTCAAAGAAGACAAAATATATTAAGCATGAATAACCATAATTAAACATGGCATAGCTCATATGAATCATAACCAAGAATATGAAGATTTTGCATTTAATTTAAAATATAGCCCATTTTATATGAGGAAGACAATTACTTTATCTTCTCATTTTCAACATGAGCAATTTATATGCAAGTGTATCAACTATGTTGCGAGAATCAAGGATACTTAGTTCATTTCTTAACTCACAAAATTGATGCTCATCTAAGGGTTTGGTGAATATATCGGTAAGCTATTTATCTATTCTCATATGGGTTAGTTTTATATCTCCCTTGATCTTATGGTCTCTCAAGAAATGATGGCAAATATCAATGTGTTTGGTTCTTGAGTGTTGAATTATGTTATTGGCTATTTTGATGGCGTTCTCATTATCACACAATAAAGAGATTTTGGTGACGTTATGCTCAAAGTCTTTCAAGATTTGTTTCATCCAAAGGAGTTGAGCATAATAACTATCGGCTGCTACATATTCAGCTTTGGCTGTGGATAAAGCTACAGAAATTTATTTCTTGGAAGACCATAAAACAAGTGATCTTCTAAGGAATTGGCAAGTTCTAGAGGTGCTTTTTTCTATCCACTTTGCAACCAGCATAATTGGAGTCCGAATAGCCGATAAGATCAAAGGTTGAGCCTTTCGAGTACCAAAGCCCTAGGTTTTGAGTATGAACCAAATATCTAAAAATTCTTTTAACAGCAACCAAATAATATTCTTTTGGTGCAGCTTAAAATCTTGCATACATGCAAACACTAAGCATTATATCGAGCCTAGATGCACATAAATATAACAAAGAACCAATCATAAAATGGTATATCTTTTGGTCGACATCGATTCCTTGTTGATTTAAATCAAGATGCACGTTGGTTTGCATGGGGTCTTGATGAGTTTAACATTCTCCATGTCAAACTTTTTGAGCATATCTTTAATGTACTTTGTTTGACTGATGAAAGTGTCTTCTTTGAGTTGCTTAATTTGAAATCCTAGAAAAAACTTTAACTCCTCCATCATTGATATTTCAAATCTCTTTGTCATTATCCTACTAAACTCCTAACAAAAATCATTGTTAGTAGAACCAAATATAATTTCATCGATATATATTTAACGAACAAAGAAATCATTATTGAAACACTTAGTAAAGATAGTATGATCAACTTTGCCTATTTTAAAGTCCTTTTTAAGCAGAAAATTTCTATGGCATTCATACCATGCTCAAGGTGCTTGCTTAAGCCCGTAGAGCACCTTTTAGAGTTTGAACACATGATTTGGATGCTTGGGATTTTCAAAGCCTGGTGGTTGCTCCTCATACATCAACTCAGTGATTGATCCATTCAAAAATGCACTTTTCACGTCCATTTGATTAAGCTTGAAATCATGGTGAGTAGCAAATGCTAATAATATATGAATTGATTCTAGCCTAGCAATAGGTGCATACGTCTCACCAAAATCCAAACATTTGATTTGTGTGAAGCCTTCAGCCACCAATCTAGCTTTGTTCCTTACGACCACATCGTGCTCATCTTGCTTATTGCGGAAGACCCATTTAGTGCCAATCATATTTTGATTTGGTCTTTGCACCAATATCTATACTTCATTTCTTTTGAAGTTGTTAAACTCTTCTTGCATGGCCATCACTCAATCCGCATCTTCAAGAGCTTCTTCCACCTTAACAGGTTCCAAAGAGGACACAAAAGAGTAACATTCATAAAAATTTGCTAAACGAGAACGAGTTGTTACTCCCCTTCGTAGATCACCAAGAATGTTATCCATGGAGTGGTCTCTTTGGATGCCTTGATGAATCCTTTAGTGTTGTACAGGTGGTTGGTCAACTTCTTCTTAAACTTCTTGTTCCTTGTCCACCATCTTTTGCTCTTAAGTTTCTTGTATTTCACTTTCTTCAACTTGTGATTGTTGTTGATCCATAGATTCTTGTTGTCTTAGTCTTATGTCTCCAATTGCCATGTTCTTAATTACTTCACATGGAGGTTCTTCTTCACCTGCATCACTTGGATCAACTTGCTCCACTTAAGAGCCGTTAGTCTCATCAAATGTCACATCCCTAATGACTTCAATAATACTAGAGGTTTTATTGAAAACACGATAGACATGCGTATTTGACTCGTAACCAACCAAAAAACCTTCATCAACCTTAGAGGCAAAATTTGAAATTTCTTGATCGCTTACTCAAAATAAAACACTTGCTTGAAAAGACTCTAAAATATGAAACATTTAGTTTGTTACCGGTTAGAAGCTCATATGCCTTTTTTGAGTATTTTGTGGAGATAAAGACGGTTGATTGCATGACATGTAGTGTTGATTGCTTCTACCCAAAATATGTCTAAAATCTTGTATTCATTGAGCATTGTTCTCGCTGCCTCGATCAATGTTCAATTCTTTCATTTCACCACTTTATTTTGAGGTGGATCATAGGGAGCGGAGAACTCATGCTTAATGCCTTTTTCATCAAGAAAGTCTTCGACTTGAGTGTTTTTAAATCCACTTCCGTTGTCACTTCTTAATTTATTGATCTTAACTTCATACTCATTTTGAGCTATTCTTGCAAAATTCTTGAACACACTTTGTGTCTCGCTCTTATTATGCAAAAATAATACCCAAGTGAAACGAGAATAATCATCAACAATGACTAAACCATATTTGTTACCGTCAATGCTTAAGTACACCACTGGTCTGAAGAGATCCATATATAGAAGCTCCAATGATCTTCTTGTTGTCATAACATTCTTGGCGGTGTGTGGTACTCCAACTTATTTACTGGCTTGATAAGCACTACGCAACCTGTCTATCTTAAACACAACATTGGTTAATCCTAGGATGTGTTTCCCTTTAAGAAGCTTTGATAGATTCCTTATCCTAACATAAACTAGCCAGCAATGCCATAACTAACCTATGTTAGTGTTAGCCACCAAGCAAGTTTTAGGTTCAACTTCATCTAGTGCAAAATTGACTAGATAAAGTTTTCCTTTCAACTTACCCGTAAAGGCTACGGAATTGTCACTACTTCTTAAAACGGTCACACCCTCATTAGTAAAAAGACATTTATAACCAATTTCACATAATTGAGTTATTGAGAGCAAATTATAACTTAATGACTCAACTAGTAAAACATTTAAAATAGATTTACCAGAGATAGAAATTTTACATACACCCGTTACCTTTTCTTTTCCATTATCACCAAATACAATAGACTCATGATTACCTCGATTTGGCTCAAAATAAATGAATATACTCTTTTCTCCGGTCATGTGATTGGTATATCCGCTATCCATCACCCAACTTGATCCACCGGAGGAGTATTCCTACAAAAGAGATTAGTTCTTGGTTTTAGGTACTGTCGTTGCATAAGAACAATAGTATCCTATAGGGTTACCCACGGATAAGATTTGTGTAGGTGTATGGGGAAGTTTATGGTCGTGATTCAATGGTTATCTCACAACATTATGAAACAGGGGTTTTAGACAGGTTCGGGCCTCCCGAAGAATAATAACCCTAGTCATGTGAGCACGTATGTGTATATAAAAGGCGAATGCAAACAGTCTTGCTGTCGGCCTTTTCAGCCTCTTCCAGGATCATCCCCTTGTAAGGCGTACCCTCGATCCCTTTATATACTGTAGGGATTGGGGGTTACCGTTTAGGCTTAATCAACCCCATTAATCCCCTTTAAAAAGGTTTAAATCACCTGGGATCATGGACTGATAATTATAGCATTATTCGCTACATTAATTTAATTGTTACGCTCTAGAGTTATTATCATTGATGAGGTGGACCGCCTGCTGGATAGACCTCCCGAGTCCCAGCGGTCGGGGCCAGCAGTCGGGGCGTCTTCCCGAGTCCTAACGGTAGGGAAGGCTCTCCTTGGCCGACTACTTCCAGGATACGTGTTGGTCCGACCCCTTTCAGGTTGTATTTAATGCTCTGTCTTCTCGACCCTGTCTTTTGTCTGATCATCATAAATACACTCGGAGAGTACCCCGGAGTCATATCCCCAACATGTACCCTAATCTTTTTGCGTCCTTCAATGTTAGTCATAAAAACTTTAGAAATCTAAATGCATCTCAATGGTTTTTTATTTTTATTACCAATAAACTGAGCAACCACTTTACCACGGTGGTTTCTCCTAATAAGATACGAAGCATAAAAAGTAGCCTGTGAAACAAAAGACTTGTTATTGGTCTTCTTTAAACTTTGCTCTTCCTTCATAAACTTTATGATTTTCTTATCCTTGTACTTCCTTCTAGCATTTACCTTACTTTTATTTGGATGAAAGCCAAGTCCCCGTTTCTCAACATTACTTTGAGTGTTGAGAGTCTTGAATAGAGTGCCATTTGACTTATAGCCTTTCATTCACCTATAGCTTACCAAGGTGCCAAGCCTTTCATTATCCTTTTTCAAAACTCCTATTTCCTTCATGTTAGTCTCATAAGCAGTAATATCAAGATTATAACATTTAGAACAACCATTACTTGTGGAAGCAATAGAAAAAATAGAAATATGGTGAGTTATTAGAGACTCAACTCTCTCTTCAAGGTTCTTCATTAGAGACTCAACTCTCTCTTCAAGGTTCTTATCTCTTAAGAGTTTTGAGTGTTTTCTCTAATTTCTCTTTAGACTCATTTACTAAACTAGATTGTTTAGTCAATGTGTCTACCTTTTTCTTTTCCTTAGCAAGAAGCCACTTAAATTCAAGATTATTTTCCTTCTTATTAATGAGAAGATCCTCTTGCTTCTCTAGAGTTGCTTCTTGCACCTCTATTATTTCCATAAGTTCTTTAAACTTTGATAAAACTTGCTTACTCATATTTTTAAACATGCCATTATCAAATTTAGACTCATCATCACTAGAATCACTATGTTTATCTTTATCTGAAACCTTAGACATCATAGTTACATTCTTGCTCTTTGCCATGAAACACTTGGGGGAGACAATGTCGTCATCACTAGAATCTCCAAATAGTGATGGCTTTGGAGGCATGATGTTGGCGATGACGACGGTGGCGACTCCCTTCTTGCTAGAGTCGGAATCTGATTCTTACTCGGAATCAAAGTCGGAATTCCATTCTTCTCCTATTTGAGCATGGCCATCTTTCTTTCCTTTTTTATATTTGTGCTTCTCTTTGCTTTTTTGCTCATTTTTTAGGACAGTCGGCTATGAAATAGCCAAGGTCACCACACTCATAGCACCATTTCTTTGACTTACTCTTCTTTGATTTATCATTCTTCTTTTTATACTTGTCAAAACCACCATTCTTCATGAATTTTTAAAACTTCTTGACAAACAGCACGAGCTCTTCATTATCATTTTTATCATCACTTGATTCTTCTTTCTTTTTAGCTTTGAGAGCCTCATCCTTGCCCTTGTTGTTTTGAAGCTGGGCAGGGTCTTTGACTTCCTTAGATTATTCTTCCATCAACTCGTGTGCTATTATTCTCCATAGCACATCACTTGGAGTCATATTCTAGAATTCTTTTTGCTCCTAGATTAGAGTCACCAAGGTAGGATTCCTTAACAGTATAGCCTGGAGCAGTCTCTTCACCACCACATGATCGGTCATTTCTTCACTTCTAAGACCCTTGATCTTGTTTACAAGGACCATGAGGCGGTCATACATCTCTTGAGTAGTCTCGACATCTTTCATAACAAATCTTTTGAGCTTCCCTTTAAGAAGCTCAATCTTTAACTCTCTGACCGAAGATGTATCTTTATGGGCAACTTGCAGAGTTTCCAATATTTCTTTAGCTTCCTCAAGTCCATCAACTTTATTGAATTCTTCAGGACTCAATGTGGCAAGTAGAACACTCGCTGCTTGAGCATTACGGTGAATTGCTTGTTCTTCATCGGCTGTTAGTTGACGATCATCCACATCTACACCTGTGCACACAATCTTCCAAATATTTAGATACATAGAGATTAGGTGCAATTTTATTTTATGTCTCTGTGCCACATAGTGTGTACCATCAAAGTAAGGTGCACGATTAGTTGGCACAGAGAGATAATTATTACTCGGATTCAGTTTGGAGTAATCAAAAGGATATGCTGTAGGACCGAAACTAGCGACCAGAGGGGGGGTGAATGGGCGCAAAATAAAAATACAGCGGAAAATATAACTTCTGAAATTTAAGTTTCAAACCTGCAAGTGACTCGATATGATTCAGTTCATGGTTCGAA
>KE371651.1:596780-614386 GCA_000418225.1 Zizania latifolia | reverse complement strand
TCGCGCGACAGCTCCGTCGCGGTCGAGTCATCTCCTCCTCTTCTCCTTCATCCTCATCGTCCAATCTTCATCACCCGGTTGACAAGCACTCATCACCTCATGGTTCATACCATGACTCCTCATATGCTGCTCCTTTTTTTCCTCCAACACTGTTCTTATCGGTGCCCGTGGAATTTGACTCTTCTAACATTTTTACTCTTCAAGTGGTTAAGTCTTCGAGAAGAGCCTGCTCTGATAACAATTGAAAGTTTCCTAGAAAGGGGGTGAATAGGCAATCTAAAAATTCTAGAATAAACATGTCAGTCTAAACTTCCAGAGCCTGGACTATCCAGGCTTAGTCGGATACTCCGAGGACTGAATGATCCAGGCACAACAGATCTGAAACAATAAATATTACAGAATACGATCTAACCAATGAACTTTAAAAGCATGAATTCAATAAACCCTATGCTTGCTAGTTAATAGATAGATCAACAAGAATAACAACTAGCAAAGGTAAAATTGGACACAATGGATTTTTCACCGAAGTTCGGATCGAACGATCCTACGTCTATATTGAGAAAACATCAAAGGGCCGGGTCTCTTTCAACTCTAATCATCACCAAGCGTTCACCACTGTAAGTCTTGGTTTCCACTATGTTACCTCTTTGATGCCGAGGCAAAGCCGAGTACAAACGTATCCAGTCACCCACAATCCCTTGAGTGCTCACGGATCGACGCCTAGCCGTCTAGGAGAGGTTACCTCCAAGAGTAATGAATCCATTGATGTGATCCAAGTTGTGTGCTCAATAACACCATAAAGACCAAGATGCACACGCCACCACAACTCCCAAAAGATTGATCAACAAAGAACACGAGGAGTTTTGTGGACAACTCTCAATCCTTCTCTCAAGATCTAATCAAGATCAACACATTAGGAAGAAAGAGAGAGAAATGACAAGGCTGCTAGGGTTATGGAATCACGTGCCCTGATTATGGAGAGGGGTGGTTTTTATACCACTGTCACAAAACTGGCCGTTAGGGCAAAAAATCACGCAATGTTCATCCGGATGATCCGTACTAAAAAAAATTTGAAACAGAAAAAATGTTTCGGATAGTCTGGCTTGAATCCGGATATTCCGGGCCAAAAATAAATTCAAACAGAAAGGTGTTTTCGGATCATCTGACCAAGGTCCGGTTGCTCCAGGCCATGGAATAAAATCCAATAGAGATCAATTTTTGGATCATCCGGCCAAAGTCCAGATATTCCGACTCACAAAATAAAATTCAACCGAATAATATTTTTGGATCATTTGGATAACTCCGGATGTTCCGGGTTTCAAAAAAAATCCAAACATAAACATATTTTCGGATAATCCGGCTTGATCCCGGATAGTCCGACGTACAAAATAAATCGAACAGAAACATATTTTCGGATTATCTGGCTTAACTTCGGATACTCCAACGTGTAAATAAAATCCAACAGAACCAAGTTTTCAGATACTCCAAACATGTCCGGATTATCCTGCTTTGCTAGAAAGCCAAAATCCAACTTAGAAAAATTTCAAAAACTTTTAAAAGAAGATTTTGCTTTGAGAACTTAGCTTTGGATCATTAATCAATGCATCACTCTTGATAGTACGGCACACCTAGACTCAAGATAATATAAAATATAAGCAATTAGCACAATTGAGCCTAAGTAGTACTAACAGAAGGCGATTTCTCCAAATTTGATTGAATTGCCATGCCACCTTAACTTTTAATATCTACATTCATCTCAGCAACACTGTTAGTAGCATTTGATCACTACTGTCATTAATATACCAAAATAAATTAGGGGCCTAGATGCATTAAGATGCACTTTCAGGTTCCATACCAAAATTTGGTCTGAGTCATTTGGAATCATTAAAAAATACCAACTACTTTTGTAGGCTAAGTTAAATTGTGTCATGGGACTTGTAACTAGGGATGAAAATAGATTAAATACGGACAGATATCAATGATATCATATTCCTTTTCATATTTTACTCGGATTCGGATTTGAAAACAGATACATCAGATATAGATATAAATACGAATCGAATACGAATAAAAATAAATATAGTTACGGATATTTATCGGAACTAGAAAATCATCTATGCAGGCATCAAATGTATCAAATTCTTTTTTCCACTTTAGAAAAACAACATGCAGGTTAACATACAAATATTATTTTATTAGTTGCAGTCATGTTAAGATATGTAAAGTAAGATGTTTCTAAAATCTTTCGAAAGATCCACTTCCTTTTTAAAATCCACCTTGAAATCCTCCAATTTCTAAAATTTCCAAATTCTAGGAATTTTGAAAAAAAAAAAAAACCTTTTCTCTTCCATTTTTCTCTTTCTTCATTTCTTCCTTTTCCTTCCTTCTTCCTTCTTTTTTCCTTCTCCCTTCTTCCTTCCTTCTTTTCTTCCTTCCTGTTTCCTGATTCGTGCTTCTAGCTTCCACTTTGGCGTGCGGTGCGGTGGCATGGGCTGGGCGTGGCAGGGCGGCACTGCACATGCGGGGTAGGGCAGGAGTTGCGTGGTGTGGGGCAACACGAGGGCGATAGGGAGGAGCTTGGCAAAACAGGGATGCGACGGCAGCATAGCTACTCAGCAAGATGGCAAAGGGGAGGACTCTTTTGAAAAAAATCCAGGGGCTACCGGGCCCAAGCTGGTCTTGATCTATAAGAAAAGGAAGTATTTAAAATACAGGGATGGAAAATATTAAAAATCCAGGGCCTACCGGGTCCGGGCTGGTCCTAATCTAAGATGAATTATTTTGCAAACTGAGCCACACCCTTAGCAACTTGGCATGCCAAACTGTTGACCACCACCGGGGAAACACCAACCCCTCGATGATGATATCCCATCACTACCATCGTCAGTGACATCTTGTCTTTCTCTGACCCCTATCTGACCATAATCTTCACGACGTGTTGATTCCACATCCTCTTCCCTTCACACCAGGGAGTGCAGCGATGATGCCGAGGACAACCCACGTCTTGAGTTCCTCTTTCGAATGCCATCGTCCACCGTCAACAAGAGCTCTCCTCACGGTATATGGAAGATAAAGGAAAGGGGAGCAAGATCATCTTCCTAAAAGTGCCCATGAAGCTTGGAGGCAGTGGCTCGTCACCACGCAAGGTCTTCGGGGTCATCTCCACAGCCTCTAGTGATACCTACACTATGCGGGCTTGCCATTGCTGTAGGCCATGCGCCACTCCTCCACCATCAAGAGCTCATCAATGAGCCTTGCTACACGGCGGGGTGCAGGAGGTCTGGATCCAAGCAGTAGTGAGTTGGAAATGTTGGGAGGATCAGAAGTTTAGGAAAAATAAATTCCATCAAGGTTTGCTAGTCGTGAAAAATAAATATGCCTGATAGCCCTCCATCAGGGAAATTATTTCTGACATGTGTAATAATTTTCATGACGGTAATTGCATTGTCAGTGATAACCGTGTATCTCTGATAGTGCGTAGCAGTCAGAGGATTTTGCATTGGTTTTCTTGACGTGTTTCAACGTCAAGGAAAATAGGTATTTTTGTGACAGTGATGACTATCACTATAATGCGCTTTTATTCTGACATTGATGACCCATCAAAAAAATATTGAATTTTTGTGACAACTATATTCTAGTGGTACCAGTTAAAACAAATATAAATATTTTAACAATAGTCATCACCAGTCTTGGTACATACACGAACAAATATAGGCACACATCGTTCAATAACAAAAGTTGTCATATTCATCATCCATAACACATGCATCTAGAGTTTAGATCAATATTTCATTAGTAACATAGAAGAATCAAGTATTGCCCATCTATGCATCACTAGTTCAAGTTCACTAGTTAATTAAACATAACACAAAAGTATTAACTTCTGGAGTTTGCATGACGCAAAATCTAGTCTAGGATGCTACCTTAGAGTTCTAAGTACTAACTTTGAAGTGTCACACTCCATCCATGCAGAAAACTATATATACAATATATCTAAATGCAACTCTAGGATTAGTTGATCAAAGTTGAGCCTAACTTGCTTAGAGAAGTGAGTAGTAGCATCATTCTGAGTATCCAGATTGCCAATACAGTCATTGTCACAACAGTTGTTATTGTCACCATCGCCATAACCTGTATCAAATCCATTGTTGTTGCAGCCATTGCCGTCAACTGGATGTGAGCCAGCATGGGAGGAACCAATTCCCTGCTACAACAGTTTGAATTTTTTTTAAGAAATCCATATAAAACCTGAATTAACTATTTTAACTATAAAGCATGTTCTATCTTCTTATCTTCTTAGGGTAATTAAGTTATAATTAAAACGACCAATTAGAGAAAATATAAACACATATATAGACAAGTAAATAAGTGCACAGTTATACAAAGAATCATCTAAAATAAATTAAATACATAAAGAACAGTAAACTTTCACAAAGTTCAAACGAAAATAACTTAAATGCAAATAGTTACAACTTACTAGCAGCAATCTCAGACAAAGACTATAGTCGTTGCTTGCAGTTAGTCGGAAGTACTCACCTTCAAATCTGGATTTAAAGAACAGTAAGCATTCTCAAAGTTTAAAGGAAAATAACTTAAATGCAAATAGCTACAGCTTACCGACAACAATCTCAAACAAAATATCTAGGTCGTTTCTTGAAGTCAATCGGAAGTACCCATCTTCAAATTTCTATGAAGAGGAAGCAGAGGTGACCTCAAATCCATTATTGAAAAAAACCTAATTCATGGTGGGAGTAGCATAGGCTTTGAGATTAAAGAGGAGACTCACAAAGTGGTGGATCTGGAAGGGGATGAGAGGAGTAATAAAATGGGGGCTAAGAAGAAGGAAGCTAGAGGCTACACGGTTGGGAGAAGAGGTTGAACACAGAGAAGAAAAGTGGCTGCACTGCATGCATAGGAGATAGAAGGGAGAAGAAGATGCCTGCGCAGAGAAATAAATGAACTAAGGTGGCTATGAGATTTAGATGCATTTTTTCTCCTATAAATTTCCTGACAGGTATTCACGTCTGTGAAATTATGTTTTTGGCGCACTCCGCAATTTTTTCCCGTGCTCTCCATTTTTCACACGATGAAAGTTTTGTTGCAGCCCAACATTTTCACTGATGATAGGTTCACATCAGTGAAATTCAATTACTGTGACGGTTCACAATACATGTCAGTGAAATTCAATTTTTATGACAATTCTGCATACATATCAGAGAAAAATGGTTTGCTGACAATTTTCCCACCACGTCACTGAAATAAGTATTTTTGTGACGTGTAGATAAACGTCAACACAATATACAACTGTTAGGCCTAGTTGCATTTCTGGTAGTGGTATCACTACCTTGCTCAAAACTATAATGATATTTTACTATTTCACATGTAATCAATTCACAACAGAATTTATATGAGAGATGACTATGACTCAATTTATTCATTGCTTGATCAAGAATAGTGATTGTTTGTTTTGATCTATATTTCCTCTCTACTGATGTTACCATTCACTAGGATTGATTTCCTGTGGTGCATCACATGCAATTTGCCACAACAATAAGAAAATTTTTAATTCCAGGGCATGGGTCACCTCCAAATTTCGCAGGCAATACGGGAATAGAACACCCCCTCCTGCCTATGCAAGACTGAGAGAGAAACAAATAGAGAACATTACGATGTTAGCATATGTAGTTTACTAGTTTAGCGAAGATCAGAGGGCTTGTATCTTTGTACCTTCTTTATAACATATTCTAATGATTTTGCATGACAACTTCCAGTGCCAAAGTTTCTATAATCCTCGACAAGGTTTCCATAACTTGCAAACTCAATTGATGAGATATGTTTGCCTCCTTGGCACCAAAGACGTACTTGTGGATCCTTTCTGCTAGACTGGAGAGAGGAGACTGAAAACTCATTCACATTGACATACACTATTGTGACAGACATGGTATTCATTGTGATCCGCATCGGGTTGCCTCCCATTTCCTCAACAAGGACGAGGAGATTATCTTCAGATTTCAGAAAGCTTTGTGGTATGTGATACCTCAAGAAATGTGATGCCACAATGATTATTTTTGTGATGTTATAGCTTATAGAAAATAATTTTGTGGTGAAAGGAAGAGAGTTAGAGCTAGATCTACTTACAATGATTGAGAGGGCTGCCCACTTGGAGCCTTGAAGGAGACCCAATACCGTCCAATGCTATCTCCATTGACCCATACCTCGCCCTTCTCCATGCCAGTAAGGTCCAGTGTCACTGCATCATTGCCTGCTGGTGTGGCAAATGTTGTCTGGGCCACAAAATAAACAATGCTAAGGTATAGTTTACCACTAAAAAGTGGAAACATTCAATTCTCTTTTCTTTATCCTATACCACGTAAGAGGGTGATCTGTTAAATTATTGATAGCTATCCATCCAACATTGTATGTTTCTTCTTGCATGTAGATTTTATTCTCTTCTCCAAATAAGCCAACCTGCAATTAACATCTCAACACAAGATTGAGCTCATGAAGTTATGATGCCACTCTCTTTATTTACATTCCACATGGATTGACTTATTTACTTGGTATCCCCATAGGTCGTTGTTGAGGAGATGCATTGGTTGTTGTCCCTGTTGTATACCCACTTTCTGAATTCCAAATAATCTTCTTTCCATGTAGGCGTCGGAGTCCTTCCAATTAGCAGACAAAGCTCAAATTGATGGATGACTAGGTAGTTCACTAATTAAGATTATGATTTCTACTATACAAATTTATATTATGAAAACTATGATATATAAAAAGTGTTTACACCCATGTGTTTGGTAAATTCAATTCATTTTCTCATATTATTCTTAGTGCAACATATAAACATATACATAGCACATTAGCACAATCTTACTCATTTGTTGAAAGGCATGTTTGTTTGAATGTAGTGACCTTTCCCTTTTAGTTTCTATAACATTCCTTATGTTACCATAACAGATCGAAGGGTTCTTACTGGTGATCCAACCAATACACTAAGCAATGATACGGTGTTATCTCCTTCCTTGAGAGAAATGTGTGTGTTTAGAACTATATTGCGAGGTCCATTGTGACTCCCATGTACACTCTCTAAACAAATTATTATGGGCAATTATTCAACATTAGATAAAAGTGAATTGTGATAGGAACAATATAACATAAATTGAAAATTATAATGGGGAAGATGCCATAATCTGATAGATAAATATGGTGCACCATGCACATTTAGATTTTGATCACATGTTGTATAGTTGTTGTTCTTAATTTCATAAAAAAATCATATAAAGAAACTTGGGGAAACCACATTCATCTAATAGGATACTTACCTACATATTCATTGTTGACAAAAGCATGCAACATATGTGATAGTGACTCAACATAAAGACACACAAGTTGGTTAGCATCACTTTCTCTATTTTCATAGCTGCATTTGAGTGAAATCCTCTTATCATAACAGCTATGATGATTGAAGAGAACCAAGTAGAATGTAAATGATGTACAAGATCTTAGAAGCTCATTTATTACCTGACAATGTACCAGAGATAATATGTCTCATCTTTAGTTGTTGCAAAATGTTCAAATAGTTAGTTTTCGGTGTACATAGACTCGATCGAGTCTTGAAGAAGTGGTTCTATGAATGCCTCCCAATTATTAATATCATCGAGAGACTATACTACATTAGCTGTTCTTGAACCATGCTGAGCATTTACCTGTGACAAAAATAAATAAATAAAAGGATCATGAGAGGAGAGGAGGTGTTGGCATTTACATGCATGTGATTAAATAATAGGAGATATTTTGGTGTAGTATGTAGATCACTCACCTTAGCTGTTTCAAAAACTATAGTTCTGCAATTTGAGAGAATACTAATGGACATAGGGGCCAGCTGCAGAGATATATTATGGAATTCTACTTTTGGCATCATATGCTGATCAAAGTTTACTAGAAAGGCCACACATTTAGATTCTGTTTCAAAAACATGTGCCCGGAGTACATCAAAAATTATGTGCTTGTGTTGTTGAAATATGTTTAAAATAAAGAACATAGTTTTACTCTGTAATTTCACCTCTTGTTCTTGGCCTAATGAAAATTGGAGTAGCTCCCAAATAGTAATGGTTCCGATGATTGCTTTACAGCAGCATGTAATTCTCTAAGATGACCCCATGTAGGTTGCCATATTAGACCTTGATAAACAATACAATCAAGATATAATTATTGTTAGTTGGTATGTTGGTAAATGTATTTATCATGTTTTCTAAAAAGATTTACCATATTCATCAAGAGGAGCTCCATCATAGTAGTTTGTTGTTACAAATGAAGAAGCGAACCTCCCAAAGTTTGTCCCTCCATGGTACTGCATCATAGATTCATAATCCACAGCGAAATTCTTAAAGGTTGTACTTCCTTTGAAGAAAAGTGTTATACTGGAAAATGTTAAAAAAATTCTCTGAAGTCCATACCATGTAGTAGCTTACAAAGCTACCTTCCTTCCTCGCTATAAAAAGTGTGACTGCAAATGTAATATCTTCAGGGGATCTCTTTTTTTTTGTATCATCACCATATACAAGGTAACTGAATGCAGAATTATTTGATCATTAGATCTTTCTTATTCCATTAGAACAAGAAGATATAAGGAAACCAAAGGAGAAGAGCCATTTCAACGTACCGAGATGTCCAATTTTCTGTCCACAATGCAGGCTTGTCAGGTGAGTTTGGTCCAACAAATGTTTCTCCACAAATGCGTCCATTGCATGTATTAATCTAGGCATGTACTTATTGTCAGGTCGTTTTGAATTTTCAGCTAGCCATCTAGAAAATCATGATAACTGCTATAAGCGTGATTACTAACAACTGGATCTGGAGCATCATTCTGCTTGCACATCATCCATGGA
Organism: Zizania latifolia; assembly: GCA_000418225.1. NCBI lineage: Eukaryota > Viridiplantae > Streptophyta > Magnoliopsida > Poales > Poaceae > Zizania > Zizania latifolia. The sequence continues at coordinate 605,498 of KE371651.1, read as the reverse complement.
ACATCTGTATGGAGATTTACAGCCATTGCAGCTGCCCAACGGACATAGGGTGGTCCACTCGAGCCAAATGAACGCTCAACCATCTGGTATTCATTCTCGATCTACGTCAATTTGATGTAGTTAGATGTAAATCAAAACAAAGAACTTGATGCAACAATTGACTCAACCAAACTTCGCTAACCTGAGAAATGATGATGGGACCTCCTTGTGGATAATAAAGTCCTTCATTTTTCATCATGGTCACTATCTTTGTAACAAAACTTTGCATATGTTGCTGCATGAATAAAAACATGCAACTTGTTGCTATTTAAATGACCGGTCTGAGATTAAATGAAAATAATTTTAAGATTATGGGATCTAAAAATCCCATCTTGCAGGCGCTTACTTTGAAGGGTTCGTTGTCACTTCGGAAGGTAATGTTGGGAACATCATGTAGCCAAAATGGAAACCCTCTGAACTAACAAAGCACTTGTTAAGGTAGCAATAAGAGATAAGAATTAGTACACTTCTTATGGCATATTGCTTCCTTGAGTTCTGTTGATCAGAGCATTTATTGAAAGAAAACCTCTTATCTGCATAGGAATATATTTCATCTATCCATACCCATATTTCCATTCTGCTTCTACAAAGGGACCAATCCTTAGGCTTACGTAGAGCCCTTGAGCTTGAATTTCTCTGATGAATTTCACAAGATCATATCTTCCCTCAAAGTTATGCTGATACAACAATACATTTTAAGCATCTCTTAGTTATGAAAACTCTTTTGCTCAATATTTTCGATGTGCTTTTGATAGACATACAAATCGAACTGGAAAGAGCACAGACCTGGCCCTGGATAGGCTCATGAACGTTCCAAAAGACGTATGATTGTATCACATCGAGGCCACCTAGCTTTGCTTTTGCTATGAGTTTTGGCCACATCTGCCAATTTATTGTTCACAAACATCGTAAGAAATGATTTATGTGGTGAATTGGAAAGATTAGCAGAAAATTGCTCCAAGCAAGGCCAGAAATGTTATTGAAGTTCATAGCAGTTGTTGCTTGAAGATTGTCCCAAACAACCAGACTTTATATAGGGTGCATGCTTTTCATGCCTCAAATGCTGAATGGAAGCATTCTGCTCCTAACATGTATGGGCCTATTGAGAACCCAGACCAAGAAAGAATACTACAAAAACATTGTATCTAATTTTTAAAGTTGTATTTTTTTTCAACCTGAAAATGAGTTTGAACTTATGGATTATTTTTTCAAAAAATAGTGCGCAGAGCTATAGGACTCATTTGTTTTAAAGGAAATTTAGAGTATTTTTAAAGAATTTGAACTAATTCCTATAAGGATTCTATAAAATTACTGGTTATAAAAGAGCCCATACTCTCGAATTGTAAGTTTAACTTTAGCTTTTATTTGAAAATTGGATTTTTAATTTGTCCCAAACTGTGAAGGAAATCCTAAAATTTAATTTGTAGTTTGAGAATGTTAGTGGCAATCTAGTCCATATGGTTTTAGTACCACAAGTGTTAAGCCAAGGAAGCTTGCACCAACATATTAAGGCCACCTGAGCCCAAGGCACCAATTTTCCATCACATATGTTGTAACTTTATACTTTTTCATCATATTGAAGAATTGAACTTATCATAGAAAAGATTTTATTACACAAAGATGCTATTCACCTCTGAGACAAATTAAGGCCCCCCTAGAACGAAGGAATTTTATTAATTCATAGGAGCAGAGAAAACTTTATGTGTCCGAAAGAAGGCCGAAATTTCTACACGGTGACATATTCTTTAGAAATATGAGGAAAATAAAGTGTTTCCTTCTTTGCATGTTGTGAATTCGTGTACGCTCTTCATGCATATTATGAAAATGGTGGTTCTAAAACTTTTGGAAATCATTAGATTCAGGTTCTACATTTCTGCAAATTATTGTGTTTTGTAGGCCGGACCCTATGTTTTCAAGAGGCCCTAAACAATGGTAGCTCGATCAGCACCGATGGTAAACTCCAAGATTAACTCCGTATAAAAACAAAAAACTAAAGAAAACAACAGTGTCCAGTGAAGAATTTTTTTATAAATAATATTTTTTGTGGAGAAATTGCATTTCTAGATAGCCAGCCCAAAAATTGCAAAACTAGACAACCCGTTGATGTGTCGACAATTTAACGGTCGACAGGAGGATTTTTCGCTCGTGTCAACAGGACTCCTACTGACACTTCAACCGTCGATAGAAATCTAGTTTTGTAATTTTTCAGGCCACCTATCCAGAAATACAATTTCACAAAAAATAATATTTATAAAAAAATTCTCCAGTGAAAGTAGAATGAATTGCAGTGAGGCTTGATTACCTCAGGGGTGCTTCTGGGGTAGTGTATCTCTCCTGAGAACAGCATCATCCTCGTGCCGTTGATGATCAAGCCCCGCCTATCATACGTGACCTCCCCTCGCGCATCGCCTCCTTCTTCCTCCTGCGCCGCCGCCGCCGACAAGCACAGCGTCAGCCCGAGCAACACGACGGCGACAGACTTCATGGCTGTCTCGTGGTCTCGTCGCGGTCTCCTCTTAATAGGGGACTATTATAAAGTCTCATCCCTCCTTTGATTGGTTGCCTATAGCTGAAGGCTGCCAAATCTTTTTCAAAACTAGCAGCTCTTGATTGCATTAATGTATTACCAGTTTACCACCCTTTCTTCAGCGGATTAAGCAAAATAGGTAGAATTTGCAGCCACCAGTTGCGACATGATTAATGCATGCAGCGTCGTTGATTTCCGGCGCGCGCGACGCATGCCGTTCAAGCGAACAAAACGCATAACTAACATATGACTTCGCATTCAGATTTCAGTCGGGCGCAAGTAGTCCACGCACACGAAGAACCCGTTTCCGGACTCAGTTGATCATTGATCCATCATGGTGATGAGGACGTGCAGTTGGTGCCGCTAGCTAGTTGTGTCGTCCTTCCCGGCCGTAAAGCAGAAACCATGGATCCTCCAGCCAGCAAGGATTGCCCGCAGTGCAGAAAGCACTACACGATACAAGCTTCACTACTACAGGCTGCTTCGATCTGTTGTTGTGTCATCATATGTTACACTACTACTCCGGCCGTATAGAGACATGTACGTGTAGTTACACTAAGCCATCATATGTTGTTGTGTCGTTATGTTCATGACATGGTAATCTCTATCCCCACCATATCAGATGCACATAGTCATGTTTATATAATCGTTTTGCTCGCCTACGTTTAAGCGTGAGATCGATCTTCCCTAAATAGAGAAAGAATAGCCTATAGACAGCCTCATGAGCTGTCTAGAACAATAAACGACAGGTCGTCCATGGACGAGAACAAAGTGTTACGTGTGAGCCTAGTGCCTTTGAGCCATAACATTTCATTCCACTCGTTTTGTGGTTATATGTATACGTTCACTAACATATAGATATGCAATTAACTATTTATCATTTAATAGAATTTAATTAATTAATTATCATTCAATAAGTAGGTGCACATGATAAAATACTATTTTAATCATTTTGTCTGTATTTCACCCCTAATTCGGTTGATTCTCTGTAAGAAAAATATATGCTGATATCTTATTGAGAAAAAGAAAACAATTAATATAGGAAGGGACAAATTTGGTATGAATTAAGATATGTCCGATAATTAGGAGACAAAATCTATACTACTTTAAAAGAAGCTAGTGGTGGTAAATCTGTCACCACAATCCTTCTCATTGACACGTGGATACTTATTGTCATTGACACATGGTGACATGGTATTTTTTTTAATATTGTAAATTTTTTTCAGGTTGCAACGCACGTGCACTTTTGTGAAGGAAATAGTTAAAGTGATACTGCTAGATGCACTCAAATATTTGATGGAAAATAATTAATTGATGATAAATAACTAATCACACATCTATAATATAGTAATTAGTTAATATATATATTAAATATGATAGTAATATCCTTATTATACCTGGAGTGTATATATATATGGCCTTGGATTCAGAGGGCCAGGACGGCCTCTCTAGCCCCATCAGGGCCGGCCCTGTTTGTGCGTAATAACCAGTAGTTGTAATGTGTAACGGGGCCTGTAACCTGTAGCATGTCCGGTCCGCATCCTCGCAGTGAGAATGTGAGATTGGGAGAGTGGCACGCCCAAGAGCTGGGACACGGCAATTTTTATAATTTATTACTTGTTAAAAAGTTATTTTACAAATATACTCTAACAAATTCAGGAATCAAACTACTCACCACTGTACTACAACGATACACTTGAATTTGATGTAATCCAATTTGTACTAAGACAATCAATCAGATGGCCTCAGCGTCAGCAACTTTAGCGCTGAGCGTCCTCACCATGTCAACTCCGTCAGCCAGCGTGACAGGGAGGTTATCGTCAGCGACCCTAACGCTAAGCTGTTAATACTCGACGCCAATGACTATAGCGCTTGTCAGAAATATGATCCAGGGTTATCTCCCGAGTGGATTTATAATACCCGAGTGGAGGAGGGGTTAACAGAGGCAGCATTAAAGACGACCAGTCAACGGTCAATATTATCTAACCAGCCAGAGGTCAGGGATCGAAAGACTCCCCGAGTCTAGCACTCGGGAGGCCTTCCCGACTGCAGGCACTCAGACGGTCGCCATCAAGAGTCAGGCCACCCATTAAACTCCACGATGCATAATTTATAATTAATACAATTGTTATCGTTGGGAGTTATTACCCACGAACTGACCGTTTATCCTCATAATTGGTCATTAGTGGGGCACATTAACTGTAAATTGTAACCCCTGGCCCCTCTCGTATAAAGGGAACAGGGGGAGCCTGTGATAGGCACGTCTTAGACAAACACACGATTTCTCCTAGTTGAGAATACTCGATTCATATGTTTAAGGTTATTTTCAGCCCTTAAGCTTATACTATACACACGGGAGTAGGGTTATTATTCTTCGAGAGGCTCGAACCTGTCTAAAAGCATCCCCTGTTTCACAGTTTGAGATAACAATCGATATTCATCCACAGTACTTCCTAAAGTCTAACCAAATCCTTACTGCGGGTACCTCCGTGGTACACTGTTGTTCGTACACAACGACAGCGCTAAGCTTCATATTTATTCTAGAAATAAGTTTTTTTAAATTTTATTTATAAAATAAGTTTTTAAAAAGACTAAACTGTAAAAATTCCAAAGTATGTCTTCCGCGATCGCTCAACGGAATCAGCGCTGCTACTTGACACTTGTAGTACAATTCGACCAGGGGGTCTCGCACAACAGGGATCACTTTGATACCACAAGGTGTTCGCCTGCTGGGGAGCAAGAACAGATGATGAGCCAACGTCGTACAGCTCTGGATTCCTACTGGCTACTGCGCCATTTTTTCTTTTCAGGAAGCAAGAGAAAGAAGAAAGAGGAGCTGACTGCTGAGCCGATCAAACAGGATTGAATCGCTCGTCGTACAGTGGAGCGGTTGAGCCTTGAACGCCCACGAATCATGATGATGATGAGCCTGGCTGCGCCCGTGGGAGCGAAAGCCTGTGCCGCTGTGCTGCCTCCAGTCGAGCTATCAGGCTACGCGATCGATGCGAGTTAATGGCACACACCAGCATAGCCCAGTGTAACCCATGATGGCACCCAGCTTACCAATTTCCATTGCCGTCATGATGATGCTTCACCGTCGGCAACCGCACAAGAAGATTCAGGAGGTGCCCGTGCCATGGCCCCGTCGCTGGCGGTGTGTCGCCGTGCCGGCGTCCTGGGCCTTCCGGCGACTCAATCCCAAAGTTCCCAACCGGTTTTTCTTTTTCTTGGACCCTAGAGGCCTAGAACGGGAGCAACGTACTGTCACTGCTCACAATCATGAACCAACGCCTCTGCATCAGTGCATATATAAGCTGTTACTACTCTATTAAGCTTCCTTCCCATTTTGATTCATGCAATGTGCACTTCCTTCAGTTTTTGTTCGGTTAATACTACAGGACGTCACAAACAATCCGGTAAGCATGTTGATAAACTTGACAGTGTGTATCTCTGGTTGGTGCAGAGCCCCGAAGTTAAATTTCCATTATAGAAAAAATTTGGTACTAAACTAGGAGAGGGTGTAGTGGTACAGCATTTTTTGAAATCAGTAATGAGAGCAGACAGACCGTTGGTCAAACACCTCAGATGATACTTAACATACAAACAAACACGCCGATAATACAAATAGAACTACTACTTTATGCATCATCCGTCCTGCTCAAACAAACAAGCAGACACGCAGAGAGCAGAGACAGGTTTACAGAATACAGGGAGCTGGTCAGCTTTTGGCTTCTTTACAACAGCAGCAAAGTGAGAGGTCTACGGCTAAAACAAGAGGATACAACACCAGTACACAGCATACATTAGATTGTCACACTCTCGCACATACACGGCACACAGCACACATGGATCAACTGGAATCAAGTTATTCGTGTAGTTATACTTAGCTTATTGATCTCTTGTAGAAGCTCGATCGCCTTGGCAGAAAAAAAATTCACGAGGCGGCTTGTGAACGTGTCAAGCCAGCAGCCAGAAGTTCTTCTGCCACCGGGTGCTGATGAGGTAGCCGCCGACGCCCTTGCTCTGCCGCCTCACCGCCAGCGTCAGGCAGTCCGCCCTGTTTATGCACTCCTCCACGAAGTCCTCCCCGCTGCTCCTCATGAAGCTGCATTTCAAACACACAGGGGACAAACGAATTTTGCTTGCTTAATCTCAACAAGGACTAGCGAATTCAATCACACATGGTGAAAAGGTAACTTTTCAGACGCTGTAAGGTTTTCATGCAATTTAAAACTTCGGATGTTACTACCACCACTCCACCAGTACAAAAGCAAGCAGGTCAGCAGTGGTCAGGGGTCAGTGCTACACTGTACCACACAGTACTCTTATCATGGTTCTTGCTACTTGATTCATATAGGAGAGTTTAAGCTGAAAGGACAACTTGACTAGGAAAGGCATCTCTGATTTATGGATTGCACATGGCTCTTGCTTCAGATAAGTTTTACACAAAAGGCAGTGACCCCATCCCTGGCCTACTTCCTGATAATGTTTATCCCCAAAATTCCCTGATTACCAATAGTTTATTCTAGATACTTCCAAAATGTTATTCTAGAAACACGCCTTAAGCTGCTAAAATATTACTTTGGAACCTTTAGACATATGAACAGCTATAAAGTATTAACATTTTGCTTATAAAGAACAAAGGACTTGACAGTGCGATGGGCTGTGCCAGCCATGTTAGATTCTCTCTTTCACCTTTATGCAGAACTGTTCTGTAGGTATAGATGGGAATTATGATACATGCATATGCATGTTGAGTAGTAAGTGCAAGCTCTTTACCAGCAGAAAGGAGATGGCTTGCACTGGCTCAGCACCAGCACAGATGCATCCAGCTTCTTCACCTGGCTGAGGACGGTGCTGAGCTTGGGCCCTTGAATCACAAGCGCCTCAACCTCCACCTAACATTCATCCAATTAAACTAGCTTTGTAAACCATTGCAGTAGATAATAATTGACTTAACTGTGATGCATGCGCTCCGTTTTGATAGGGCTAAAAGACTAGGAACAGTACATGCATCGTCTGCTAACAAAACAAGAGAAGTACATCTCACAGATAAAAATAGAGGAGCCAAGTACGGTGAGATGCTGGTTTTTTATTGGTGCAGCAGGTCACAACTCATAAAGGAGTTCTTTACATTTTAGCCCCCAACAAGAACGATATTTGGCATAAAAAGCCATTAGAAAAATGAGTGCTTCTGAAATCTGAAGGACTTTTGGTGCAGTCCTTAAAGGCCACCAAATTTTTGAGATTTTTTCGCCACTGCGCATCTAGATAAGAACCCCACAATTTCTTCTTTATTAACCTCGCTTTTATGAAGTTGAGACCTTTAGGCTTTAGCTTTAGGTCTGCCATGCATGATCCATCAATAGAAAGGTGGCTATGATTCTCTTTTCATGAATGTTCTGATCCGATCTACTCCATCTACCTAGCATAACTCTTGCCTCCAGGTTGCCCAAGAACAAAACCACATGAGAAAAGCAACAAAGCCAACTGCATTTCTCTCAAATATATGCTTAATAAGGCCAATAACCCACAACCAGTTCACTTATTATATTGCAAAGTTAATTAATTAAACCGACATTTTCCCTTCAACTATATGACTTATTACCTTGGCCAAACTAGAACACCCTTTACCATAGTGTGCAACTCAAGGCTCAGAATGCAAAATGTAGAGCACTTCATAATAAGACATAAATTAAAGTATTGAACTACAGAACATCTCTCTGTAATTGAAGATAATGCCAAGAGTCGTCCAAACAAAAAGAGTGTGAAAAAACATCACATTCTGCATTATCTGCAAGATTAAAGAAGCAAAAACCCTACAAATTGAAGTGAATTCTAAGACAAAATAGCTTTAGGAATTAGGCTTGTATGATTAGAAAGGTTGTAGCATTAAAGCACACGCACCTCGGGCTTGCAGGCCTTGCAGAGAGAGCCGAGGGAGTTGGCGAGCGCGGAGGCGTCGTCACCGGCGCGACCGCCGCCGCCGCCGCCGCGGGGGAGGACGTGGAGCAGGGTGAGGAAGTCCCCCTTGCTGGCGACGTGGGTGAGCGCCCACATCATGGCGTGCTTGGCCCCGGAGCTCTGGTCCACCACCACCATCACCCGCTTCCTCCCCGCCGGGGCCTCCTCCCTGCTCCTGCCGCAGAACC
>KE371651.1:572723-592075 GCA_000418225.1 Zizania latifolia | reverse complement strand
GACACCTTTCGTGCACTGTTCTGCCCCGCTGGGTGGCTCGTCCTACGACGACTATTTTTCATGTGAGCATGTATACCCATGTGTCCGGTTGTTGCAGCATAGGGCCGGGATGCGTCCGCTTTTTTCTTCGGACAGATTGCTCCAAATCAACTGATCAGTCGTCAGTTTAGGACTCCAAAGCTGTACAGTGTACTGTTCCGTGTCCGGGAACAGAAAGTACTTCTGCCCTTCCAAGTTGGAAAAATTAACCATATATTTCTTCCTCCTCAACAATCTGGCCGGCCATTCTCTATCTATTTCGGAAGATTTGGGAATTTATCATTAAAAAATTATAATATTTGATCATTAATCATTTGTATGGATGACATGAGAAATCATCTAAGTTTATACTGTAGACTACAATGAAAAAAATTAAAGACACTTTTTAGACGTGACAAATCATCAAATATTTCCTAATTTTCTGTGGGCCATTCTCTACTGAATCAACCAAATTAGTTACCAAAAATATCAAGAAAATCATCTATGAGGAAGGAAGATCAGAGTGACACCCACGCTACCCTATGGTATGTTTGTTAGAACTTAAAATTTTAAGATTTTGCGAAACAACCTTTATGTATGTAGATACACTCCGAGTTTTATGTATGTAGCTAATAAAAATATAGAGAAATTAATGTTTTTTTAGTTTTGAAGCTATTATCTTGTTTTTAGATTGTTAAGTTGATGCTGAGTTTTGTTAAGTTGCAGCTTCTAAAAAACTTACCAAGCAGATTTTCATCATCAAGAATCGTGTCAGGCCGCAGGACCTCAGCGAGCAGTGCACGGCACGCCCATGGCAGCTAGCAGCCGAGACAGGGACGGAACCTACCATTTCCTGGTAGCCCTCGACGCGACGCGACGGGATCGAAGAACAAAAACCGTACGCGAGGCATATGGCCGGGGCGACACGGTGTTTGGTCGCCCACTCGCCCTAGTGCCCTACTACGCCTGTTCGCCTGCGTTCGCTGCTGTTGCTGCTTCTGGCTTTGGATTGTTGCAAATCCGCAATCCGTGACAGGCTAGGCTAGCGGTTGGACACGCCTGTTCACGGATCAATTGCTCGTGGTTGCAGGCCACATTACAGATTAGAGAAGGCCACCCACACCCACGTGGTCCGCCCCCCGTTGCTGCCTAGGCTGGTCTCACAGATTTCACCATGTTATCCAAGGTTTTGCATGCAATTTACTACTAGCGTGTAACTCTACGAGTAACGTTTCGTTTGGTACTGTTTGGCGAACGGTAACTAACGATATTGTTCGTTTCAGACTTAACTCACGTTTTACTAATAAACAGTGTATCTTTAAAAAAAATCTATATACAAATTGTCAGAAAAATATTTTAAATTTTGTAATAATTATTACGACCATCAGATTTCACGGCATTAAGCTAGCGCTAGATAAACATCTTGTTTAGTTCTTGTCCATTACTAGACTTAAAAAAACGTGTGCGACCACGTGACCTGTGAGCAAACAGATCAAAAAGAAGGGATTCTTTTCAGGAAAGTACCGAATAAATTGTCACATCGCATCAAGAGGGGCCTGTGAACGTTCAGTCAGCTCAGCCACACCCACACACACCCAACATCGATCATGCCACAGCTTGAAGCCCTGAGCCCGAATTAATAACAAACACACCTGCAAGATTCTCATTCCATTGCACCAATTTGATTACTGTTCCTGCAGTAATCGAGATCCAGGAGTCGTTAGCTCGCCGTTGAGCATCGAGCACAAATGCGTGGGACCTCTGCATGAACTGCGTCACTGCATGGGTGTACCTGCAAAAGCCAGGCCGTACATTGTGGTAATAATCATCTTCAGGCCAGCTTGCAATTCAGGCAGCGGTAAAGGATCTTGTGTTCACGTGTGAAGCTACACAACACCACCGTCCACCGCCTCATCGTTTTCAGCGAGAAATGCAACACGGCAAAGTAGCAATGTCCTGCACTCCTGCCACATATGAACAGTAGGGCTGTTTCAACACATTACTACATCCGGTTTCTTATATAAATAGCTGAGGGCTCTACGGTAGAATATAAACCTCTTAAGGAGAAGGTAATATTTTTAATTAATTTTAGCCTTTAATTTAGTATCGTGTAATTATGCATAAATACAGGTAAAAACAGAAGGAAATGTGAGAATGTAATAAATCAACTTATTTAAATCTAAGCCGTTATATCAAAAATAATAGATGATCTATAATATTTTTAGTTGCACCTTAAAATTCTCCTTATAGTTTTATTATTTTTTCTAAATATGTTTTTTAGAAAATATATTTACTTTTTCATCTTTATTTAATGTTTATACTTTTTAAATAAATGCTATCACTCTAAGAAATAAACAAGTTATTTTTTAAAAAAGTAGACTAAATTAGGGGCAACAAAATCATTTAAGTTATTTTTAAAAAATTTATACATAAATGTGAGTACATTTTATTGTGCTCCATTCAGATTGACGGTGCTTTGGGCTTTCTGAGGACGGGCTTTTGGGCCTTAAAATGTAAAATGTCGGCTTGAACTGGTCATACACGCATGGGAAGAAACTACAGAATCAGCGTCCACAGAGGATTCAGAGCCTGACACAGTGATCAGCTGAATTCAATGCTCACTCCTGCTGACTCCCCCTGATGACTTCTGTGGCTCTGTCACCACAGCTTGCACACCGGATCCATACTCCATAGGCCTTGGCCCTCGGTGCAGTTCAGGGACTTTGGCCTTTTTAACAAGACTGGATTGTAAAATACAGTAGATGCAACGAAAAAAAATGGAAGGCTTTTTAGGATTTGGTATCACACAAGTGTTAGTCAGCCGTTGTAAACGTGTATTAATAAGTTGACTGATTTCTCGGAGTGCCTATAAGTATCGGCACACGAGTACAGATAGATTGATCGTTTTCCGAAGATATGTTATATAAGATTTTCTTTAAAAATAAATTAATGTTTAGTATCTTATATTAATATTGATTATATATATCTTTTAAGTTTAACCTTTCTACCATCAAAATATCTAATGGATCATGGCATTAAATGCTGCATATATTTTCTTTTTCTCTTTTTGAGAAAAGGCTAACGACTTTTTCGCGAATACGTAAATGATTTGAGTGACTTTTTCTATAAAGCTTTTTGGCTAAGTTTAGACCTATTTTTAAAGAGATGTTAGATCTTCTTTATGAATGGCAACTTGACTTATCCAGGTTGAATTATGGAGTTATTGTCTTAATTCTAAAGATTAAGGATGCTAATACCATTAAACAGTACATGCCAATCTGTCTTCTAATGTTTGTTTCAAGATTATCAAAAAATTCTGACCCAAAGATTGACTAGAGTTGCCCAAGAAGTAATTGATCAAAATCAGGCTGCTTTTGTGCCTGGTAGAAACATTTTGGAGGGGTGTGTTATTCTTCATGAGACTTTACATGAGATGAATATCAAAAAGCACAAAGGTGTGATCCTAAAACTTGATTTTAAAAAAGTTTATGACAAGATTCAGTGGAGTTTCTTGATAGAGGTGCTTCAAAAAAATGGTGGAAGGGGGCAAAGTTTTTATTAATGTGAATGGAGAAATTGGAGGATGTTTTAAAACCTATAAAGGTCTGAGGCAGGGTGATCCTCTGTCCCCCCTCCCGTTTAATTTGGTTAGGGATGCCCTATCTGAAATGTTGACTAGAGCAAAAGAGTATGGGCACCTCAAGGGGGTCTATACTCATTTAATGGAGGGTGGGATAATCCATTTATAATATACTAATGACACAATCTTGTTCATGGACTATGATATCAATAATTTTCTAGTGATGAAATATTTGCTCTACTGTTATGAAGCAATGTCTGGGATGAAAATAAATTACCAGAAAAGTGAAGTTGTGGGTGTGGGTATCTCCCAAGAGGAGTCCCAAGAGGTGGCTGATCTTTTTAACTGTAAGTTGGGGTGCTTTTCAATTACCTACCTGAGAATTCCTATTAAAGCTGGCAAACCCTCAAAAATATAGCTGTTGTCTATCACTGAAAAAATTGAAAAAAGACTTTCCTATTGAAAGTGTGGTCATTTATCTTATGGGGTCGCATGATTTTAATAGACTCTTGCCTCAGCAGTGTCCCCATGTACATTATGGGTTTATACATGCTTCCTGAGGTGATTCACAAGAGAATTGATAGTATTAGAAGTAATTTCTTTTAGGAGGGGCTTGAAAATAAGAAGAAATTCCATATGGTGAATTAGAAAGCCTTGTGTGCCCCTAAGGATTATGTGGGTTGGGCTTCATGGACTCTAAAGTTATGAATCTAGCTTTGCTTGGCAAATAGATCTTTAGAATTGAGACTGATATCCCTAGTATTTGTTATAATTTGTTAAATAAGAAATACAACTTGAGCAGGGGGGTTTTCCACACAGATCCTCGCAGAGGTTCCTATTTTTGGAAGGGTCTCCATAAGTGTAAAGACTGGATAAGAAGAGGTTGTGGTTATAAGTTGGGAAAAGGGGATAAAGTGGCCTTTTGGGAGGATGTTTGGCTCAATGAGGTCCCCCTGAAAAATATGTTCTGTAATTTATATCATATCTGTTGTGAGCCTGATATTACCATTGCTGATCTGAAAAGAGAAAATGATGGTTTGCCTCAGTTCAGAAGATCTTTGTATGATTCAAAGGTGACCAATTGGGAGGAGTTGAGAAGGATTATTGGTAGCATTGAACCCTCTCTGAATGAAGATGAAATGGTTTGAAAACTGGATAAGAAAGGCTTTAGCACTAAATCTCTGTATAGGTTTATCACTTTTAGGGGAGTTTCTGATGTTAGAAGTTTGGAGCTGTGGATGAGCTATACTCCTCTAAAAGTTAAATTTCTCTTTTGGTTAATGTTGAGAGGTCGTGTTCAAGTAGGAGAGCAGCTTTGTAGTATGAACCGGAAGAGAAGTCCTCTCTGCAATTTCTGTGGGCATTCCGAATCAGTAGATCATCTGTTTTTCAGATGCCCCCCGTCTCTTGTCCTGTGGTGTGTTGTTAGAGATGCCTTTGGTTGGGATCAGATCCCTAAAAATGCTGAAGATTTTTCCTTGAAAACTTTTCATAATCGTAAACCAACAAAAGGTTCAAATAACAACCTGGTTGTTGTTATGATTATGGCTGCTTGTATCTGGGCCATCTGGTTACGTAGGAATGACTTAATCTTTCGCCACATTATGTACTCTAGTGCCCTTCATGTTGCGTATAAAGCTGTTCTTTCTTGTCCCAGTGACAATTGCTGGTGTCGGCACATGCAAGAGAAAAGGCGCAAGACTCTTTGGGCTTGCTCCATGCCAAGTTGCAAGAGCTATCAAGAAGTCTAGTCAGTTGTGATTTTGGCGCCCAGTTTGCTCCCTAGCGGGTGTCCTGTGTTTTGATGTTTTAGCTGTGGATGGATCTTTTGGCTGGTTATGGACCGTAGCTCGTCGTAATCTTTTAGTCATTCTGTCTGATGGTTAAAAAGTTGTAAATGGTTGTTTCTTCATGTTCCAATCCGTGGCGCATGGTTTGGCTGCAGAATGCTTTTGTGCCCTAGTTTGGCAAAGTCTTTAAAGCTTACTTGGAGGTTTTTCTGGCGTCTCAGCGCTAGTCATTGTCACGCCGTGTGGGGTGGTGTTTCCGCCGGTAGATGTTTTCGTGCTGTTTCTGTAAAACTGGTGTCCTCAGTATCTACCATTCTGCTTTCAATATAAAGCACGGCGTAAACTGTATTTTCCTCCAAAAAGAGTACTAGTAATTTTAATGTTAATTTTGATATCTCTTAATAGCTGAGACGACACTGATAGGTACTAAAATTTATACTAAAATTATGGTAACTTTTAGTACCTCTTAAAACTTCTTAAAAGATTTGCATATCAATCAGAAAAAAGGCTAAATACTACCCATGGCGAAGCCTGTTTACAGCGGGCGGATCTCCTAACCCAAGAGTCTACGAAAATCACAAAGTCACTCTGATTGGCACTGCTTACATTCTTTGAATCGTTGCCACAGAGATGACTCTGACTCGGTTATTCGGCGATGTCTAGCTAAGCACAAAGTGCAATTTATTACTCCCTATGAAACGTGCAATGATCCAGACACCAAGTTCATCAACGCTACGGTGTTCATATGCTCTTCAGCCACAACGAACAGTTTGTCGTTGTCCCGGATCACGTCGATCGAGTCGATTTCTGCTCCTTCGTCGCTCATGATCACCGCGTTATTCGCGTCGACTTTCAGTTTCTCTCCTGCAGAAAAGGAAGAGCAAAGGAAAATAATCGCAGCTCGTTTAGTTTGAGCTGTGGCAACCATGCATGCCATTGCAGCAAGAATACAAGATTCAGGTAACTTTGTTTTTAGATGGTTTCTGCACTTACCAATGATGGTCCTGAATTCTTGCATGGTGCCGGGCAGGTTGATCAGCTTGCCGGCTTCGGAGCTATGGTTTCTGACGAATGGATGACCTTTGTATATGCTCACCCGTGGCCAGTGGGCACTGTCAGACCTCCCTTTACGGCTGTTCCCCGGCGAGCCGACCTCACGGACGACGGCCGGCGGCGCCGGCGAGTCGACGATGGTGATCGGGTGGCCGAGCTCGCGCTTCTGCAGGAGCTCGCGCAGCTCGTCGGGAGGCACCGTCGTCTGCCGCGCCGGGGAGGCGCCGTCGTCGAGGCTCGCCTTGTCGACGCTGGCCCCGTTCATGACGAGGAACCTGGCGACGTCGGCGTGGCCCTCGGCCAGCGCGACGCGCAGCGCGGTGGCGCCGTCGTGGTCCTCCGAGTCGACGTCGAGGCCGTGCTTGAGGAGCTCCCGGAGCGTGTCGAGGTCGCCGCGCCGCGCGGCGAGGCAGAGGAGGTCGCCGCCGGCGTGTGGGCTCGAGATGAGCGCGAAGTGGTACAGGATGTTGAAGACCTTGTGGTGCCTCGCCGCGATCGCCTGCCACAGCGCCGTGTTCCCCTGCGCGTCTGCGGTGTTCACCAACCAACCACACAACCACGCGGCGCCATTACCATCTTTTCTTTCTTGTCACGATGAAAAAACGTACGAGACGGCGAATTACAACGAGAGACATTCGAGATTACCTTTGATGTTTACGTTGCACGCGTGCTTGAGCAGAACCAGCACGCAGTCTTCGTAGCCCTTCGATGCTGCTATATGCTGTGAGCGGCATTCAAAAGAACATGGTCCAAATTAGTTCAAAACGACAAATTATGATCCAGTTTTGAACACAACACTTTCACCGTATAAACAGTTCAATCTCTGACTCTCTTACCAGAGCTGTTCGTCCCTTGGAGTCACCGACGTCAGGATCCATGCCAACTTTGATGAGATCCTCAAGGAAGCTGCTGTTTCCGGTGGCGGCGACCGTCAGGAGATTGCAGGGTATGTTGCAATGGTCGTACTCTCCGGTGTCCTCCCCCAGCAAGTCCTCGATCTTCAGGTCATGCATCTCGATTTGATGCTGAAATTGAGAGCAACCCAAACGAGCACAGAATCACAGATCATCTCAGCTTTTGCTCGGAGAGAAGCTTAGCCAGCTAGCGTTCATGGAGTTTCTGAACCGTGGAGGCGTCAGTGCGCGTGTCACCTTGAGGAAGTTCTTGATGATGACGACGCTGTCCTCGGGCTTGCCCTGCATGGCCTCCTTGAGCGTGGTCTGCTTCAGCCGCAGCAGCTGGCTCAGCGTCCTCGTCCGGAACGTGAAGCTCTGCGCCCTGTCGCTCAGCGCGCTCACCTCGCCGAAGATGTCCTTCGTCCCCAGCGTGGCCACCACCTGGTCGCTCTCGCCGTTGAAGAAGATCACCTCCACCTCGCCGGAGACGACGATGTACACGTCGTCCGGCGCCTCGTTCTGCACGATCACTTCCTCCTTCGGCGGTATGTACTCAGGCTTCATCTTTGTAGCCTTCATATATATCATCATATCAAATTATCAATCGGCAATGATCTGAATCGAGGGAAGTAAGTGCTGTTAATGTCTGTGATTACCAGGAGTAGGAGGACTTCTTTTGAGACACCCTTGAAGAGGTAGACGTTCTCGACGACAGGGATGAAGAGATGCTGGCAGATGCTCTTGTAGATGGACTTGGGCAGCTGGTCCATGAGCTGCTGCTGGTTCAGGCTCTCTGCCCTGAACTTGAGGCACATGTAAGCCAGTATCTGCTGCTTCAGCCTCGGTGGCAGGTGGTTCCTGCCCACGAAGTTCGAGGCAGCCCGAATGCTGTTCCTCTACGGACAGAAACAAACTGGTTGGTAAATGAAACTCCATACTTTTTTAGGATTGTCATGTCGTCTGTCGAAGCTGAATGGATGATCTTACGAACTCCATCGTGCGGCGGGTGCCCTCGACGACGAGGTTGGTCATGTTGCCGATGAGGTAGGCGGTGAGGCCGAGGTTGAAGAGCATGTAGAAGATGTTGAAGATCATCTCGACGGTGTTCTGGGCGTGCAGGTCGCCGTAGCCGACGGTGGTCATGGTGGTGATGGACCAGTAGATGGAGGAGATGTAGCGGATCCACAGGTTCGCCTGCCGGAAGTTGGGGATCACTGCGCCGATCCACGTCTTCTCCCTGTGCGGGTACCGGTCGGCGATCAGGTAGTACAGGCACCCGGCACAGTGCACCAGGAACAGCGTCACCTGCATGCACCCACGCCACAGCGCCTTCAGATAAGTTCAGACTAACTCCAAGAAAAGAACCATCTTTTTCAGAAAGATTTCATCGTTCTTCCAGGAAAGAAATTTCATGGCAGCTCGTGCTTCAGACTTGGGATCAAAATGTCTGATCTTGCTTACCGCGACGAGCCGTGCGCAGCGTATCCAGAAGTAGCTGAACCTGATGTCCTTCTCTAGCCTGATGGATCAAGCAGCTACGTATGGTCAGAGTTATACCCACTACCCAGGTCATGGATTCCACCATTGCTGAGCAGTTGGAGTTCATCGTGTGCCATTGCGGCATTGCCACAACATACGTTTTAAGTGTTGTGTTTACTGTGTTTTACCTGGTGAAGAATTGTTTGACCATCCTGAGACGCCATAGCCGGAGGATGCCGAGGAGGCTGTATGCGGCGTTTTCCCTGACCTCGCCGGTGACGAGGTAGGCAAGGCCCTGGAAAGGTATCGTCGAGGCCACGTCCATGACGAAAAACGTCGACAGATACCTACGCATGTTTGCACAACAAGTTATTGCAGTGATAAATCTCATCTCGAATACAGTATAACAGGAAAAAAATGGTAATGACGTTATCTTGGGCATTATCTGTACCTAACAAGAATCTCTAATCCATTTTGGCGTATCTTGAATCTGCACGCGCACATATGACATAGCTCGGTTACCTACCTCTCTCGTGTTTTGCTCTAAAACTTCAGAAGTCGCATGCAATCGGTACGGTGTAGGGACCGGGTTGCATAATTGTCAATAATGCATTTCTTTCTTCAGAACAAAAATGATGCTGACGGTGCCGTTTGGTGAATTTTGGGGTCCATTCTGATTCTGAAGTCCTGTTAATTTCTCTTCTCTGTTTCGCTGACAATACATTGTGTTGAACTGTTCTGCATTTCCATAGCTGCTTCCTTGATCAGAGTGTTGCCACGTATGCGGTAATGGCGGTATTCCATGGAATTTCTCTACCGTGCTGTCACCACTACTCCACTAGGAATTCAAACCACAGCATACCGATCCGTCATAAAGACTTGATGTGATTAGCGGGGATGGAACTATTAATGAACAAACATCACGGATGAGTGATGACTTTGCCATAACGGCACATGCTATCCCCAATCCCCATCGGGCAGTAAATGATCGGAGAAATTAATACGAACTCGGTGTACAAGGTCAAGCAGTCAAAGCAAGATCTAGTTACGAGAGTTTGAGGCGCATGTGTACCTCATGGTGATCTTCCTCCTGTCGCGGACGAGGAGTTGAGTCCTGGAGTCGATGTAGGCGAGGAAGAAGGTGAGGACGATGTCGACGGCGAAGAAGAGGTCGACGACGATGTCGGCCACCTCGAGGCCGCCTTTCGGGGACGCGTTCATGAACGCCACCTCGAACGGGTACACCCACGCCGAGTACGCCACCAGCACCACCATGAACGTCTCCCAGCACCTACGCCGCCGCACTTCGTCCAGTTGAGATGCATAGCATGGCGAAGCATGCAGAGATTTGCTAGCTAGTAAGTAAGCTGCCAAAGAGATGGGTGCAGTGGTCGTTACCTGTATCTGGAGTCGAGAGGCGAGATGACCCACTTGTCGTTGGAGCCGGCGCCATGGGGCTGCGCTTGGCCGGCTGTTGGCTTGCCGAGAGGTGGCAGGATGAGCTTGGACAGATTCCGGAGGTTGAAGGAGCCGGAGCCCTCGCCGCTGCCGCCGGAGCTGCTCGTGCTCTTCATTGCACTCGCGGCTAAACAAGAACCTTACTTGGCTTGTGGTGCAGCTAGCTGGCTTGCCAGGGAGAAGAGAACCAGCTAGAGAGATACTGAGATAGAACCACGAAAACCAAAATCAAAGCGAGAATCAGATCGAGCTAGGCATCCAAGCAAATAATGGAGCTAGGCAACATCAAAGCATCCATCTATCCACCAATAATGGAGGAAGGTAAGGGGATGGTGGGCTACTGTCGGGGAAGAAAATGATCAGGCTACCTCAGGGCCAGTGCACATTTATCTCAACTAAGTGTGTGGATTTGGGAGTGTCAAGTGTGCCACTGTTCCACTGTGCAGTGCACACATACACACGCTTGCACGTAGCAGCTGCAACCAGTGGTGGTTGACTGGTTGTGGCCAAGAGAATTCGCCGTGGTGCTCGCTGCAGCAGTAATAGCCGTGTGTATACGGAATGTTCGCTGATGTGGAGTGATGCATATGCTTCGGAGTCCAATTGTCCATGGCTTCCTGTGATCCCGTCCACTTGTCGCGCCAAGCGCCCATACGTGTCAATTTTCAGATCTTCCTTTTCTATTTGGAGTTTTGCAGCCTGACGAATTGACCGGTGACAGTGCAGCGCAACTGCAGTTTCGCTTCCCCATGTTTATCACGAAACTATGACAGGGTAGTCAGTAGATGAGAACAGAGCTGCTTGTTTTCAGGGAAAGAAATGTGTCATCTTCAAGTAAGCCTGTACTTTTTCCCTGCTTACGTGCAAATCGACCGAGGATTTCAAAAGCTTTCAGCTTTCGATGTATTTCGGGTTAGCTCAGCTGAGCAAGACGGCGAGATCGATTCCTCATTCAGATTCTGGCAACGGTAGGTGATAAGGTGGTTTCTCTGAAGCAAGAGAAGTTGAATTACATTCCCATTCTGCACTGTCAGGGTTACCGACGGTAGGTATGGTAATGTGGTTTTGTCTGAAGCAAAAGAAGTTGAATAACATTGCGGTTTTGCATTGTCAGGTTTAACGACGATTAGGACGGGTTACATCGACCTCCAAACAGAGGAACGGGACAGTTCAGCCAACATTAGCCATCACTACGTTGCAGCCAGTACTGGAAGTTCACGTGCTGACCACAGAAGTGATTGACCTGTGGGCCCCGTGGGATAGTACTCCATGTACTCTTCAATAGGGATCTGGATCCCACTGCATCTAGGACTAGGACGGAATAACGAGCTAGCTAGACTCGTTACGTTAACGAGTTAGCTCGGTTCGGTTTAGCTTGTGAGCTAGATTTTTAAAATATGATTAAATAATAAACATTTAAATAATCACATATCAAACATTAAAATATAAAATAAATATAGTATATAAAATTCTAAAATTCAAATATTTATAGTTACATTACTATTTCTATGATTCCATCAATCCATACACATGTTATTTATTCTATACCTCCGTACGATAATTCTATAGACCATAGTAATAAAATTATAATAGCAAGTTATCAAGTAATAACTAGACACTAACAAATAAATTATAAAATAATAAGTTTTAATCTCTCACATAGTGTTTTGTTGTTGCTTTAGTGGATTGGGTTGACTACTTGGGCTGAGCTCGTTAAGCTCACGAGCAGCTCGTGAGCCAGCTCGAACTCGCTCGTTATACTAACGAGTTAAAACATGTGCTCAGCTCGTTAGGAAAATAGAATGAGCCGAGCCGAGCTGGTCACGAGTTGAGCGAGCTAACGAGCTACGAGTTTTTTGTCCAGCCCTAACTGCATCGTTCATTCAGTTCACTTTCCGTTGCACTCGTGATTGGCTGGTTTAACTCGGCCGGTTTGATTTACATTTTAAAATTTAAATTGAAAAAAATGAAAAAATTCCTATAAATAGTATGTGAATTAATATGATTTATAGTGAAATTAGTTTTAAAAAATATTGAACTATCACAAAGTTATAAACCAAGCAAAATAAAAAAAATACAAAATGCAAAAATATTTAACTTTTCAATCTTCTTCACACGTTATTGTTTGATTCTTTACATGTAGGTCTCTTAATTTAATGACATATGTTTGATCAAAAAAAATTGTGCTTTATGAGTGTTGCCTTCATGCACGCATGATACTTTGCAACAAACGTTCGACGCTTCACATGATAGTTACAACTCTAGTTCTGATTCTATAGCGTACGACAATATCACTTATGGGTATCCTTATCCATATTCTTATCCTATTTCAGAAGCTCCTCCTACTATATATGTATATAAGTGGTAAAATCCTCAATTTTACTCTATGTTATATGAAGAATGGCAAACCGTCGTAGCTTAGATAGGACAAAGTTGGAAGGAGTATAAAGCAAACTTTTTTGCTTTACGTGGCTTATAACTAATGTCTACAGATAAATACAACACCGCTTATAACCAATGAAGCCAACAATGATAAGTTAGAAATGCTCGAATCGCTAATTAGCCATATTATTTTGTAATTTGTATTTTGTTGTAAACTATAAAATTTATGGTATTGTAAGTTTCTAATTTACCTCGAAATTTTTTTTCTATGATTTTATAATTTTTAATTTTTTCTAAAAATTTGTCTGACTAGTACCGTGGTAACCGATCACCAAACCATGGTTACCGAGTTGGTACCGTTCTAGTGGTTACCGAAACTCATACCGTGGCTACCACCCACCGAATCACGGCTACCGAACCCTAAACTGCGGCAACAAATCGGGAAACCATTTCACGAACTGATTTGAATTCAAATTTTGAAATACAAATTTTTGTCGAATTAGGCCAGTTACCGCTCATTCGAGCCTGGATGGTAACCGATCCAAAAACGGCAGCGTGAACCCTGATTGGCTCCTGTGTTGGCGATGTGTCGATTGTTGCTGGCCTTTACCTGAACTCAATCGCCATATTCCCATGCTTGTTATTAAGCTATTCAGGGGTGATTGGTTTATATTTTTTTAATTATTTTTTTCATTCGAAAAGTCAAAAAAGTTGAACCAAACACTCTAGATTCTTGAATCACGCTACATTTTCCATGTGATAGTAGCATTTATCTTAGATTTTACAAATTTTAGACTCACTGAAAATAAACAACCGATAAAGTTAGAGTGTTATTATCCACCATGTCTTTTATTTGTCATGTAGTAGTTTGTTTATTTTATTTTTTATATCACGTAAAGGCACAACCCAAAGCTAGTTGATCCAAGCGCCTAGGTGCTCGCCCTCCCTGGCGTCATCCCTACCCTCCATCATCCCACTCACGGTTGTCTTAGCACAGACACTCTCTGCTCCCTCCTTATGGTTATCATAGCGCAGACGCTCTTTGTCATCCCCCTAGCCTTGTCGGCGCGGCGCCGCCGTTGATGTAGGCTTCCAATCTGGCATGTTTTAATTTAATCTTCGATATCCTTTATTGCATATTGTGTGAGGCATATATATAATACATATAAATAACAGACTTGCTACTATTAAGGAGATCACCTAACCTATTAAGATTTCTAAAGATAATATAACTCTTATCTCTAATTCTTGATATAGTACCGACGGGTACTGTTCACACTACAGTATCGCACGAGTACTGTTCCTATGGGCTAGGCCTGGCCCAATACCTATAACACTACACCCCTCTTTTTGAGGGGCTCGTCCTCGAGATGCAGGGCAATATAAATCCTAACTTGATGCCTAACATAAATAAGACTCAAGCCTTTTACATCTTAGCTTATTATATTATTCTGAACTAAAAAAATAAATCTAATCTTAGCTTAAGTTGGATCCCATCCCACATCTCGTAGAGAAAGTGTAGCTCCAAGACAAAACTAGATCCTATATATTTCCTTGAGATGGTTGCCAATGTTCCTAGTGAAAAATATAGATACCTATAATTTTAACCCAACTAACAAGTCCAAACACCGATTTAGGAGCTGCTTCACTCGAGCATTTGTTGCTTGCATGGGTTGAAGCCGTGGCCATAGGGATGATTATTTATGATGTGATGGCTGAGGTGGTGCGGTGGGACTTGCTGATTCCTTGCCATCTGCCACCTGCCGCTCGATATGCTCCTCCACCTTCATTGTGTTCTTTACTTGGCTCAACAACAGTAAGGCACACAAGTTAGCCATCTCCACCCTCATCTTGTTAAATATGGTGGTGGTGGAATTCTCATCAGTCTGGCTCACCTATTGATGGAATCCTACATCGTCAAACTGGTTTCCCTTGTCGCTATCCTGATATGGTGGAGCTAATCTGTGGGAAATAGAGTCAGCACTTCTAGGGAGCATGTCAGCATCTCGCGCCTAGGGACGAGTCTGTGGAGCATCCTGAGAGGCCTGGTGGGACAGTTCAATGCGCTGAACAACGAGGTTTAGGGCAGGAACCTCCTCATAATTGGAGGCTTACAACGCATGTACCTTATCGGATAGACCGTCTAGGCATTTAGGCAAGGACTCCAACATTAAAAATCACTGTGACAACGACGCCACCTAAGCGAATGGTGAAGCCAAAGCCTTGCCGATGTCATCTAGCGTAGAAGATGCTAATGCCATGGATGGAGAAGAATCCGAGTAATCTGATACCAAATTATCGTGAGCAGAATTATTTCCTAAAGATTTGGACCACAGACATAGACGGTCTTGGCCCCTGGCCTTGTCGGCACTGGCAAGGTAGGGTTCTAATCCAACGTATTTTAATCTAATCTTCGATATCCTTTATTGCATACTGCCTAAGACATATATGTATATATATGTTGATGCAAAAATCGCATGGAGATCTTTACACTTTACACTCAAAGGCCTAGGAGATTTGCTTCAACTCTAGTGCAAGTCCTTAAGCCCAAAAGTCACAGAGCATATCAGTCAATTTGATCCTACAATTGATAAGAAGTAGAATATTAGTTGTCCTAAAACTATCGGTCGATAGCCTATCGGCATCGCCTCCGATAGCACATTGTTTAGCTATAACACCCTGAGCACGAAGCCAAATACACTATATCGGATTGCAAGAAAACATAACGTATTGGCTTAACCATGCTCAATAGATCAGAGGAATGTAGCGCAATGATTATCGGCATGACAGAATAATGAATATTTAATTCATATGCGTAGCTTTCTGTGTGCATATCGGCTTATGAAAGACGAATCTATCCATATCGGCAACAACTTTAGCAGATCGAACCTAATCGAGACAGTGTTAAAGACTATGGTAAACACGATAGATTGCAAGTTTTAAGGAACTAGATCCAATATGAACAGATTGAAGATATCTTATTGGCTAAAACTCCAATAAAACATTGATCTAATGTCGTTGGCTAAACAATCTTTCGTAACTCATATAAACCTACTATATCGAATTGAACCGAGATAGGTCTAGATTCACAATCGCTACTCAATCTTATTTAGCATAAAACACTAGTCTGATGTGATTGATACAACAAACCAATCTAAACATGTACCATACAACAATCGTGATCAGAATATTGTATCGATAACTAGTAAACTCATAGATCTAATCAAGGTATCAAACTTAACTGAGAAAGCTCTAACTAGAACAATAGAGTTTACCAAATAGGCTATCCCTGACATGATCAGAGGTTGAACTTAATCAATACAGCCTGATCCCGTGCATGGAATCGTCCTGATGCTACATACCTAAAGTTAACGATACGCCGAGAGTTTTAGGTGAACATATGTTATCAATCAAGGTTCCCAGGCATACATATTTATACCCATAGAATTGTAAACCGACTAGTACCCGAATTATAGATATTCTACGATAGAGAATCTAAAGATTACATTTATATTTTATCTATTGCTATAATTACACGGCAAAACGGAAATACAGGCCCACTATTCCCTTGTGTGTTGTGCATCTAATCAGGCCTGTTGCATATCAAATCTTTATGACCACTTGTCAATCTTCATAATGGCGATCCACTAAGCTTAGCCTTCAACCTATGGCAATCCCTCTCTCTCATCAAGCTCGATGGTCAAAATTTTGGTGTCAACAATATAATACATCTAAATAACAGACTTACTACTATTAAGAGATAACCTAACCTATTAAGATTTCTAAAGATAATACAACTCTTACCCCTAATTCTTGCTACAATACCCACGCGAATACTGTTCCTAGGCTGGGCCTGGTCCAATATCTCTAGCCCAACATCCATGATAGTCACCCTCTCCACCCTCCACAGTCAACACCAGCTGCCCCTATCTATATCTATATCGTTAAAGGTGAGAAGAACAAGGACACCATAAATATCATTTGTGAGAGGATAGCTGATGTTTTGAGTAGTGTGAGAGAGATAGTTATGTTGATGAAGTACATCATCATGTGAGTGTAGACCATATGCTTTGTAATAAGTTCATATTATTTAAACATATAAAACATTAAAAAAGATAATTTCCTTTCTAAAAAGTGATTTACATGTAAATCAAAGACCATATCGATGATGTTTTATATCCATCAGCATATTACTAGCCTCTCAAGACACCATGGGCATTATAAACAATCATTATCTCAAACATAGATCCACAACTACAACCAAACTTTATATCTTTTGTATAGTTCACAACTCCATAATTTTTCTACAGCTCACAACTCATAATAACTTTTTCAAAATGTATGCACAACTAAAAACACTCAAGCTTCAAACATCATAGTGTAAGTTAATGCCCGGCCCAAATCAAACAGGCTGCCTCGAGAAGTTTGGTCAGAAGTCCAACAACAGGACAGCAGTAGGATTGTGCAATACTCTGTGTTTGAGTTAATTAGAGCGATTTCACATAACTGTAAATTCGCTTCCAAAACTGTAACGAACTGCAAACGGAGTAACAGTTCGAACTCAAAGTTACAGTTACATTGTAGTTTTGAAACAAATTTACTTTTGGACTCGAGATGGCGGCACCAATTAAAAGTCCGACTGAAATGGAAACCCTCGGACAATTGATTGCCGTAAAGAGTCCAAATCAATGGTAAGCTAAATTAAAGATGCAAGTCTGTGACCATACAGGATAATAGGAAAGTTAATTTTACCTTTGGTTCAGAAATAATTATAACTTCACTCACAAATATTTAAATATCTCATTGACATGAAAAATCAAACAATATAAATCTTCAGGTCAAATTTCCATCAAAATAAGACCTACTAAACACATTCTGCGAAATAATACTTAAATAAAAAATAAATGTTTGAAGCTCATATGGAATGTATTATAAGGTAGCTAAGCAGAAAAGGCAATGAGGGACGACAAGAACATGAAAAACATTATCTCACTTAGCAATCTATATAATGGAAGTGCAGTAAACACGACAACAGAAGCAATAGGCCTGTACAACATTGCTCAAGGGAGGAGATTGAGATCAACTTTAATGAAAAAATGTCTTTCCTACTTGATGCTACAATAACTCGGTTGTTTACATAAATCGACTGGTTTAAACACGTGTAACGGTGTAAAGATGTAAATGATACATGAACTATCCTAGAGCTGCAAATATAAGCTACAATTTATGCATCAAATCCTGGCATGCCAAATTGCAAAGCAAATGTCTCCACCTGGTTGCGGAGTTCAATAATGTCATTGTTGTTCTCCAGACCTTCCAGAAAATCCTTCTGAAGCTTCCCATGCTCCTTCAAAACAATACTTGCTATATATACTGCCCTCATAAGGAATTCTGCCATCATCTCAAAGTCACTCTCCAAACAACCTCTAGTTGTCATCGCAGGAGTTCCTGCAGCATGAACACAGGAAGAAATTTATTGTTACGGACATATCACAAAACAGTATTAAATGGTCAACTAGTGCAGTATTAAATAATCAACCGGTGTAGTGAAGACTAACCAATCCGTACACCTCCAGGAGAAATCGAACCATTATCTCCAAATATTGGTGTTTTATTGAGAGAGATATGGCATGCCTCACAGACCTTCTCAAAGTTCTTCCCTGTGCATATTTTAAGGAGCATGAATAAGTTTCAATTATTAAGACACGAATAGCCATACCCACATAGGCTTAGTTGACAATGTTGTGTTGTTTACTTGTTGTAGTCTGCCAGATAGCATTATGTAAAATTGTTATGAAGAATTTTGTTGGTCTGAGGTATCTGATGAACTTTGTCTGTCTACTCAGTACTAGCAACTGAAAAAACATAAAAGAGGTGACACTTACTCTCACTCTCTCAGGCTAAGCATTTATTCTGATATTATAACTAAAAAGTGACATGATTTTGCAATCAAACATTCAATGGTAATGTTATTATCAGACAAGCCATTTTAAAGCATAATATTAATTGCTTTTAATCGCACATTCTCATCTCCAGTATTTTTTTCCTACAGAT
Organism: Zizania latifolia; assembly: GCA_000418225.1. Lineage (NCBI taxonomy): Eukaryota > Viridiplantae > Streptophyta > Magnoliopsida > Poales > Poaceae > Zizania > Zizania latifolia. Next base: position 573,365 of record KE371651.1, on the reverse strand, counting down.
ATATGCTCTTTACAGTTTAGTAGCTAGCGCAACATTTTATCTAAACTACTTAAACACTGTTCTAAGCATAGATGGCCATAATGCATTCAGCAAATAGCACTTGCACAGTTTACACTGTAATTTTCTCATTTGTGTTATGTAAACCGCATATCATAACCGTATACAGATATTTCAGTTTTCTTCTACGTGTAGATTTATTAACATAGTCGTAACGAAGTTTCAAATGCAGTGTTGTGGACATAATACCTGTCAAGCCAAACGTTCTTAGGTCCCAGAGCACCAAGTGATTATCTGTGCCACCAGTAACCAATCTGCATTTCCTCCTGAGCAAGGCCATCGCCAAAGCTTGCGCATTTTTCTTGACCTGTTGAATGTATGCTTTGTATTCTGGTGTTGCTACTTGTTTTAGAGCTATCGCCAGAGCAGCAATATGATTATTGTGAGGTCCACCTTGCATCAGAGGGAAAACAGCGAAATTTATACGGTCCTCAAAATCATACTGATCATTTTCGATCGCTTGAGATAAAGATCCACTCCGTTTCCTTAGATTTTTCCCTTTCCTGAAAAATATTATACCACCTCTAGGACCCCTCAAACTCTTGTGTGTGGTTGAAGTAACAATGTCGCAGTAGTCAAAGGGAC
>KE371651.1:562579-572708 GCA_000418225.1 Zizania latifolia | reverse complement strand
AATGAGACGAGCAACGAATATGATCATAAATAGAGATTTATGTCTCATTACCTGCACATCATCAACTAGGAATAGCATAACTAAGAATGGCCACAGTTAAGAAATAGGATAGTTCCTTATATACCACTGAAAGTTGACGTGATCTCTTATATGTCACTCGCTGTCAGTGAGAGAGCAAGTGACATATAAAGAAACAGGTGAACTTTCAGTGGCATATAAGGAATTGTCTCTAGGAAATAACCAGACGGTATCATTGTTAAATGCGCTATGAGTTCTTCACCTTGGGGAGTTACTCTGCTACTCCTAGCAATCACAATTGGGTATTCCCTTCCTATGCATATGCATTGTCGAACTCTTGTTCAGAGATAAGACATGCTCCACACAACAGTGCGCTTCAATTTGAGCAAATTCAGTTACACTATCAATGTGACAAGCAGATTTTACCTTTGCTGCCACAAGGCCGCTGATTTGCGCCATGTCGCACATGAGCATTGCACCACACCTATCAGCGATCAGCCGCATCCGTGCATAGTCCCACTCCCTTGGGTACGAGCTCGCACCACAGATGAGAATCTTGGGGTGGAAATCCACAGCCTTCTCCTCTACCTTATCATAATCAATGTACCCGGTCTGCGGGTTCACCTTGTAGGAGAGGTTCTCAAAGAATATGGACGTGCCCGAGACCTTCTTGCCGTTGGGCGTGTAGTACCCGTGGCTGACGTGACCGCCGGACGGCGAGTCGAGCCCCATGATCCTGTCCTTGGGGAGGAGGAGCCCTGTGTACACGGCGAAGTTGGCGGAGGTGCAGGAGTAGGGCTGTACGTTGACACCCCAGCGCGCGGGGTCGAGGCCGAAGGCGGCGAGCGCGCGGTCGCAGCAGAGGCGCTCGATGGCGTCGATGTTCTGGTTTCCGCCGTAGTAGCGCGCGCCGGGGAGCCCCTCGGAGTACTTGTTGGTGAGATGGCTCCCGAGCGCGTCGAGCACTGCGCGGCAGGCGTAATTCTCGGAGGCGATGAGCTCGATCCCAGCCAACTGCCGGCGCCGCTCGCGCTCCATGTGCGCGTGCACGTCCGGGTCGGCCTCCGCGAGCAGCTGGCACCCCCACGCGCGCACGGCCGCGCGGCGCGCCTCGAGTCCACCCAACCCCGCCGCCCGCCGCTTCGCCGCGGGCGAGAGGCAGGATGACGAGCAGCAGGGGGAGGAGGGGTCTTCCTCCTCCCCCCACACCCGGAGCGCGCGTCGCGGGCGCGGGGGGCGCGAGCGCTTGAGGACGAGCGGCTGACCCATCAGGGAGAACCGCCGCTCGCCCTCGCCTTCCACCTCCTCGTCGCTTGCCCCGTCCCCGCCCTCACCCCCTTCCTCCTCCGCCGCTGCCGCGGCAGACGAGCCCTCGGCCCCGGGTAGGAGCTGCAGCGGCGCGGGCAGCGCGTGCGGGTGGAGGCCGAGGGACAAGTCGGTCGCGCCCGGCCGCGGCCGATCCATCGGAACGTCCCGCGAGGCTCGCCCGATCGCGCGATCAAGCATCAGCAACAGCGGCGGGCGGGGGAGGCGGCACCGGCGCGCGCAGCATTCGACGTCGCGTGATTTCGAGGGATTTCGCGGTGCGCGGGCGCGAGTGGCCTGGACCAGTACGGTGCGCGACTTGGGGTTGGCAGCTGTAGCCTGGGCGCGGCTCGCGAGGGCTACTTGCGGGGACGGCGGATGATGACTTCAGTGATGAGGTGGCACTGGGCTGGGTTGGTATACTGCGGTCGCCGTAGCCCGAAGCGCTGGGGGCCCGCCGGATTCTCTGCGGCCGGCTGCGCTCTGGTGTGGCCGTGGACTTTTGGAACGAAAGGGCATTTGGGAAGTTCGATTCGACGATGATTCGGAGGAAAACGCCCCTTGGATGCGCGGAGAGGCATCGTCCTTTACAGGTTTACTACCATAGTTTTTTTAAGAAAAACTTTTCTATTTGACCAAAATCGATAAAAACCAAGATGTTCCGTCAACTCACTATGAAAATCGTTTAAAACCAGTAGATTTTTTTATAAACCGATTCTTCTTAGTGGTTTCGTTAAAATAAATCGGTAAAATAAACCCTGATCTTTTGATCTTTTGTATAAAAGAGGTTTTATATTTTGCGGAGGTCATGTCAACTCCTCTTCCAACTACCATTTCTAAGAGCATCTCTATTTGCCTCTATTTAAAAATTTAGTAAAAGTCATAAAATTCTCTAACAATATTTTCATATCGGTCTTGATTCTATCATGCTCTATATCCCACATATCGCGTTGTATCTCATATTATATAAAGATTCATGCAGCCTTATACAAGATATGCAAGAAAGAGAGAGGGGTGGTTAAAGATGGAGAGGCAAGATGACTGAATTTAAGCTGTGTTGGGTTCAGCTTTTCTAACCAGCTTCTTGGTTGTGAAGCTGAAAGCTGAACTAAAGAGGTTCAGAGGCAAACCAGTTTCTTCAAAAGCTATAACTTTTTCCTGTACAAACTGAAAAAGATGTGAAAGTTGCTCTCACTCTAACTTTCACAGCTTCTCAGGGCCTATTTGTGACTGCTCTACTCTACCAAAATTAACTCCACTCCACGAAATTCTCTTAGGACCAGATCTTGAGTGAAATTACAACTCTATCGTGGAGCAGATGTCATGTTTAGTTTGTGAATTAGATCTAGATTCAGAAATATATGGATTTATTATGTATAGATTATTTTACCCTTGAGATTAGGGTCTACATGTCAGCCTTTCTCATTTTTCCCTAGTGCCGTCGGGGGCTCATCGTGCTGGTGACTGATGTCCCCAACTCCTTGGTGGTGCAAGGGCAGGGGCGACGACGCCGGCAGAGCGGTGTAGCGGCGGCAGCACGAGCAGAGCGGCACGGTGGTGGGGGAGTGGGCAGAGCGGTGCGGTGGCACGGGACGATGCAGGTTGGGGCGGTGACGGCGCGGTGGTGGCACAGGTGCAGAGCAAGATGGTGGCAGTGCGGGGCAGAGCGAGCCGGTGGTGGGTGAAGCAGGACGACAACTAAGCAGCGTGAGGTGGCGGCAGAGCGGGGGCAACTGCGTGGGGCGGAGCAGAGCGGCATAGGCAGTGTGCGGCGATGAACAGATTAGATTAAAAGAATAAAACGAATAGGTAAGTTCTATAATGGCATGGTGGGTAAATTACCCTGAACTCGCAAAGCACCCTTAAGGTGCTTTGTAAAAAACGAGGAGTAAAGTTCTGTATCTTCATTTTCCGCGGATTTGAAAATTAAGATCTAAACATGTTTGGCTAGCGGTTTACGGAGCGGAGCTACAAAACCTAGAGTGGAGCAGTGCCAAACACCCCCTTAGTCTAAACTTCACAAAAATTACCCACCATACCATTGAAAGTTTAGAAAATTATTCGCATCCCAACTTTCATAACTTATCAGCTTTTTCATAGTTTACAGCAGCTTTTGCATGGCTCACAGTAGCTTTTTCATAGCGCATAGTTTACAACAGCTTTTTAAAATCTACAGCTCAACCAAACACACCCTTGAAGAACTGGATGGGAAGAATGAAGAGCGAATGAACGGCTATTGGAGGAGTGTTTTATGTTTTTACCAAATTTTTAGGATGAAGAGGCATATGTAGAGACTGTTGGGATGCTTAGCTATCCCTGCACACTTTTCAAGTTCCTAAAAAGTACAATTTCTCAAAAAAATTCTTCATTAGTATTTCTCATAAAACATTTTGAAATCAACCTTTAGCTTTCTAATATTTCAATTATTTATTTATGTTCACAAACAATTGTCGTAAACTCGATTTCATCTATAATTCATCATCCAATAGGATGGGACATTAGGCCCAACATGCATCTCTCTTTCGTTTCGAATTTCATCAAAGAAAAAACAACTCGGCTCCCTAAACTATTGTTGTTGGTATAGTTAACCCCGTATTATACTTCATAAAGAATAAAATTATATTCAAATAACTTTTGGACTAATTTTGTCCAATTAGATTGACACAATGATGTATTCAATTAAATATATTTTTAATTAATGTGTCTGCTTGGAACCTTCAAGCGAAAAAGAGAAAATTATTGTTTTGCCACGAAATTGAGTAGCATGTCTCTAAATACTAGAGAGTTTATTGCACTTGTTAGTTTACTACAAAGTTGCTAGTTTTATTTGTTGTTTTGCTCTTTTGTATTTAGACTTTTTTATTATTCCACTTTTACCCTTGTATGCATACCATCCCGATGCCACTCATCGTTCCTAGCGAACCCTGCCATGCCCAAGGCCGGCAACAATGCTTCTCCATCTATAGCCCCCTATCTGATCTAGGAATGGCAATTGGTCAGGTTAGCTAATATCGGGCTTGAACCCATCCGCATTTGGACTCGACCCGCATGCCCCCGCGAGTAGAAATCCTAACCTGAATTTGGACCCACCACGTCCCCGTAAACCCAATGGGTCCCCCATAGGCCTGACGGTTGGGGCAGCAAGAGGTGGCCGAGGGGCGACTGGGGCCAGGAGAGGTAGGGGGCGAGCGGCAGCGGAGGAGCTATGTGTTGACGCAAAAATCACAGGTATTTCTACGTCTTCAGACTCGAAGGCCTGTGAGTGTCTGTTTAGCTCTAGTGTAGGTCCTAAATAACCCGGAGGTGTCAGTATGCGTGCCAGTCAATTTGACCCTATAATTGATAAGAAAACAGACGTAAGATGTCCTAACGCTATCGGCGATAGCCCATCGACATCGGCAACGATAGCACGTACGAGAATCATGATGCATAAGGATAAATCCATGTAAAATAATACACCCTGCCAATCAGCTCCAGTAACATAACTCGATAATACCAATCTCTATAGTTTGAACTAAACTGATGCAGCATAAAGATAGGTTATTAAGAGCGTAAAGATCATAATAAATCCGATTAACAAAGTGATAGATAATTTATCGGCTAAAACTCTAACGAACGTCGTTTTAACACATCGAGTCAGATCGTCCCGTATGTGACCCCGTCAACGCCACGGATCAGACCTAACCGAGACAGTGTGCCGTTGCTGATTGACATATGATCTGATCTAATTCGATAAGTCAAAACACCGTGATTGGCAAATACAGAGACCCAATCTATAGAGCATAATAAAAGAATAATAATCAATATATTTAACCGATAACTAGCAAACCCACTCTATCTGATCACAGTATCAGACTCAACCGAGAAAGCCATGAACATATGAATCAGTTTACCAATGGGCTATCTCCGTCGAAGCTAGAGATCGGACTCAACCGATGTAGCCATAGTTTCGGCGGAGAATTGCCCTAATGCTACGTACCTAAAAGTTGGCGATGCGCCAAAGGGTTTGATTGACTGAATTGTGTGTGTTTACGATTACCACAGGCTTACATATTTATAGCCAGGTTGACACATCATCTAGAGATAACGCAAAATCCTAACTGACTTAATTATTTATTAACTAAATGAAAACTAATAACGAAGTATCAGCCCACGCCATTCACAACATGTCTTCACCTGTTAAAGCCTCCATCGACGACCCATCGACTCTTTGTCGCCCTGTGCTCCTAGCTGATGACGCGTCGGTCTAACTTCTGGTGTCAACACTATGGCAGCACCTGAAGCCGTAGATTTGATTAGTGGCAGTCGAGGCGGCAGATCTGGCGGGCGACACTTAAGGATGGCGGAGGTAATGGGGCTTGGGGCCAGTGGGGATAGCAGCGTGGTGCCTGCGTCCGACAGGGAGGGCTTTGTGGTATCTATTTTATCAATCTTATAGGCTCTTTTCTATTGGGCCAGGGATTTGTGGAGACCCGTGGGTCAAATAACAGACCTGGACTTGGCCCCGACCTAAAGCGGGGGTCCTGACCTGATGGACCCACAGGTTAAAATTTAGACCCGGCCTCGACCCCCTAGGGGCGGGTCTTTGGCCCCGTCGAGTCGGTTGCCACCCCTAGCCTGATCCCAACGCTAAGCGTCGTGGCGAGCAGCGAGCGATGTCGAGATAGTGTGTAGGCAGGGGCAAAATAGAAATTCTAAAAAAGTCTAAATGCAAAATAGCAAAACGGTAAATAAACCTATCAACTTTATGGCAAACTAACAAGTGCAATACACTTTGTGACATTTGAAAATATGCCACTCAACTTCGTAGCATAACAGCAATTTTCCTAGTGAAAAAAATAAAAGGAGTGATTGACCTGGGATTGGTGTAATGAGCTTATGTGTATGACATGTGTATAATACCAATTGTCATGTCATCGTCTATATTGCAAAACCGTTTATAAAACCACTCTAAAAATTATTTGAACTGGTTTTTATAATTAGACGGTAGAAAACGTAATTTCACATTTAGAACGTTAATGTTAAGTAGAGTTTTTTCGGGGAAAAAAAGAAGGGAAAATTCTCCCACATGGCCATATACACTTGCACCTGGCCCAAAAAGGACCCACATATTGCAGTCCGAATTATATATAATAGCCAAGGCCCGGGCACTGGAAAAACACTATCCATACTGGGCCAAATTTAATGTACTCAAAGCGTTGACCTGTATTATGGGCATAAAGACATGCTACTAACACCAGTCCATGCAATCCGCTTGGGATAGAGACGGGCCATTCTTTCTACCGCTCACCACACTGACAGGCATCTCACATTCGCAAATTGCTGAATCCTGAAGGCATCAGCTGCCGATGCCGATCCGCTGTGGATGCAAAGCCCTTACGACTGAATTTTTTAAAAAAGACAAGGAAGATGATTACATCAGAAAACTAGCTAATGCCAGATGGTAAAAGTCAACGTCAGGGATGTAAATGTTAGACCAGTCTAGTTTGTCTACCCAACTTGCCTCAACTTGTATGTGTAGCATCCAAAGTGACCTAGGCCCATGTTTAGAGAGCTTAGATTCTAAAAAGCACAAATCTGTAGAAGTCGATTGTACGTAGTCATATATACTAGTCTATTTTTAGATTCTACGGCTATTAAATTTCACAGTATGAAACAAGAGCCTAAATCTTTTGAGAACCAAGATCATTTGAAAGAGATGCAGATTCTAGAAAGTGTAGGCCACTAACTAGAAGGCGAAAAAATGGTAGTAATAAGAGTGGCTTGAGGTCACCAGGTTCCAGCAAAACATGATCTGAACTGTACTGAGAAAGCCTGAAGCTGCTTCAGCCTTCACCCTTCAGCCAATTGTTCGTCCTAACAAAAGATCACGTCAACCTAAGCGCACGCGCAATTCGACCGGCTTTTGAGGAAAAAAAGTCTCGCCTTTGTGAGCGAGACATTTGAAACACGCTTGCTCGACGGAGCACTTGCGAAAGCAGCAAAAATTGTCGAAAAGGGAGCAAAGATTCTCTCTTTTGTCTCACCTCTTGTTCTTTATTTCGGCATTTCGATGGCGCCATCATATTCAGAATGTGATGTGAAATTGATCCCTGGAAAGGAGTTGTGACTTGTTACAAGGTACAGTAAAAATTGCAGTGGAATGCCGGAACTCCCTGCTTATCCGAGGCTTCAGCTATGGAGAACAACGAGAGCCCTGCTGCCTTCAGAGTTTAGAGTTCAGAGTTCAGACCAACCATTATATTACAAGGCAATTTCATTAGCTTTTCTCTAATCCACCTGCTTAGAAAAATTGCTAGCCAAGGTTCTATATTTTGGAATGTAATTCCCAAAATTTCAGGTTTTTCGGTACCTCCAATGGAAAACAATTTCGGCAAAAAAATATTTTTTTAGTTTAGCAAAATGTATTCAATTTTGGCCAAAATTTGTCCAAATTTCAAAAATTTCAGCTCAAATTTTCCAAAATTTTGGTTCTATCGGCACCTCCTGAATATTTTTGCATTTTGCAATATAAAAGCCTATTGGTAGCTATCCATATGACATTCTGAACTTTTCATTTTTGTATTTCCCTAAACTACTGTTAACAATTATTTCCTTCAATTCTTCCTATCAAGGTTTCCAATACCGGTTATATATGTGTGTGTATATACGTATGCATGTCTGTATATGGTTGAGTTTCCAGCAAAAGTAACAGGAGATGAAGAAAGTGAGGAGGTGCACTCTATTTCACATGTTATAATATAAAGATGACGCCTGAGACATAACAATTAAAAAGAATTGATTTGTGATAAAATTTTGCACGATGACGTGTCGCCATTCCACTCCAGTGATAAAATCCAAACAAGATTTGACCTTGATCTGCCATTTTGCTTGTGCACATTCATCTTTAGAGTTCCATCAGACCGGAGACACGAAGAATTGAGATGGAGCAGCATCATGTCGTGCTGCCTCGCGACCCAAGGCCTGAATCCTGGAGCTTTTCATCTTTTTTTTCGTCATGTGCATCTTCACATGCATCCAGTGAATGAGCATTATACTAGTAGTATTATACTATCAGTAAATAAATCTCAACCCTCGATTTTAAAAGGTAATTTAATATTTTTAATTGATTATAATTAATATATACTAGTTTAATTAGTTTTCTAGCGGCTGACAACCAGAAAGCATGTATGTGTAAACTGTCTAGAGTTTTCAGAATGAAAAAAATAAGTTTAACCTTCTACATCAAAATTCTTTTGAACGATTTTGTTCTCTGTAAATTCTATTACTCCTCGTTAGAGTAGCAATAGAAATTAATCTAAACCGTTTATAAATTAAAGATCAACGGATATGATGCATTCTACGTCAGTAGAATGCACCGTAAAATTTGTTAATGAGCAGGGATAATTTTGCATAGAACCCAAGGTCCAAACTTTTGCTTAATCAGACAGCAGAAACCAGAAACAAATGAGCAGCTTGATCTTCAGTGCGTGCTCCCATTTCATGAAACAATGAATATGCTTACATGCATATGCAATTTTTTATGACAATGTATATGCTAGTAGTGTTTGATCAATGTCTGACAGAGATAATTACAAGGGTTAGATGACTGTCATCATCTGATTGTACAGCCGTTTGTGCAAATTAAAGAGAACAGCAAAACTGGCTTTTCCTGTTTCCAAAACGCTCTTGCTTTGGGGTTTTCTTTTTCTTCTATTCTTTTCAATTGCCAATCATTTCGATTAGTTTCACTTCTGCCTTCTTTTCTTCACATCTCTCTTTCTTTCTCTTGTTTCCTTTTATCAGATTTTGAGAAAAAGGGGAGAGCAGCTACAATAAAGAGAGCTGCTCTGCTCAACTATGGGATGGACATGACTGCTAACTACTACTGATAGGCATGGACTTGAGTGTATTCGTCCATCAGAATGAGAAGTAAAGGAGACAATTAGCTACTAAGTAGAGTCCCATGAGTGATGAGTAGTGTGTCTGACCTAGCCAACTTATATCGTCATGAGTTGTGATGCTTATGTTTCCAATTTGACCATCATACTACAGCCAATGATACATATATCCCACTCGGTCACTTATATAATATTTCCTTTGTAGTTTTTCTGAGTGCAGGCATACAGCTGGGAGCTTGGGAGAAGCAGCGAAGCTAATTTCTAGAGCGCCCACTTAAAAAATCAGCTAACATTTGCATTTTGATTATTTTACATCCTTTTAGTCTAATATATTATATCCTCACAGACTAATCTATAGTTCAGTTAAGAAAGTCTACTTATATTAAACTAATTTTACACCTCCCTGTTTTACTCTAGCTTCGTTACTATAGGTGTGATACGTCTAGTCTCTAGAGACCGCAAAACTAGTTAGGGTTTAGATTTGTGAATAAATAATATATATGCTTAATTAAGGGGTTAGCCCATATGTAATAGATTTATTTGATGGGAAATGATGAAAAACTCCCGTCGCTACATCATCAGACAGGGAAGAGATTTCTGCAACTCATTCCATCCCATGGGGTAAGATTTGAGATTTCCCCATCCGTCCGGGAATTTTTGTCCAGGAACGGGTAATGGGGCTAACCGCTAACTGGCAGTAGCTATTATTCATCTGGACAGATTGCTCTAATGCTCTCCATTCCTCTCCCGCATACGGACAAACACAGAGCACCTGCAACTGCAAGGACCAGGAGGAGTGGAGAGCAGGATCCGAGGACGGACAGGCCCAAGGACCGCAGAAACGTGCCCGGTCTCCTCCTGCGCCGGCGAACCACGCCATTAAACCCTCCACCGCCACACGGCGAAACTCCTTGCAGATGTGCCGA
>KE371651.1:539433-552869 GCA_000418225.1 Zizania latifolia | reverse complement strand
CTTATGATCATCCAAAGACATACCTTTAACCTTTATTAGTATTCATATGTTTTAAAATCCTATATTATTCTATAATACGGAACAATCTATTTCTATTGTTTTTATTACTATATTTGAGAATCCTGCTTTCTAAAGAGAGCTTGAAAGTTGCAAGGAAAAGAAAACAATGCAAGTTGATGCAACCGAGGATCCGATGAGCAGCAGCAGCCAATCTGGTAGATCCAACGGTTTATAAAAAAAAACCCAAGTGGGTTATCGCATTATAATTCCCCGGTCCTACCAATGACATAAGTATCATCTTGCAATCCCGTAGCCGCATATTTTAAGCGAAAGCATCCAAGCAAATGTTACGGTACGTAGCTCCCAGCTCCTAAAGTGAAATGGAGCAATGATTGATCCAGGCATAAAAAGAAGGCTGGGATTAGGACTTTGTAGATCATCACCTCTGGTTGGTGACAGGTGACTCCAAATTTAACAATGGGATTAAGCTAGCTAATCTTGCTAATAAGCTAGGCAGTTGGGAGCTTGGAATAAAGCCTTATACCAATTATACACACAGCTGCCTAGCTGTTCCATATATGCTTGCATGCTAGGGCAAGCCACCAGCTGCAGCCTGCATATATGCTGCATTTTCTTCTCCAAAGGGAGTTCCAACATGGTACTGTATTAAGATTTAGATAAGCTAGTACAGCTACATACTAGCTACTCCCAGTACATGGACAGCAGACACCAACCTTAATTAGCTGCACATAACATTAACTATGTGTCCGTTTCATTCAGAAAAGAAACATTTCTTCATGTATTATTATGCATGCACTACAATATACTATATAGTCATATGCCAGATGTGATGTAGTGAACTCCACTACTGAAATCTTGAATTATGCAGATGCATGCATGGGTTGGCCCCAATGCAAGACAAGTACTCATGCTTGCTAGCTCCCACAAAGTCCTCCTAACGACGTCTATGCGTTGTGCCGGCCATGAGCACAACCACCGAGTCCCCACATGATTCATATCTCCAGCTAGCTAGCTAGCTCGCTCTGGATTCCGTGCGTTTTTTCTCTCGCCCAACCTGCTGCGCGCCAACCACGCCATTGCAGTGCCAGCCTGTGGCCAAATAGCTAGCTGCGTTTCAGCTGCCGACTTGGAGCACGAACAGTTTCAGAGTTTCTTGCAGAGTTTCGAGTGATCTGATCTAACTCGCTCGTCACACCGAGTGGTTGATGTCAATTGCGGTTTCGATCAGTCAGGCCCATCCCGGTTAGGTTGGACGCTACGCAACATATATACAACATGTAGTGCGAAACTGAAGGCAATATAAAGATAAGATAAGAAAAGGATATCAATGTTAAGCTATTGCTACTGTCTACTGGCTTTGGCTGACATACGGCTGCAGATTTTTCTCACGGGGTTGGTCAGTTGGTAGATCGCCTTCTATGGGAAAAAATTTTATGGTGCACGACTCTAAACTCTGCGCTACGAGGGCTCTCTAGATATCTATCATGTAGAAGAGGAGAAGATCCAACAGAGCGGATGAATTGAGATGGTGAGTGAGGAGGCTAGCGGCAGGGGTGGCATCGCCGGCGCGAGTCCGACGAGTTCCGGCGGCACGGGGCGGCGTGGCCGGAGATGGATCTGGCACCAAGCAACGAGGTGGAGCGAGGGAGAGGAGGAGAGCACGGCCGAAGACAGAGAAAGACGGCGGTAGACAGAGAGGTAGAGGAGAAGAGGGCAATAGCGGTTACAGCCACGTCACCCTGTGGTCTCGCACCACCCGCGCCTCGTGACCTCGCGTCACCCACGCTGCCCCACGCCGCCCGCGTCTCACCGCTCTGCGTCGTCGGTCTCTCTATTCACTGTTTTGGTTTCATCTACTCTTTTAGATTTTTTTCTCTTTCACGTGGCAGCCATTCATAGGAGGCCCTGATAGTGCTGTGTTTAGGCCTATCCCACAGAATTTTTTTCCTTTCTACGAGCTTCAACTCCAACAATGTTTCAAGCGTTTGTAAAGAACACGTGTAAATATACACATGGTTGTGTAAGTATGATATGGGCGTGTACGTACGTTCAATTGTACTCTTAAAAAAAACTAAACAAAGTAACCGTTACCAATGAGAATTTTTTATGGTCTTATGATGGCAAAGAGATGCCATATTTTTAAATAAAATTTTGTACCTTATAATTTCTGAGTTACAGAGATGTACCAAAGTTCTAATATAGAAATACAGTGCCTCGTAAAGAGTCATAAAATTGCTACTCCTCATTTGACTTTTTTTATAAATTAAACTTTTCGAAATTTGACCAATTTTATAGAAAAATATATCAATAAATGTAACATCAAATTATTTTCGTTAAAACCACTAATAATATATTTATTTGATATTATAGATATTAATATATTTTTCATTAATCTTGGTCAAACTAAACAAGTTTGAACGAATTGTAACGTGTCGATATGTGTCATTTAGGAGGTAAACTCTGCACATTGCGTGTCCCTTGCCCCTCAGTGTGGGCCGGAAGCCACAACTGGCTGCTTTCCTTGGATCATTTGATATCTCACAAGTATGGGCCTGTAGGTACTTTTATTTCTTCTTGTTTTTTTTGGGGTTTGAAACGGCCCATAAGTACATGTTGGCCTTAATCCACGGCAAACCTATTATTCCAAAACATGAAAGAAAGGCTGATGACTGATGAGTGTTCAACATTCAACGCTCCGCTCATGGGACCGGCCTGCGCAAGCGCTTTGCGTCTGCCCACGTAGCTGCGACTCTTGTTGACCGTTGTTGATGGACAAGAAAAACTTTATACATCCCATGTGGATAAGAATCTTGTCAACATTTCCAATTTTGATAGCTAGCCTATGGATGTTTGGCCGGTCCCCGCCAACACTACAAATATGGATAGAGATATATATTTTTGATTTTTTAAAAAGCATGACTAGATTTGAAATTTTAGAAAAGAAGCACTACAAGAGATTTGATCTTTTATGACAAAATAATTATGCCGTTCGAATAAAACATCATTGAATATACAGAATTCATGACGGATTTTTTTGTCGCGTCATAAAATTAACAGGGCCTGAACTTGCCTATACATTGTGACGATACAAAATTGTTTGTCATAAAAATTGAAGGACTGTTCGTCACTAAATATCACGTGGAGGAGTAGTGACGAAATATTTACATTATGACATTTTTTATTCATCACAAAATGTTATGTGACATATGACGATTACTATGTCATCATAGTAATGCCTCACTAAGGAATATTCTCTATAGTTAACGATGAATTGCATTTTCGTCAACGATTTTTAAAGGTTAACATGCCCTGTCCATGACCTAAGCCCAAGCTCACTCATTTCCCATCCACTCACTGGTCATATTTTGCTAGTGAGAAAGTAACTCCGGTGAAGGAAAACTTTTGCTTAGATCTGCTCAATTCACAAGGAGATATGTGAAGATTAGGTATTAGATTTGTAGGAAATTTGGCCTCTTCTCCTCAATTTATCCTAGTGGGTATAACCCAGCTAATTAACAGCAAAAGATTTCTCTTCAATGCATAAAGGTAAGTTTTCTTAGTACGAGTATTTCTCGATTTCTTGTTTTCCGTGAGATGGAAGTTCTGTTGTTTGATTGGTTTTATTGGATTTTCCATGTTGAACTTTTCTGTAAGAAGTAAAAAAAGCCTTTCAAAATGCAATTTATTTAGATGCATGGAAGATGCTCGATGAAATGTCTGGATGAGATAGTTCGGTTTTCTAATCGTAAATAAGGGATAAAATGTCATACTTGTATAACATGTTATGAGATAAGATTATCAGTGTTTACCATGGATTAGTATAATGTTATCTCACTGCTTGTATGCATGGAACATACTAACTAAGCTTTTCTAACAAAAAATTGACTAGAAGTAAAATTTTTTACTAGTAGTTGCATTAACTTTGCATTGTATATTTGTATGCAAGTCATTAATTTACAAAAGCGTATCTAACTTATGTTTTATAATCAGATGAATAGAACTTGGATGAATCAAAGGCTATTTACCCCTGCCAATACTACAAATATCGATAGAGATATATTTTTATGATTTTTGAAAAAGCATGACTAGATTTGAAATTTTAGAAAAGAAGCAAGAAATATTATTTTAAAATAATTCTATGAGACGGCGCCATGTCGCGGCGTGGATTTCCTTGCGGTAGCGGAGGATTTCCTCCTTTCTGGTCCGAAATGGTTGGGCTCTATAGAAGGAGATATGTTGGGAAAAAAATATGTGGGGATTGTCGTCAAACCCACCTCTGTGGGGACCCCTTCCGGATGTCCACCATGTGGAAGAGAGGGGCATCTGACGAAGTGGAGGGAGCAGGCTCGACGGGAGCAGCAGCGTGGCCGGGTGACGGGGGCAACAGCGTGGGGCAGGAGGCCAGGCCATGGAGGGCAGCGGCGGGGTCAGTGGCGGACCTAGAATTTCAATGATGAGGTTGTGAAATTAAACATACTACAAACCACATGTGTAAATTAACGGAGGTTACAAATAAAAATTTGTTATTTTCTTGTGGTTAAAGGGTATAATCATATATCTTGAATAAAATTATCTAACTAATGAAGAAGAAATAGGTAAAAAATAGGTTGTTGGGCTAATTAATGGGCCGTTGGGCTAGATTTTAATCCAGTTAATATAAATATACCTATATATAGGTATTTTTTGCCAAAAATTTTGGGGGTACAGATGTACTCCCTTGCTCCACTGTAAATCCACCCCTGGGCGAGGCAGCGAAGGCAGCGGTTGGCATCGTCAGATCTGGCTACGTGACCGTCGTCGCCCCCATCGCCCGGCCGAGCCGCTCGGCCTCGCCGCCCTCACTGTCCGGCTACGTCGTTGCTCTCGTCGAGCCTACTCCCTCCGCTCTGTCGGATGCCCCTCTCTTCATATGGCGGACACCCGGAGGATCCCATGGGGATAGGTTTGGGGACTATCCTCACAGAATTTTTTTTCTGATATCTTGGACTTGCACTCGCCTGTGTAAGATCTCTCGGCCTCAAGGGGTTGTGAGTTGTGACATGCCCAAAAATATTAAATTTCTTAGAACTGTATGTGCGATCGATCGAGTACGAGTAATCATGAGAATTTGGTTAACGAACATAGAAGATATGAGACTCAATGTTGAAAATATCGGTTGCTTGTTGGCGAAAAGAAGGATAAGCAAACCAGCATGCCAGAACTCTGCCGGTTCTAAATTCCCATGATCGATTGCCAATGGAACCCAGCTCCTCTATTCTGAGAATGTAATAAATAGAACTTCCAACAGAAGAATGTATTTATGTAGCGTTTTAAAGGCTGATGGACGATATATTATGGATAAAATAGAGAACATAACAATTGTTTGAGGGTAAAAACAAATTAACTAAATATTATTCCCACATCTCATAATATTGTAACATAAGATTACATTTGATATTTCATAGTACTAGCTGAGTATCCGTGCGTTGCAACGGGGAAAAAATATAACATTAAAAGAATACCATGCAAATAAAAATGAACGAAGCTGAAGCTAGAGAGTTTTGATTTGCTGTGAGAAAGAGTAGTGGTGGTGACAGACTCACCACCACTAGCTTCTTTTAAAGTAGTATAGATAAAAAAATACCATGCAAATAAAAATGAACGAAGCTGAAGCTAAAGAGTTTTGATTTGTTGTGAGAAAGAGTAATAGTGGTAGCAGACTCACCACCACTAGCTTCTTTTAAAGTAGTATAGAAAGTAGTATAGATTAAAAGAATACCATATAAATAAAGATGAGCGAAGTTGAAGCTAGAGAGTTTTGGTTTGCTGTGAGAAAGAGTAGTGGTGGTGGTAGACTCACCACTACTAGCTTCTTTTAAAGTAGTATAGATAATAAATTTAAACAGTAAAAATTCTGTTAAATCTAGTTCTTTATAATATTATGGGACTGAAGAAGTAGAAAAGTTAAAAAACTGGTTTGAAAATTTTGGTATGAAATATCTATACAAAACATTTTCGAAGAAAAACAGTATGGTGCCCTCGAAAAACATGGAAATATGGTCTTGCCTTCGTAGTTGGGAGGCGTCAAACATGTAGCCTAATTGGTCAGAGTGTCAAACTCGTCAAGCCACTAGGTGGATAGCCAATTTTACGACACTCTCGTCAAGCCACTAGTTGGATAGCCAATTTTACGCAACGAGATCCTCTGAAGTCAACGAATCCGGGCCGCTGGATAGAGATCCGACGGTGTAAGGGGGGGCTTTGTACGTGGTGGGATTCAGTTGGCAGTGGGGCTTCGCAGTGACAAAGAAGGCTTTGCACAGTCCGATTTGCAATGGACGGCTTGAATGAGTAACTGCAGAGGGCTGAAGTTAGAGGAGTTGCTTCCCAATTTCACATGGCTCATACAGAATAGCAATGCCGCCGTCTCACACCTATTGTTCCCAGCAACCTATCTTTGCAATTCATTTAGGCCTCATGGACCAGTGTTTTTTTGCACCCGCTGGTCCTTGGTCATAAGCTGTCCAATTCCTTTCTCGCGTCAGTAAGTTGCGTCGCGTACGAAATGAACACTTCATTTCTGCACCGGACCACTTGGATGAGAGCACCACATCACCCTAGCATATGGCAGAGCAACTAACAAATCAATCCATGCAACAATTTTGTCAGCCCCACAGAATACCGCACCAACCTTGCTTGAACAACATAGCAGCCTGGAGAGGTAAAACTGCAGCTAAAAGCGCACGACCACTGAAAAGGATGAGTGCTTCATTCAAGAGGAATAGCACAAAGAAATACAAACATCATCCAGCAGGTACATGATTACATGAAGAAGATAACAAAACCGACACCAATCCATAAACAAAATACACTGAAGATCACCTTGTGCTTGCCTTTTGTTCTACCCAAGAAACAAGATACTAACCTCTCCCCAAAATCGAAGGGGTCCAGTCAATCCCTTCTTTCTGCCTATCTGAGCAAACAACATTCAAATGGACACCTTATTCCCATGCCACTAATTGCCTCTAATTTACCAACTCCTCAGGTATATTCACATCTGCTCTGATGCTAATCAGTGGGAACTGAAAGAGACAAACAAAGTTATAGGTTTCCTCCATTTCTCTTGTTCTGAGCGCTTTGGCTTCAAAGGAGTATATCAGACTTGGCAGGCAATCTCCTGTAGAAGTTGAACGGCACAGAGGGCATCCTGCTGCGGAACCGGGGGTGTCGCAACAGGTATAGCATACCAATAACCATCAAAACCTGGAATGGAGTTACATACAGCACAATGGCAATGACTAGAGACAAGAATATGAAGATGGCGGTGGCCCGAGGGTCCCTCCAGCTAAGCAAAGCATGTGCTCTCTCACCTTGCGTCGCCAGATCCCCAACCACCGTCTGCACACGACCTCCGACACTCCTTAGTCTATCATAGCGCATTCTTACAATGTCTGCTGGTCTGTTTGTTGGGAATGTATCAAACTCCTCATCAAGCTCATCTGGGTGTGTAAGCTCTGCATGGGATAGCTTAGTATCCATGTGAGGTGGATGCCTCGGCCTGTAACGGTAGTTCCACAATCCAATCATGAACATGTAGAGGAAGATGGTAGGCAGGATGAGCTCTGGGTAGCAGATCAGTATTAGAAACAACATATGCACCAACACTGTTGTGATTGGGTTTCGCCAGCTCCTGATGCCATCATACCACTTGGTTGTCGCTACAAAACCATAGAACAGCGAGGTGATACGATAAAAATTGGCCTTGCTACGCCGGAGACTAAACATGTGTGATCCAACATCAAGCATGTACTCCACAACCTCCCTGCGCAGTGGAGGCTCAGCACGGCTAAGCCTTGCCGCAACAATCTGCATTGCCTGGTGCCTCAGGTAGTCCAACTGCATCACTGAAATTGGCTGTGCGTAGTGCATCTTTGGCAGTAGTGGACGGCCATACAACGCAATCATGTTCACCCATGCCGTACATGTAAACCGCACAGCCAAATGCAATTCCCCAGTCTTTTTAAGGCCACTGGGCTTGAGAGCCAGCAAAGGGTAGAAATGGGTGTACACCCGGTCAGTCTCCAGTGTTGAGAGCCGGATTCTGACCTTACCAATACTCTCATCCCGGGCATCACCATTCTTGCACCCAATCTGGTTATTGTCGAACACCACCACTGTGATCACCGTGCACGGATCGAACACCTCCCAAGTATACTGCTCATTCCACTGCGGATTCAGCGTGTTGAGAATAGTTCTCGTGCGCACCCACTTCGGCCCATATTTAGCAACACAGTAAGCGTCGGTGGTGCGCCCATCCTTGCCCTTCATTGGTATCAAATTGCGTGCCCCAAGAAACCCCAGCTCAAGGATCCCAATGCTTGGCTTCCTTGTGTGCTTCGATGATGGCTGGAGATCACTGCTGTAGTAGGTGGATTCATCGAGAACATGGTATCCAAAGTCCAGCGACATCCGAATCTGTATCTTGCTCGCAAACTTGCCTTCTTTCTTCTCAGGATCGTCGCTGGGGCGCGCGAGGCTGAACCAGCGCGGATCCACGGGCTTGCCGAAGTGGTCGTGACGCGGCATTGCAGCGTTGAGGGGCAGCACGATGCGCCCAAGGGGCTCGTCGCGCCCCGGCGCGACGCGGTCCTCGACGGTGATGAACAATGGCTCGTCAAAGGGCTCGGACGCAACGAACATGAACTCCTCGTTCCATATCGGATTCAATGTCCCTAGCGGCGCACCGGGGCGCGTGCGCCGCACCTGCCCGGCGAGCTGGAGCTTGACGACGGCGTTCATGGGGCGCGATGCGTCGAGCGGCACGAGGTCCTGCGCTCCGATGGTGGCGACGCGGAGGTACACGAGCTTGGGGGAGAAGTATACCTTGCCGCGCGTGGAGGCGATGGCCGCCGGGCCGGCCGCCCCATGGGCGTCGGAATGCCAGGCATCCGAGAAGGCCTCGTCGGCTTGGGTCCCGAGCCAGACGGAAAGCATGATCTCGCCGCGGGGGAGCTTATCCCCGCGCTTGGCCTCGAGCCGGTACCACTGGGGAGCCAGCGGGGAGTCCGGCGGCACTCGGATCGGCATCTCGGCGAGGTCGAACCCGACGCGGCCGACGAGGTCATCGCCGCCGGCGAGATCTTTGGCCTTGACGGCCACCTCAAGCACATGCGCCTGGAGGTGCGTGGCGGAGAAGGCGAACACCTGCTGCCAGGAAGGGTTGTGGTTGGCGCCGAGCACGGGTGTGGTGCCCTTGAAGTTGCCAAGCTTCACCTCGACGAAGGGATCGATGGTGCCGGCGGCGGAGACCCCGGGGAGGTCCCTCGCCTTCACCACGTGCACGTAGAGGAACCGCATCGGCTCGACGAGGTCGTACGTCGACGCGATCTTGCCCACCGCGGAGGCCGCGGCGGCAGAGGGGTGGAGCCCCGGGATGTTGAACCACGGGCGCAGCACTGCGGCAAGCGGCGGCCGCGTCTCCACCAGACCAAACTGCTGCGGCGGCGGCATCGGCCCTCCCGGTCCCGCCACCATGAACGGCCGCGGCTGCATTGCTCCCTTCATCTCGTCGTCTGCGTCGGCGGCGGCGGTGGCGCTTGCTACTCAGTGGGAACGCGTCGTGAGGAGTGTGGCTAGTGCGGCATTCCGCCGAACAGTCACTGGTAGCGTGGGGGGTGCAGGCGGAGCAGGCTACTGCCGCGGGTGGAAGCACACGGCAGAGATCCGTATGACTGTATCCCCGCCCCGTCAACGAATCCCGCCCGTCAGATCCCCGTCCGACGTCTCACATCCAAGTGCATATTCCAATTCGCGAACCAGAGCACCGACCCACCACGCCAGCACACGCCCCACTGACAGTGGTGCTCCACCGCAGGGGACCCAGTCTGTCAGTGACTATTTAGCTTACGTCTGGCCCCACGTACGTGTTGGTGTAGGGGAAGCGTGGGTGGGTGGGTGCGTGGGTAGGTGGGGCCCGGGGCGCCTCGGTTTGCAGCAGGCGGCGATCGATGTGGTGGACAGCTTGATGCGTTGGATCCTCTGCGAATCAACAATTCGTAACATAGAAAGCATATCATAACTTCGAGCATACAATAAGTGCTAGCTACTTTTTAAAATTAGAGGCAACTATACGTGGCTACAAAAGTAACAACTGAAAAATAAAAAAAGTATGTTATATATTTTTTCTTTAACCTTTGATATAAAATTGATAAATTAGTGGTAAGAATAAAAGATTAAAATATATCTTATTAATAAAAAGTATTTTGAAGTGATAAGTAAGTGTAGCTAAAGTGTATTGAGAATTTGAGATAATAGAAATTCATGACTTGCAAACCAAATGCAGGTAAGGAGGTCCAAATAAAGTTTTTTATAAAGTTAAAGGTTAAAGTAAAGTCTTTTTAGAACGGAGCGAGTACATGGTAAAAGTAATAATATGCTAAGCATATATGCGGTACGAGTAAGAAATAAACATGAGAAGTTAGGTTCCGTTTGAAATAGTTTCAGATCCAAATTTTTTAAATTAATCAAATTTAGATAAAAAAAAATAGATCTAGAGGTGTAGTTGGATTTAGAAGAATCAAGTTTTTATTTTGAACTAAAAATAATAATTTAAATCACTTTATTTTATTATACAACTTTAAATTTAGCTTAGATCTCATAGTTATAGTTGTATCAAACATACCTTTAATTTGATGATGTCTAAAAGTATTTTTCCACATTTTGCTAGAAATCATCTAAGAAGTTCACATAGAAAGCCAGTTAAATATCCATGTGGATAGAACAAAAGTACTTCTACACCAAATTAGAAGTAACTATACAGTGCACAACCAGGAATGGATGCAAGTAAATTATTTCGCTATGCAAACGCTAACAGAACGAACACATAATGACAAGAGAGGCATTTCTAAAATATCTGCCACAATACAAATAAATGAAGTAACCACATCCTTTTGTAAAGCAGCTATTTTTATTTCTCTATTTGTAGAAGTAGAGCCAACAATAGATGTAGTTCTAGTAAAATATAGATATAATTATAACTAAATATGAATGTAAATACCTGACTGTTGCTAGTCAAAGAGCTAATAAAACACATTGTGTACTATCCCTATGTCCCAAGAAGAGTTTATTTTTAGATAAATTTGATAAATTAATGGTAAACGTAAAAATTAAAGTGTCTATCATTAATAAGAAATTAGTAACATGAAGTGACATGTAAGAAATATCGTAGATTTTTTTTTATTTGTGAAAAAATAAGTAGGTAGAAATATTTTTAAACAATCTTAAAAGGCTAGAAATGAATTATTTTTAATAGATGAATTACTTTGAAATGTGTATTGAAAAAAGAAAAAAATACGCAGAAAGGTGTTTTGTGAAGAGAACAATGCTGTTTTTACCACGAAACATGTATGGGTGCGTTTTCTGGCAGGGCCGGAGCAACGGCAGAGAAAAAAGTGTGGAGAGACGGAAATGCTATGCCAGGGGCGGAGCTAGGAATGTAATATGAAGGGGGCCAACTTGTAATATTGGTCAATAGCTACATCAGAGCTATGCTCGTGAGCCAATCGAGAGCACGCACACACGAGTAGTCACGTCCTTCTCGTTTTACTGCAAAGGGGACGGGGTTCCTGATGAAAGACATGATTGGTGAGAATTTAATGGCCGCATTAGTTGTTGATCATCTATGTGTGTTAGCTTAGGTCAGAGAAAATTCCACCTGCAACAATTGGCCATGATAGCTAATTCGGTGGCGACACTAGCAAGATCTCTTCCACTTTGAGGAAGGACAGTGGCTATGACAGATCTGTCTAAGAGGAGTCTTAACTCTATATTTTATATTTTATTGTGTCCTCTATTTTATAGAGTGACCAAATAATTCCTCCCATAACATAATACGATGAAGTAAAAAAGATATATTATATGAACTTTATTTTTAAAACTCATCCTAGAGTTGAAATGTAATTATTCATCTATCACTATGAAGCAATACCCCTTCTTTTGTCCGTCTCGAGCCTAATAACACGTGCACCTGTATACTTATTGTGCGCTTACTCCACGTTACGAGGCGTAGCTCTCTCACTACTCACCCTCCATCACCCGGCATAACCCTTGAGCACTCTACTTGCTAACTCTATGATATTTGTCACACTAAACATCTTATATCCTAACTTATATTTTCTAGAGCTAAAACAAACCTATTAATCAAACAATTCCTTTGTGATGTTCTGCCTCGTTGTCAAACTAATCTACCATATATTTTTGGTGTTACGTAGAAAATTGCGTGGTGAATTCCTCCCAAACCGGCACCCGCAGTTCCAAAATTGTGTGATCGTGTGTCATCGAATTCAGATGGTTGTGTTGCTGTGACAGAGATGCAAGCCACAGACGATCTCACATGTCGCAAACCGAAAGATACGGGGTCGATGACACTGATGTTAGGACCGGTCCTTGTCATCCCCAGAAATTTTTTTGTTGCTGATAACTTCACGCCATCACCCGTGCAGTTCGCACTCGCCACAGCTAGCCGTTGATTCATTCATTCAAAAAAAAAAGCATCCGCCTTCGACGCAGAATTCAAATTCGTACTCCGTACTTTCCAACCTAATTTGTTTCTAGTATGTTACGGTTTCTGCAGTCAACTGCAAGATAAATTTGTTTTCTGACATATGAGCTTGGACAACATTGATCCATATGTCACGGTACGGAGAGAGAGACTAAGAGTAATTACAATGAGCAGTGATTTCGAGCGGCGGTTTTAAAAAAACAGCAAGTCACATAGGATAATCACACCTCTAAACCATCTCTCGTCCAACGCACAGCCGATGCCACTAGAAGAAAGGGCACGCCAAGACGAACATAGCACATCATCCAACATCATGGGATTGAAATCGCCAAAAATCGAGCTGAAATTTCGCCCAATGGGATGACATCATAGGTAGGGATGAAAACGGATCGGATACAAATGGATATCAGTTATATCATATATTTTTCATATTTTTCGGATTTAGATTCAGATTCGAAAACTCCGGATATGGATATAGAAACAAATTAGGTTTCGGATACGAATATGGAGTGCATATGGAGCGGATACGAATACGATTACAGATATTTATCGAAACAAGATAACAAATGTTCTCCAAATTGTCAAGTTTTTTGAATTCTAAATCTTTAAAAGGTCACCTTTCTATCCAAAATTCTAGTGAAAATGATAGATTTTTAACCTTAAAATATCCCATTTCTACACAGAAATCTTTTTATTTTTATTTTTAATTTCTCTCTGTCGACGGGTGGTCGGACAATCCTCCTCGGGGGTGGTCCGAGGGGGTGATTTGTGATGGCAGGGAAGCGCTGCACTCAAGACCCGATGGTTGCACAGCTCGTATGAATAGAACTGGCCGGAGTTGACTCGAGGGTTTAGAGTGGTTCGGCCCCCCCTATAG
>KE371651.1:504876-532821 GCA_000418225.1 Zizania latifolia | reverse complement strand
CGCGCCACGTGGCCAGGAAACCATCACGTGGCCTACCCCGGGGGGCTATCCCCCACACTCTCTCTCTTCTTTTTTCTTTCTCTTCTCTTTTCTTTTTTTCTCCCTTTCCTCTTTCATTCCTCTTCCCTCTTTCCTCTCCCTTTCCCTTTCTCCTACGTAGGTGCGACGCATGTAGTCATGCAGAGGCACACAGTGGGGCGGGGCATCGGCCTAGGCGAGTGGCGATGCGACGGCTAGGGCGAGCGGTGTTGGTTTATGGGGAAGCTATGCTAGCGCTTAATTTCAAAAATTTACCCCGTTAGCCCAGGAACCCATGCGCGCAATAGGATCATGGATCGTTACCTTGTACCACGAGACACGCTCGGGCAGCAGAAGTAGAGTTGAAGTAGCGCGTCTTCGAGCAACTCTTCTCCCGGCTCCGTTTATTTCGTCGGTGATCCGGCGATGAAGATGACACGATCCGACGATCCGGCGAACTCCACGAGAAGAAGATGAGCACCAATGCAGCAACGGTGCCTCCACGGTATCCACACGTACGGGGACGGAATCACCTCGCACCGGCGTGCTAGCACCACTCGCGAGGTCCCGAGAGATCAATCACAACCCTTGTGATCGTGGGGAAGAGGTGGCCGCTAGGGTTAGGGTGAAGTAACAATGAACAACAGCCTCCACGTGCTAGCCCTACCCCTCTTTATATAGTGCACCATCGTGGGGCTTTAATTTGCATTAAAGCCCAACAGATCTAATCTGTTTGCATGTTCCGGAACTTCCGGCTATAGCCAGAACTTCGGAACTTCCGGCTATAGCCAGAACTTCCGGCCACCGGAACTTTCGGATCCTATCCGGAACTTCCGAAATAGACTTTCTGTATCGAATTAATTCTCGACCTGGAACTTCCGGTCCAACCAGAACTTCTGGTTCGTCCAGAAAATCGAATACCGGGGCTGGCCCAGAACTTCTGGTCCTACCAGAACTTCCGGATGCTTCAGAACCCAGAACTTCCGGTTCTCCCAGAATTTTCTTGGGCACAATTCCATCAATCTCCCACTTGCACAAGAACCAATTCTTTTCAAGATTTGAATTCCATCCCCTTAAGCGTGTGACCCGATAGGTTCATACTTAAACGGTCGCTACCCGAAAACCATTTTTGGATCGCTGATCAATAGCGGTACCTAGTAGCACATATTGACCCCCGAAAGCATATAAAGTCAAAATCATACTTTCTGAACCTTGATATACTCACACACCAATCTCTTTACCACACGACATCAGTCAAGCTCAAGGCGAGATACGTGCCACCCTTGTTGGTAGCTCGACACTTCACTCGATCAAGTAGTGAATTCAATCATGATTAACTCTTTGATCATAGTGGCATGGTCATACACTTTCCAATCCGATTACCTCAAGGGGCCCAGAGACGTCTCTTCCGTTATGTAGGAGGGGTAAATTCTATCTTGACCGCTCACATCCCACAACATGTTTCGTGACACACCCGAATGTAACCTTTATAACTACCCTGTTATGGAATAGCGTTTGGAAGCTCCTAAGTGTGCTACTACACATTCTGGAATCAATGACGATCTCAGGTCTAAGGATTCTGTAGGTACACCATTTGAGATGACAACTGATAGCACATATAAAATAATAATCCCAGCAGTATCTCAAGGTGGGTCTATCCAACTCCATGTTCACTAACATGAGTTCACATCACTGATTTGACATCTCTATGTCTATGATCTGCGAAACATGATCATCAATCAGACAGATGTGCTAATCTATGAATCATCACTGTCCCACATGACGATATGAGATTAAGGATCATTTAGAACAACATCATAACACAAAGAGTCTCACAAACAAGTCATCAACTTGCTAATCAATGTAAAAGACATTTATTCAAGGAACAAGATAACAAATTATCCAAATATACATCAGCATAGACAAACTAACTTCTTCTCACGTACACTCGACTCACTCACGTAAGTATCTAATACCCATAGAGCTCAAGTTCGCCTCATGTCTGGGCTGTGAGAGAGGCTTCATCAACGGATCGGCTATGTTCAAATCCGTGTGTACCTTGCATATCTTCACATCACCTCTATCTATAATCTCACGGATCAGGTGATAGCGCCGCAATATGTGCTTAGACTTCTGGTGTGACCTAGGCTCCTTGGCTTACGCAATGGCACCACTATTATCACAATAGAGGTCCACTGGACTAGACGCACTAGGAACAACACCCAACTCAGAAACAAACTTTCTGATCCAAACTGCCTCCTTCGCAGCTTCAGAAGCTGTAATATACTCGGCTTCTGTCGTTGAATCTGTAACCATTTCTTGCTTGGAACTCTTTCAACTCACTGCGCCTCCATTGAGGTAGAACACGAATCCAGACTACGATCACGAATCGTCCTTATCGGTCTGGAGCTAGCATCGGTGTAACCATTTACAACGAGCTCCTCCTCACCTCCATAGACTAGGAACATATCCTCAGTTCTTCTCAAGTACTTAAGGATACTTTTTACTACCGCCCAGTGACTTTCACCCGGGTTTGACTGATATCTGCTCGTAACACTTAGAGCAAAAGAAATATCTAGGCGTGTACAAAATATGGCATACATGATGGATCCGATTGCGGAGGCATACGGGATCGCACTCATTTTCTCTAGCTCATCAGGTGTCGAAGGACACTGACTCTTGCTGAGAGAAATACCATGTGACTTTGACAGAAAACCTTTCTTAGAATTCTGCATATTGAACCATTTCAATACCTTATTAATGTACATGCTTTGGCTTAATCCAATTAACCTTCTCGATCTATCTCTATAGATCTTTATGCCTAAGATGTATACTGCCTCTCGAAGATCTTTCATTGAGAAACTTTTTCTCAATGAAGCCTTGATAGCATCTAGCATAGGAATATCATTTTCGATCAATAATATGTCATCTACATATAAGACCAGAAATACAAGTGAGCTCCCACTAGCCTTTTTGTAAACACAAGGCTCTTCTTCGTTCTCGATGAAGCCAAACCCATTGACTACCTCATTAAAACGAAGATTCAAACTCTGAGAAGCCTGCTTCAGCCCATAAATGATCCTTGCAGCTTGCAAACTTTCCCAGCATTCTTTGGATCATCAAGACCTTTAGACTGTATCATGTAGACATCCTCACTTAGGCTTCCATTAAGGAAAGCTGTCTTGACATCCACTTGTCACATCTCATAGTCATAAAATGTGACAATTGCTAAAATGATCCAGATAGACTTTAGCATAGCGACGGATAAAAACGTTTCATCATAATCAACACATTAAATCTGCCTGAAACCTTTCGCCACCAATCATGCCTTATAAATGTGAACATTTCCATCAACGTCTATCTTTTTCTTAAAAATCCATTTACACTCGATAGTTTTTACACCATCAGGTGGATCAACCAAGTTCTAAACTTGATTCTCTCGCATAGATTCTAACTCAGATCTTATGCTCCAAACCATTTCTCAGAGTCTAGTCCCATCACAGCTTCCGAATAGGTCTTAAGCTCATCATTGTCCAACAATAATATGTCGCGCTGTCTAG
The DNA here is from genome assembly GCA_000418225.1 of Zizania latifolia. Taxonomy (NCBI): domain Eukaryota; kingdom Viridiplantae; phylum Streptophyta; class Magnoliopsida; order Poales; family Poaceae; genus Zizania; species Zizania latifolia. The sequence goes on along the minus strand of KE371651.1, from coordinate 529,243 downwards.
TGGTCAAAAACGCTAACCACTCGGACGCACGACTCAACCTCTCCGACCGTCGTGGGGCTGGTGTCTCGACAACAGGCTCTGTAACATCTTGCATGTCAAGATCTGGTTCAGTAGGAGGTGAAACATTTTCTAGTGGTTCTCGAACCTCTTCGAGTTGCACCGTGCTCCCACTAACCTCTTTCAAGAGAAACTCTTTCTCAAGAAAAACACCAATCCGGGCGATAAACACTTTGCCTTCTTTCCGGTTATAAAAGTAATATCCTTTGGTTTCCCTAGGAGCTCATAAAGAAGCATTTATCAGATTTGGGAGTGAGCTTATCAGACGTCAAACGCTTTACATAGGCCTCACAACCCTAAATCTTTAGAAAAGACAATCCGGGACGCTTTCCAGTCCATATCTCATATGGTGTTCGTTCTACAGATTTAGATGGAACTCTGTTTAGTATGAAAGCAGCAGTTTCTAAAGCAAATCCCTAAATAGACAATGAAAGATTAGTTTGACTCATCATCGATCGGACCATGTCTAACAAAGTTCGGTTCCTCCGCTCGAACACCCCATTTCACTGAGGTGTACCAGGTGAAGTCAGCTGTGGAATAATTCCACACTGCTTTAGATGATCATTAAACTCATAGCTCAAATATTCACCTCCACGATTCGATCGTAAAAATTTAATTGTCTTGCTAGTATGATTTTGTAACTTATTCTAGAACTCCTTGAACTTTTCAAAGGATCCCCTGGAATCCACTTCTGGCTGTAGAACTCATTGGTCCACATACATCAGTATGTACAATGGCTAATAGTTCGTTTGCCCTCTCACTTTGACCAGTGAAAGGCGTCTTAGTCATTTTGCCAAGCAAGCAAGACTCACATGTGTCAAATGATTCAAAATCAAATGACTCTAAAAGCCCATCTCTATGGAGTTTCTCCATGTGTTTCTCATTTATATGACCCAAACGACAGTGCCAGACATAGGTGGGATTCAAATCATTGAGTCGAGATTTCTTCGTATTAATGTTATAAACATGTATATCCTCAAGATTCAGAATATATAAGTCATTAAATAATGGATAAATACCATAGAGCATACTATTCGAAAATATCGAACAACACTTGTTCTTTATTACGAATTCAAAATCGTATTCCTCTAAACATGACGAAGAGATAATGTTTCTGTCCAAGGCGAGAATAAAATAATAATTATTTAACTCCAAAACTAATCCTGAGGGTAGCGACAAAGAATAAACGCCGACGGCCAACGCAGCAACTTTTGCACCATTGCCGACGCGAACATCCAATTAGCCTCTTGCGCACTTCCTAGTCCTTTTCAGCCCCTGCAATGATTTGCAAGTGTGAATCATTAATCCGGTATCAAATACCCATGAATCACTTGGACGAGTAGCAAGATAAATTTCAATAACATTTATATCTGAAGCGGAAGTCACACTTCACTTCTTTTTCTTTTGTCCTTCCAAGTACAACTTGTAATTCCTCCGCTAATGGCCAGGCTTATGGCAGTGATGGCAAGTGTTAGAGCTAGCAGGGCCCAACTTGGACTTTCCAGTCGAATTAGACTTAGAGCTCGAGATCACATCTGAAGCTTTAGCCTTTCCTTTACGCTTTCTCTTCTTACTTTCCTTTTGAACTATCATCACATGACTAGGATTTTTCTTAAGGCTTTTCTCGGCTGTCTTGAGCATCCCATGCAATTCAGCCAATGTTTTCTTCATGCCATTCATATGAAAATTCATAATAAACGGCTCGAAGCTCGCAAGGAGCGACTGAAGAATCATATCTATGGCCAAATCATTATCAAGTTTAGAGCCAAGCTTCTCCAAGTTCTCAACGTAACCAATCATCTTGATCACATGAGGACTCACTGAACTGCCTTACGTCAACCAGCACGCAAACAAGGACTTTGAGACATTATTCCTCTCAGTCCGTGCTTGGTTCTCAAACATGCCCTTCAGCCCCACTATCATATCATAGGCATCCCTATCCTCATATTGCTTCTGAAGCTCAGAGGACATGCAGGCAAGCATGAGACAGCTGACATCAACTGAATCACTAGCATGCTTCTCATAAGCCCGCGTTTCAGCAATTGGTATATCATCCGTTTATTCATCAGGATGGGGTTCCTCTAGAACATAATCCTTTTTCTCCTGTTTGAGAACGATTCTCAAATTCCTGTACCAGTCTATAAAATTTGTTCCAGATTATTTCTCTCTTTCAAGGATGGATCTCGGATTAAAAACAGAAGTGTTCTTTGTAGTAGGTGCCATGATCTACAACAACAATGCAATGTTCAGCACTATGCTATGTTAATCTTCTATCAAATAAAATATATGTCACAATATGTAAAATGATCGTTTTCCCTCTAACGACACATTGTGGGACAAGATCCATATTCAACTAACTCCTAGTGAGCTTTGACATCACTGCTAGAAGATTAGTGACATAGGTAAGCAACACCTTGCTAATCACATCCCATGTGACTCTTATTCGTCGGGATGACATCCAATGCCCGACGCCCAACTCCATGTCCCAAAGCCTAAAACCGTTTGGATAGCTTTGTTAAGTCAATCAATACTATGCATGTGGTGTCCGACACCACCCTAACTGATTGAGATAAAAGATGGCACCATGCTTTGGCAGACCCACCATACAGTGATCACAACCTTAGTAGGTGCAGCTATTGGAAAGAGAATCAATACTTAATTTTTTGAGGGAAACTATTCTATCAGGGTAACGATGTCTACCGCACACGTAACATGAAATAATAGTATGATAGGAACATAAAGAAACATCGCAGGCAATCATATCGACCGTGACTGAGTACGGCCCCTTCGCATGGTGATCTCTATCTCCATGTTTCATGTCCATCGAAACATACCGCTTCACGTTTCCATGAACCTGTATCAGCCTGTTACAACTAATAGCACTATACTAATTACATGAGCTGAAGCATCACATGTCGAAGCGCAGGTCGTACAACATTTAAACAGCCTTGGGCTACAATCAACCATGACACGCAGTCTATGTTATTACAAGCGAGTATCATATACTTTGTAAGGCCATACCAGTCACATTATTCCCTGCAAAAACGAGTTAGGCAGAATCTAGACGTGACCGAACTGGACCCAGAACTTCCGGCCAGTAGGCCCGGAACTTCCGGTCGAAGGGCCCGGAACTTCCGACTCAAGGCCGGAACTTCCGAAATCAACCTTTTGTCTCGAATTTATTTTTGGCTTAGAAGTTCCGAGTCACATCCGAAACTTCCAAAAATAACCTTCTGTACGGAATTTATTTCTGTCTGGAACTTTCAGTCCAACCGGAACTTCCGAAAATAACATTCTGTATCGAAAAATATTTCGGCCCGGAACTTCCGGTCCAACCGGAACTTCCGGAAATCCGACGACAAAAACAATAGATCCAATCTATTTCCATCACATATCACCATATGTGATCGATCCAGATCGAACACTACGCACGTAGGCTTTGATACCACTGTTGGGTTATGGGGAGGCTACGCTAGCGCTTAATTTCAAAAATTTATCCCGTTAGCCCAAGAACCCATGCGCGCAATAGGATCATGGATCGTTACCTTGTACCACGAGACGCGCTCGGGCAGCGAAAGTAAAGTTGAAGTAGCGCGTCTTCGAGCAACTCTTCTCCCAGCTCCATTTGTTCGTCGGTGATCCGGCGATAAAGATAACACGATCCGACGATCCGGCGAACTCCATGGGAAGAAGATGAGCACCGATGCAGCAACGGTGCATCTACGGTATCCACACGTACGGAGACAGGATCACCTTACGTCGGCGTGCTAGCACCACTCGCGAGGTCCGGAGAGATCAATCACAACCCTTGTGATCGTGGGGAAGAGATGGCGGCTAGGGTTAGGGTGAAGTAACAATGAACAACAACCTCCACATGCTAGCCCTACCCCTCTTTATATAGTGCACTATCGTGGGCCTTTAATCTGTATTAAAGCCCAACAGATCTAATATGTTTGCGTGTTCCGGAACTTTCGGATCCTATCTGAAACTTCCAAAATAGACCTTCTGTATCGAATTAATTCTCGACCCAAAACTTTCGGTCCAATCAGAACTTCCGGTTTGTCCAGAACCCAGAACTTCTGGCTACAGCCGGAACTTCCGATTCATCAAGAAAATCAAATACCGGGGCTAGCCCAGAACTTCTGGTCCTACCAGAACTTTCGGATGCTCCAGAACCCGGAACTTCTGGCTACAGCCGGAACTTCCGGTTCCCCCAGAATTTTCTTGGGCACAATTCCATCAGGCGGCGGGGCGGGGTGAAGGCCTAGGTGGGCGGCGGAGCGGGGCGGCGGATTGGGCGCGCGGCGGGGTGACGTGGTGGCCTGGGCACAAGACGGGGCGACGCAGCGGCTAGGGCAGGTCGAGGCGGGAGTCGACCGGGGCAGGGCGTCAGTCGGGGCACCGGTCAGTATGGGCGTGCAACAACGGGACAGACAGATTCATGAATGACTGTAGGAGAGACTGAGAGGGAGTGAATGAGACAATGCACGCATCCTAAAGCATTAGATCAAAGGGTTATAAATAGTTGGATTGAAGAGTTATGAATAACTGGGTTTAATGGGCTTTTTTATTTCGGATAATCTAAATAGAGGTTATTTAGATTATCCGAATCCGTATCCATATTCGTCGGATATCAGTGATATCATATCCGTTTCTGTATCCGAAAAAATATCCAAATCTAAATCCGTATCCAAAAAATCCGATTCCGAATCCATTTTTTCTGAATTCAGTCGAAAACTATCAAAATCATTTTCACCTCTAATCGTAGGATCTCATGGGATGCCCAAAATGCCACCAAAATAATCCCCCAAAATGCACAAATGAAAAATGGAGGAGGAGTCGATGGAATGAAAGGGAGTGGCACCTCCCGCTTGGAGGTTGACTAGGAGGAGGAGGACGACAGCACAGCCTTGAAGCAGCAGAGCGTGGTGTCCTCAAGCACAAAGTACCTCTTGCACGAGTACTGTGGCCCTACTCCTCTACCTTGACTCCTGCCACCGCAACCGCCTCCCCACACATCCCTCTACCTCCTCTACCGTCACCGCCACCTCCCCACGCCTCGCTCTACCGTCATCTCCTTCGTCGCCACCTCCCTCCCTGAGTCCCTCGCCTTCAGATTTGGACCGCCTCCTCTTCGAGTCTCTCGTCGTCGGTAGCTTCGCTAGGATATTCATCAACGCTCAGCTTCGGGTGAGACTGCTCCGACTAGAGCACAGGGCGACGAACACGGGGCTAGACTCACCAAAACGTAAATCGAGACGTGGTTTTGACGCTGCAGTAGCTTTTCAAACCAAAGCTCTCGTTACCTCTGCAAGCGGCGTATACGTGCTTCAAACCACTATTTGATATGAGCTGAAGCCTCCACTCAAACGTGGCCAGTTAAAGGCACGCTACAGGAGCGTTGTAAACACCCTAAAAGGATCTTATTTAGTACTAAGCATGAGATCTCAATATAGATGCTGCGCTTTTTGTGATGTGTAACAGTGTACTATAAAACGTTTGGTACATACTGGTGGCTTTTTCGAAAGCACATTTTTCTAATTTGTTAATAGATAAAGCGGCCCATCTGATGTGTTTCTGCGAAAGTTGCCAGTAAGATTTCTCCTTTGGGGGCATAGCTCCAAGCACGGGTGAGTCAGCTGTGTAGTGCCCTATTTCGGAAGGAGAATCCAACGGTACTAGTGACAGGTACGTGTATTCAAAGTGCTTCTCCTGCTGTGAACTGGTGTCTGCAAGGTGATTATTACTATATAACCAAGTTTCACTTGTTAAGACACCTGTGAAAACATGTTGATTAGTAGTGTTAAAAATTGTTGCGGTTTTGAAACTTAGAGTTGAAAGTTGGGATCTTCATGTTGAAAGTTATAGCATTCATGTTAAATTTTCTATTGACAGTTTTTTTTAAAAAGCTTTGTTGCCAGCAGATCTCTTCCAACAAGAGATTTCACTACATTTGAACCAATATTAAAAGATTTCTAATTTCTGGATAGCATTTAAAAAAACTGGTGGGAAATTAACTTTTCAATCGAAAAGTTTAGCTAGTTAATATTTGCTATCAAGTTAATTAATGAAGCTTCACTATATCTCTACTTTAAGATGAGCCCATACATCATTATTGCACCACTGTATAAGCGTGTTTATGTTTTTTCATATTACCACAAGTTACTGGCTTTGCTATCTATATAATTACTTTTAAGATAAAGTTGATAAATTAGTAGTATAATAAATGATCAAAGTGCTCTTATAACTAAGATGTATTAAAAAAATAAAATTTATTAATTTACTAACCAATAGTAGTTAAACAAAAGATGCCAACTCGGTGGCACAATGCTATACACATATTACAGAGCAATATGTGTATTTAAATATCCAGCTAGACAGTCACTATTCGGTCGAGACGGAGCACGAAAACCCAATGAAACGGCGGGTGAACATCACCTTGCCCCAGTCATTGCCCATGGATGAGGACCATGTTCATGCTACTTTTTTGAGACCGAATAACGTTCAGGTTCGAGATAACGGTTACCGCGGTTATCGAAAAAATTCGATCAAATTTTGTATTTTAAAACTTGAATTCAAATCAGTTCGTGAAACGGTTTCAATTTCAGTTATCGCGGTACGCACTTCGATTACCGTTGGATCGGTACCAGCTCGGTAACCGCGATATCGGGCTCGGTTACCGCAGTATCGGATAGATAATTTTTCAGAGAAAAATAAAAATAGTAAAATCACATAAAATTATTTTTCGAGATAAATAAAAAACTTACAATACCATAAATTCTATAAGTTTACAATAAAATATAAATTACAAAACAATTAATTGGTAATTTGAGTATTTCTAACTTATCATTGTTGGCTCCATTAGTTATAAGCGGCGTTGTATTTATCTATAGATATTAGTTATAAGTCACCTGAATCAAGAATATTTGTGAATCAACATATCAGTAGCTACATGTCTTATGTGTATGTGAATCACCAAATTTTGTATACATGTGAATCAATATATCAGGAGCTACACAACTTACGTGCATCTAAATCAACAAAGCCTTGTGTATGTGAATCAATATACCAGCAGTTACACATCTTAAGTGCATGTGAATCAATAAAATAAGTCTTGTGACTCAACAATGTGAGTGCTTATGGATCAATAGGCTTGGAACAAATAATCAATAGACAACACTTATCAAGCATGATATTTTATTTGATCAAATATATGACATTAATCTAAGAGCCTTGCATGTAAAGAATCAAACAATAACTAGCGAAGAAGATTGAAAAGTGAATTGTTTTTGTATTTTATATTTTTATTCATCTTGCTCGGTTCATAACTTTGTGATAGTTCAATATTTTTGAAAACTAATTTCACCGTAACTCATATTAGTTTACCTACTATTTTTAGGATTTTTTAATTTTTTTAATTTTAAATTTAAATTTCAGATAAAACCGATCAGTACACCGATACTAACCACATAGATGGTATGTCGGTTACCAAACGGTAACCGTGAATACCGTATGGTTTTATCAACTCATCGACCCGCTATCCTCGAGCATCATCAGATTCACCCCGTCCAGCCAACCATTGACCCCTCCTGCAGGTCGAAATTGCTGCAGGAAATACATGGTACGTACTTTGGTCTTTGGTAGTACTTAATTACTGAACAACAATACAGCATTGCGACGTGAATTTTTTGAGGATCAACGGCCGGACATTGGATCGTGAATGCGATGGGTGGCTCCCAGCTACCGTTGTCGCCCATAAAGTCGGTGGAATATGCATCCATCCATGTGCTAGAGCTGAGTGGAGTGCAGAGTGGCGCCGCTGCCAAGTGGAAACTCCGGATAAAACACGGCTGCGACGCTGCGTCCTCCGATCCCCGGCGCAGAGAAGCCCCCGGTGGCCCATCCTCCCAGGAGAGAACGAACGCCGCGAGCACCAACGCGACATCTCGTTTCAGAGCCGATCTCCTCGTGGCGCGACCACCGGGGCCAATTAGAAAAAAGAGGCTCGGAGCAGTGAGCAGCACAAAAATTCACTACAATTTTGTAAGGCTAATTTAGAATTCAAATTAGATTGTAACACGTGCCACGGGCTTTGACTGTGGTTAGCTTCCGAATTACCGCTCAAATATTGGCGTAGGCGATCGATGAAATGGATCCACGCTATTAAACCTTTCCGGCGGCGAGCACGGCTATCCCCGGCGGGAGACTCTGGTCGTCGTGTGACCCTCGACGACTCGACCGACATGTGTGAACTCCGGTCGAGAAAGCAGTAAACAATCACGTACATTTGGCGCGCGGCGGCTTGTCATGCGCGCGCGAGACCAAGCGGTTCGAGGCCGCGGGCGGGCGAGAAGCGAGATCCACGTACGATCGTGCGTGTCCCGGCGAAATGCATGCGCGGCGTGGCGTGGCATGCACCTAAACAATTCACCGTGTCTCGCCTGTCTGCCACATCCATCACGTGGCCTCTGTCTCGGATCATGGCCCAGCCGAAAAGCAGCAGCTAGCGTTTCTAGACTTCGGATGTAAGTAACGGGAGGCGACTAGAGACGACGGAGAGAAAACAAAAGCAGTTTGGGAGCTGCCGCGAGGGTGTGGAAGTAGCACGAGAGGAGATTAGGCGTAGGCATTTGGTTTTTACTGTACTATTTTTTCTAACAAATTCGGTTTTAAGCAAATACAAACCAGCTATTGTAACTAAAGATGAAATAAAAATCAAAATAGTTTAGTTTTTTTGTTTTTGTTTTAACCGAAATATGTTATGACCACTCTAATAATAAAAGATCATTTAGCTAACTATATAAAATTAAAATTACATTACAATTTAATATATCAATTTATTAAGATATGAATATTAGAAATTCTAAACAATAAATAGTTTTCTGGGTGTTCGATTTTTTAGTCTGTAAACCAAAGAATTTACTTAAAATAAAAAGTAAATATTAAAAAAACTAAACATACTTTAAATTCAGTTCAGTTTTTTGGTTTTTTGTTTATATCGGAGCCCCTGGAGGAGAGGAAATCGGTGATTGTGTCCAAGCACGGTTCAGGAAATATTGCCAACGTTGTGCTGTACAGAAGCCTAGCCCATCAAGCGCCATACGAAATTTACGCGCCCCGTCCCCGTCGCCCAAGAAGAGTTCATGGGCCGGATGCGCCCGCGCGGCTGGTTTCGTGCGGGCGGCAGCCCGCACACAATCCGGCTAATTTCCTCCACCGATTCATCGATTCGCATGAGCAGTCTCGCTTCTCTCGCACCCTCCTGACGGCGACGGTGCCGATCCGCCACCGCACCGAGGCAGAGGCACCGACGCGTCGGTTCGGTGCATCACGCTTCGCATGAACAATGTGCAAAACATGGCGGTATGCATGATGAAGCTTGGAGCCCAGCTTTTGCACGGCAAGTTAGCGCATCGTCGCTCGCGGTCAAGAAAGAACAACGCATTGCGCATGGTCCTGTTCGCTAGCTGGCTGGCAGCTTCCATTGCTGTTCCGATCGATCGGTTGGCCAGCTCGCTCATGCTGCCAACGATTGGGTAAGGGCATAGGACGTTAGTAATTATTCAGATACATCTGCTGATTCACTTGGTTTGATCCTATCTCCAACCTGGTGCCTACCAAGGACACCCATCCATCCATCCATCCATCGATCTCCCCCAGAATTCCTGTTGGACCTAACCCTAGATCCACCCCAGCCAACATTCTAGTGGCTGCTTGCTCGTTATCACCAATCGTACGACCGAGCTAGTTGGCAATAAAGACCAGGCCGGGCTTGCAGCTTCTGATCAGAGAGGTGCGTGCTCTCAGAAACAGATGCATCACTTAGCAGGACACGTACACACGAACTCTGCAACTGTAGCCGGCCGGCCTGCCGGTGCTGGTCCATGACAAAACGCAAGGTAGGTGGGCACATGAGCATGAGCGAAAACAGTAGCAGGATGTGGCCTCCCAACATTATCGTTTGTTGCGAGCGTCTCCAAACCAGCAGACTAATCACCTTTCCTCTGACGCTGGCTGCTGTCAGACTGTCAGTACTCTGTACCAAACGTCGATTTTTTAGTGAGGCACTTGCTCACTCACTCACTGCTGTACCCAAGTTAACCACCTAGCTAGCTGCGAAAGAACACAAGATAAAGAGGAATCCTTCTAGATGTGAGTGGGGTGTGCGACTGTGACAGTGACACCCGATGATCGAAAGCTGCGTTGAACAGGAAGAGGCAGCTGCCTAACCACCTTTTCGATCGATGAACATTTCGCCATTTCCTGAGTTGAGATAATGACACAGCCACACAGGACAGGTATCCCGTGAGAGTTGAGACGATGAGATGCATTGCCCACCGAGGAATAAAAGAGAACCGCCCAACTGCCCTTTTCCATGAGACCATGAGCGTTTCGGTTGCTCCTCTCACGGTGTGCCACCAGCTCACATGCAACTGCTTGCAGTGCTACGGCTGGTACAAGGACCGAGCGATATACTCACTATGTATAAAAAATAGGACAACATGATTCATTATACGATTTTATACAAGCTGAAAAAATAATTCTGATTATGAATGTTGCTCATATTATCTAGGGTTAAATTTGTTCCTTTTGGTTTCTCTCAATCTATAGGTCGAGTTTTGAATAAAAATCTGTGAGATGATGGGTGACTGTCGTTGTCTCAATGATCAAAGTTTTTACAACTATTTAATTGGTGTTTAAGAGGTTAAAAAATATATGAAGGGACATCGTTTTGAGGGGTAAAAAAACCAATCCCCAATGCATATGTACACCCGCTGATACCTTGTATAAATTGTTTTAATATTTTCAACTCTTTCTAAATATTATTGAACTTTTAGGCATTTTTCATATTTTATTACATGTTTGCTCCTGTTAAATAAACATTGCCCTTGTCACAAATAAACAAATCAATTTTTTTAGAGCAGAATAAATAATGAGCTATGAAATCATTTGAATTGTTGGTTTTTTTTGTGCATAAATTAAAAATGACTTATATAAGGATTTAAAGTACGAGGGTAGTTCAGGTTTTGAGGCTAGGACTCTAGGAGAATGTTCTTTCATTATCTTTAAAAAATCGTCTCAAGGGCCGGGAGAATGTTTTCTTTCACTATCTTAAAGAAATAGGCTCGTCAGCGCGTGCATAGGTTGAGGTTGTAACCTATAAAAACTTACGCGATATCCTCAATTATTTTTACGTGACACAAAACACACTTGTTTTTTTGCAGTTTGTAGGCTCGGCTGCAGGAATCTTCAGTGAACTGCATATATTTAATCAGCAGCTAGCAAAGTGCACGCGGTTAAGTTAGGTGCTTAGGCGCGTGTATGCATGCGTCCTAAATTATAGTCATTTCTAGATTTTGACGTGTTTATTAAGATATAGAAAAGAAAATTCAAACTACCCCTTAACTAGTACTCTAAACAATTAGTTCTATATATAACTAGTACTCCTGATAGAGTTAAATAGGAAGATTTAGAGAGAAAAATTATAGAAGTTGTAATATTTAGGATAAAATTTAAATGATAGAAATAGTTATATTTTAGAACTGAAGAAGTAGTATGTACTCGGCGATGCCGTCAGTCTACCGACCACCAGCTACCTTCTCCCAAATTCACGCCGTCCCGTCCAAATTCTTGCTACTTCTATCGAAAGCCATTGTTGCCATCCAACCTAAATTCAAATGCGTGATGCTATGCGTCCGTTACGTTCGCGAGATGGAATATAGCGGTGTCCTTGGTGGTTAGTTTAGTTTCCCCTGTCTACGTTGATCAAACTGTTGGTTGGGAATGTCATTTTTATCGGCAGAGATCACCGTAAAAGTACTTTCATGATCTTGATTTAAACTCATGCCGGGTTGCTAAATTTGTAGCCAGCTGCAAACTGTGAAGTTGTTTCGTCAGCTGGAAATTAGAATTGCTTGATTGTTAGTTCAGCTTATCGGTGAAAGAATCGAAAGGTGTCGATCTTGAACATGCATATGTTGCTTTCCGTTGCACGCCGTGATCAGCTCACCAGGACCTGTCTGCGTCCTAATTAAGCATCGAGATACATGTGCCAAATCTCAGGCTAACAGCTTGCACACAAGGCAAGTCTGAGCACACAAGCTGAAATTTCTAGTCTACGAACCCTAGCTAATACGTACATGAGCTCGTTTAGTCTGAGCATGACGACGGATATGATATCCCAGTTCAGGATCTGGAATTAATTAATGTTGGAAGACTTCTGCAAGTAATTAATCAAAACAACAAGCACCAAACATGAAGATACAGGTTTGGTTTTGGAACTAACAGGCCATGAAGTAAGTAAGCACCTATGTATGCTCTAAGCACATGATTTGTCACTGACACAATATCTCGCTGCGAGAATGAACTTGACGACTCGCCTAATTTCGCCGTACCCATTGAAATGATTCGACTAGGTGACCACACTAGCTTGATCATTCTACTGAAGTGGGGCATGCACTTGGCAATGAATGGAAACCAAACTGAACAGTGAAAGCTCGGAGCAACTGAACTCAGCTCACGACTGAAGATCAGGACCGCATGCACACATGACTACATGGGGAGAATCTGATCACTTCTGCCTTTGCTATACGGTGGACTGTTCAAACCTCAGGGCCGGGCTGATTAGATCCATCTCCTCCTTCAGCAGCAGTGTAACGATGCGTTGAATTATCTGAAGACGATGTGCTAGCTTCGTCGTCGTCAGACTGGAGCGTCTCAAATTTTCCATCCAAACTCTGACCTCGGACAGATCAGAGCTGACCTCGCGCGTATGGTGCTACTGCTATCGTTTTTGACGTACGAGATTGGTCTCAATGGCGTATTGCACACGGGAGAAAAGTAGTAATAGTAATTGTTGTGATGCTGCGTGATATGGTGACGCTTCCTGGATCTATCCAGTGCACCATGCCGAGTAGACGGAAAGAGAACTCTGAGCAGTTGACACTAATGTCACACACGATGATCCTTGGGCCAGAGTTGTCCCGAGTGGATCGCAGTGAGCAATCTTTGTGCGCAGTTGGAATGCTCCTTTACACAATTGCAAGACAGCGACGCGACCTCGCGTCACAACACGAAAAGACCGGGCAAAAAAGATCATGCACCTCAAAGCTTTGTTTAGGCTATAGCTAGCTTGGCCAATGGCCACCTTTCTAGGTCAAATAAAGGTCAGTTTTGACAGATATTTTAGAGAGATATTTCTGCAGCTCTGGATTGACTTTACAAGCTGGCAGCACATTTTGCACGTAGCAGAAAGGAAAGCTAATATAATCACTGGTAAACCTTGTGCCGCTACAACCTGTTTAGTCAGAGACACTGAGACGGCAGTATAATAACGGCATGTATATGCCTAGCCGTGGCCGTCTCTGCTCTGACTTTTGTTCTGAACTCTGGAACCTATTGTTTATTGTGTTTGACTTGATCACTTAATGTCAAATAATAAACTTGATCTGTTGATCACACGTTTGCGCTTTGGACAAGTGATGGTGCAAGCAAAAGGAGAGGTCTGAACAAAAAGGACGAGAGGATCGGAGCTACCTGCCGCCTGCAGCAACATAACAAAACTCCATTAAAACTAGTAGGGAGTTCAGAGCTGATGCACTCACATGACGGCCTTCTCCTTTGCACTTTTCTGAGTTGTAAAGTCCTTTTCCTCGGTACTATGTAAGATTCGGCTACCTACCAAACCCAAACAAAACACATTGTGGTGGTGCCCTTGCAGCCACTGCAGGCAGATTCTGGTCACTCTTTCTCTGAAAACGAACTCCTTCCAGCTTGCAGTTCTGAATTCTGAGTCGTAGCAATCCCTCTGACCTGTCGATCCCCTTGCGTAACAGTAACACGCGAGTTTCTGTCTTTCTGGAGAAAATTGATTTGACAATCAAACAATCGAGTGCGTAACAACAGTTTTATCTTGTTTGAACGGGAACCTGAAATAAACGGTTTAGCTCTTTCAGATCATCCTTGGGAAAAAAAGGAGTGAGATGACCATTGCTTTTTCTTTTATGTTGCAGTTTCGCAGGAGCTTCTGTTCTGAAATGAAAAAAAGGTGATGAATGCATTCCCTGCTATATCAACATGATTACATGAAGAGAAATTTTACGGTCATTAAGAGGTTAGTGTTAATTTTGATACTTACCGGTATCTTAGGTATTAAGAGATATCAAAATTAACAATAAAATTATGTTACCTCTTGATATCTCTTTAAGGACTGTAAAATCACTCTTACATGAATAATTCAAGTTTTTGGATGGTCCCTAGAGGGAATTGTTTCTTAATTAGAGAAGAGGAATTAGAAAGAGTGAGATTGACTAGAATATTTGAGGAATTTTTCCAGGAGGTTTGAGCTCATGTTTGAAATCCTCCGAAAAGCGCACAAAATTAAAGTATTCCGATGCGCATTCCTACAACCCAAAGGCTCCCAGTTCCAAACACCCCAAAAAATAGTATCTCAACAGATAATTTCATACCCACTGTTCTCTATGCCTAACTTGATACTATTTCAAGTCCTAAGAATTTGTGAAGTAGAAGCAAAGAATACTAGTACATACCTACCGAAAAAACAACGTCTTGCATATTATTCACATGATCCAAAATGCAAAGGGACACCGGAGACCTGACGCCCAACAACAATACTCCCTACTACTGCCCATCAATTCCTCGTCAACCTCAGTCCATTGTCTCGTTATTAGAACTCTGTTACGCTATACCCATTACCTCTTAAGATATAATACTTAAAATTAATCTAGATCATTGATTTTAGTTGGGATTAAAAATAAACTAAAATTAAAAATACTTGGTGACCGTCAGATAATTAAAAAGTCAGCGTAAAAAATTAGAAAGTATATGCAGAAAATTAGAAAGTTAGCGTAAAAATTAGAAGGCCTATACAGAAAAATCAAGGATAACCTATTATCTTTAGGAGGTAATAGGTTACCATCTTTAATCCTAACCATTAGATCAAAACAAATAGATGGTCTATAATATTTCTGGTGTACCGTAAAATTTGCCTATTAATATATAATCTATAAATGTTTGTGAGCGATTAAAATCTATCAATTACTCCCATGTTATATATAAGTTGATAATATTTGTTCTTTTCTTCTATATGTTATATGTTCGTATACACGGGTATGAAAATATCAAATTTTACTTAGCTATGTAGCTGAAGAGAAAAAATCATTTAAAGGATAATCAATGTTTTTTTAGAGGAACCAAAATGAGCCAATAAAGAAAAACAAAAAAAGAGATGGAAATCATGAACATTGGATAGAAAGAAATATGAACAGATTAGAATGTTCTTGTTTTAACTCCCTGTGTTACACATTGTTGGGAAACTGGGATGCTATCCATCTCTTGTGATATTCTCAACTCATCTCATGTGTACTGGCCTCGTTCCAACGGCCTGAAATATCTAAACTCACATGGGCCCGAGCTGTCGGCCTGACAGCTGCACGCCTCCCCGCCGCGGAAGCCGAGGTGGTAGCAGAGGCACACCGGCCGCTGCGAGGTGGGCGTCTCGGCCGGCGGCGAGCTCGGCGTCGGGCCCACCGACAGGTCGAGGTTGAGGTCGGGGCAACGCGGCTCCCCCGTGCTCGTGGTGCCGCTGCTGCTGCGTCCGCCGTCGTCCGAGGAGTCCGCCACCGGCGGCGGTTTCGTCACGGCGAAGATCGCGGCGGCCGCCTTCGCCGGGACGGCTGTGGGATGCGGCGGCGCAGGACGGGTCGCCTTGTTGCTCGGGGCTCCGTCCCCGCTGCTAGCCACGTTGCCGCTCAGCAGCGCGCGGTGCGTCTGCGGGTCGATGCCGCGGGCGAGGAGCTTGCGCTTGATGTGCGTGTTCCAGTAGTTCTTGATCTCGTTGTCCGTCCTGCCCGGCAGCTGGCCGGCGATCAGTGACCACCTGCAACAAAACAGCCGCAAATTGAGCCCATGCCAGAGCAAAGAACAAGTCATTCCGTCCCCACCAATCCGATCGGCGATCGGGCGATGGATGAATGAACTCACTTGTTGCCGAGGAGACCGTGGAGGCGGATGATGAGCTCGTCCTCGTCGTCGGTGAAGTTGCCGCGCTTGAGGTCTGGCCTGAGGTAGTTCATCCAGCGGAGGCGGCAGCTCTTGCCGCAGCGCAGCAGCCCCGCCGCCTTTGGCAGCGACCGCCAGCACCCCTCCCCGTGCGCCCTGATGTACGCGATGAGCCTCTGGTCCTCCTCCTTCGTCCACGCCCCCTTGTTCGTGTGCGCCTTCTCGCAGCACGGCGACCTCCCCATGTCTAGGTCTAGCTGCCTCACCCTCACGCGAGCCAATCTCCCCCTTCCTGTGGCGGGCGCGCGGGCGAGCGGTATATATGGCCGCGCGCGCCAGCGACGAGGGGTAACTGCGCGCAGCTGCTCCCGTCACGCGCGTGTTGGCTCGGCGGCGCGTCGTGACTTTGACGCGGTGGGTGGGGTGGTGGGCGTGGGCGCGGGTGCGGTGGAGCGCTATGCTTTTTTCCCCCTTTTTTCCTTTTCTTTTGGCTCGTGTTGTCATTGGTGGTTTGCTAGTTACGGTTACGGTTACTCTCTTCCTCACGTACTCCTACTTATTATATTTTAAATTAAATAGTATATATTAAATACGATAAAAATATGATATAATGATATATTAAATGATGAAAGAGTAAAAACATTTATACATCACTATTAGAGAAGTATGTTTTTATCTACTTTTTAATACCTATTTCAATTCGAGCTAGTATTAAAAGTCGTTTGTAACGGTCAAAAATAAGATAAAAATATCGTTGGTAGATATAATCGGTACTAATAAAGAATTTTAGCACCGAGTCAAAAAACCACGTGTACTAAACTTATTAGTATCAGTCGGGGTTCCCAATCGATACTAAAATCTTGGACATTAATACTGGGTGGAGAGCTCAACCGATATTAATAATTTTAGTGTCAGGTGGTACCAACTAGGTAATAATATATAATGAGGGTAATATGCACATATATTAAGAAAAATACATAATGTATTATTTAAGATTTATTCTAAATCTTAAATTGTTGAGTACATGTTTAATTGTAGATTATTCAAATATATTATTTTTTTAATAATTGGTTTAAATCCTTTTAGTGCCGGGTGATAAGACCACCCGGTACTAATAGGAATATTTTAATATTGGGTAATGAGACCATCCTATGCTAAAAGATTTATGTTAGTATGTTGTTCTAACCGTATACTTCCAATTATCCCCTATTCTACCTCTTCTTTCTGCGTAGCTGCCCATGCGATCAAAACCCTAGCCTCACCTAATCTGCCCCCATTTCATCCGCCTAGCCCACCGCCCCCATCACCATGAGCACCATGGCACGCCTGCCAGGTGATCAATAGGGCAATATCATCGGACATCGCAAGCGAGACATCATCCCCGCCGCCCGCAAGGTATGCCATTCCACCTTTTTTTTCTTTTCTATTTTCACGTCTGTAGACCATTGCAATGTGTTGACGCAAAGATTGTAGGTATCTTTGCACCTTCACACTTAAAGGTCGAGGAGAGTCTGTTTAGCTCTAGTGCAGGTCCTAAATAACCCAGAGGTATATAGAGCGTGCCAGTTAATTTGATCATACAATTAACAAGGAAAAGCGCATAAGTTGTCCTAACGCTATCGACGATGGCCTATTAGCATCGGCTTCGATAGCACACATAAAGACTACGATGCATCGCGAAAAACATGTAAAGTCCCATAAATCCTAACAATTAGCTTAACGCTAGCACTCTGACACATCAATCTTTACAGTTTGAACTAAACCGATACAACGTGAAGATGTCGTAGAAGTACCATTATGAATAGAATCAAACCGATTGATAGGATAACAAATGATCCATCGGCTAAAACTCCGATGAGCGTCGAACCAATAGATTAGATCAAACCACCTTGTATGTGTCCCGTCAATACCATGGATCGGACTCAACCGAGATAGCATCTTATTGATGATCGGCATACAATCTAATTTGAAATAATCTATCGGATCGATGTGATTGGCAAACACATTAACTCGAGCGTCAAAACACATCATAAGAAAGACGAATTAATGCATTACACCAATAACTAGTAAACCCACTCAATCCAATCACAGTATCGGACCCAACCGATAAAACCATGAATAGATCAATCAGTTTACCTAAGAGGCTATCCCCTTCCTTATCAAAGGTCGGACTCAATCGATGCAGCCTGATCCCGGCGGAGAATCGCCCTAATGCTATATATCTAAAGTTGGCGATGCGCCAAAGGGTTGATTGATTGGTTATGTGAATGTTTTACAATAGTCTCGGTCCTAGCTATTTATAGCCGGGGAGACTCGTAATCTATGTTTGACACGGAAT
This sequence comes from Zizania latifolia, assembly GCA_000418225.1. Taxonomy (NCBI): domain Eukaryota; kingdom Viridiplantae; phylum Streptophyta; class Magnoliopsida; order Poales; family Poaceae; genus Zizania; species Zizania latifolia. Next base: position 510,828 of record KE371651.1, on the reverse strand, counting down.
CTAAACTAACGCTAATTATCCACTAACCAAAAATAAAACACCGCGAAGCCTCAGCCCATGTTGCTCGCAGCCCATCTTCACCCATTGAATTCCTCTCGATGACCCATCGGCCCGGCCGCTTGGTCTGCCATTCTGATGGCACGTCGGTCCAATTTCTGGTGTCAACACAATGTTATCTTAGTTTTACAGAAACTATACTATGTGTAGAAGAAGTAATCCATCTCAACATTATTCATCGTACTTGCTCCAATATATTGGCATGGTATCTAGGGAGGATGTTTCAATATGTTTTCTGTTAGCTGGCAAAATAGAAGTAAGACTCAAATAGTTAATTGCCTACCAAATTGATATAGTGTCATTCTTTCTTTTATGAATAGTCATATTCTCTAAAGTTCGCTCTAAGAAAAATCGATCATTTATACAAGCATCGTCTGGTACATATTGCTTCTCTAAAGAACATACATTACCTATTCTATGTATAGCTAGCACAACTATTGTAAATTGATATGCTATTATCTCACCGTTTTAGTTCCTACTAAAAAACATAACAGATGCCCATAACATTTGCTATGGTGACAACTTTAATATCTCAACAAGATATGGTTGCATAAATACCGTGGACATTGAAAGATTTGGAGAGAAGTTATGTATGAAAAAAGGTTGGTCCACCTTTATTGGCCAAGTAGCCCTGCAAGAAGGAGACTACCTGGTACTAACAATGAGAGCCCAATTATTTGCTCAGGTTACCATTTTTAACAATGATGACAACGAAAAAATATCACAAGTCATAGCAATATACACAAGTGATAGCAGTATTTATAATGAATCTACTATCGGGGGATAGCCGATCAGTCCACCCACGGGGTACCCGAGATTATAAATAGATTGTAGGGAATCGTGGTACTCTCGAGTTCTATAATTGACTCTAAAGAACAAGAGCCAAGATTTATATAGATTCGAGCCTCTCGGAGGATAATAACCCTACGTCTTGTGTTTTGGTGAATTGACTATGTGTATAAGCCTTAAAAAGCAATGAGCCTAAAGCAATAAAGATTGGATGCCTCTAGAAGGTGCCTCGCCCCCTTTATATAGTCAAGGGGTGAGACCAACAATCCCAAGACTCTATCCTGAGTCGGTTCCCAAATATCCAAGATAGCATACTGAACTCGGGCCCTATTTTCTAATTATAAGGATTCTGGTACGAGTATATCTCCTTATACCGGATTGTGGTATTTGGTTTCTAGATAAGGATCTAATATTACTTATCGAAATTGAACCTCTCTTCATGAGCCATATCGGACTCTAATGCTGGACTTAGCCTGCTTTCGGTCTAGGCTGATAAGCCCATCGCGGGGTACCGGGGGTCATATCCCTAAGACCCACACTCATTACATTAGAAATGTCTATTTTGTTACTCTACTTACCTATATATTTATATATATATATGTTTTACAAGTGATAGCCCTACAAATGGTCAAGACAAGATCCTCCTCCACAGTTCAAATATTAGAGAGAACAAAGAAAACAACACCAACCAAATGGAAAGCTATTATTTTTTTGGCAATCCTACACATTTAACAACAGAAATGAAGGTGCTCCTCCAAGACATCTTGTCTCTTCTATCCTCAATATGGTAAGCACTACATACATATGTTACATGCCAAACATCTATACATGTAATTGCCTCTGCTAACTAACAACATATTTATATTATAATGGTACTTTACAAGGAAATATTTTTCGTTATATATCACACCTCACATCCACCAAAAAAAACCCACCACCATTAAAGTGGCAACTTTAGGAAGCACACCAACCTCCATTACAGTCACCAAATCATCATATGGACGTTGTAATCTAACAACTAGGCTTAATCATTTTCTACAAGCAAACAAGATAACTCTCGGCACAATCTGTGCTTTTATTTCTACATCAACCATGGTGTACTACAGGCAACTGTTTATATACTCTAGCTATCTTTCAATAATATGCCCATGCTAGTCTTTTGACCTCGTTCTCTTCATACTGATTATTTTAATATCCTTATTATGTCCATGTAATATCAATACCTAAAGCAGTAATGTATATATAAATCTTAACCTTTTTATAGTTTTAATGATGTATTATGTCCTTGTAAGACTGTATGATAAAACAGAAATGAAAATAACGGTGTTGAATAACTAAGGACAGTTTCAATAAAAAATAAATTAAAATGTCTTTTTAGTACCGACTTAGATGTCTAGACGATACTTAAGGTACGAGCATTATTACCGATTGGAGTCACCAATCGGTGCGAAAGAAATGACTCTATACTAAAGGTAATTATGCCCATCTGTTGCCCTTTAGTCATTTCGGTAATTGTGCTTGTCTTTTCGTCTGTCCTTTAGTATCTTTTGATAATATTACTATTAACGGTACTAAAGGTATGACTCTATACTGAAAGTTTCACGTGTGTCATTTCGGTAATTACGCTCGTCTATTCCTCTGCCCTTTTAGTACTGGCTAATACTTTTAATCGATACTAAAGGTACGACTATATTAAGAGATATCATCCAATGATGTTTACTTGCTATCTCCATACTACCACACAAAAGTCTCTTTCTGCCTTATTCTCCGTCGTTCTCTTGCGCACTAGTACCGATATGTTCATCATTCTCGATCCATTCATTTTGTTTCTTGATGCAACAGTTTATCAGTTCTCTTTTCTGTGCAGGTTTGATTTATGACTTCATCAACCTCCAACGATTCTTGCCGTTGAGGTGTCCAGAACGATGGGGATTCAGAGGTGGCTAGGGCGATGGCAAAAGACTCCGATTTAGACGTGAGTACATGTACTACTATTTATAATCTTATTGATATCATTGCTGTTGAAGTGTCATCAGATGATGAGAAGGAAGAAAAGGAATATGAAGTAATGGAGGGCAGTGACGAGGACAACAGTAGCAATGACGAGGCCGCCGCCGCCAACAATAGTGATGAGGTCGACGGCGGCGGCAACAAGGAAGAGAAGAAGGGTGACAATGAAGAATAGGGTTTAGGGTTAGAATTCATAATGTATTCGGTGAAATATTGTATATAAAGACTTTTATATAAATCATATTCTCTTACAGTGACCACCGATTGAAATGAAAAACAACCGTAAAATTCAACGAAAAAACAACGTACGAAAAAAGAAACAAAAAATTGTACTGCATAAGTAAGAACATTTTCAATATAAATTTTTAAAAATATATGTTTAGTACTAGAGATGTTCAGCCAATACTAAAAGTTTGACTCCCCCAATCAGTACTAACGAAGCGTATTAGTACTGATTGAATAATCGGTACTAATGTACTATCTCTTTAGTCTTGTATGAATAATACCGGTTTAAAAACCGGAACTACAACCGATATTAATGGTGTGATTAGTAGTAGTATAAGATATCTAGTTTTTACACAAAATCTAAAATGTGATAAAAGATAAATAATATTTAATTAGTAACGTATATATTAAGATAATTAGATATAAGACTAGTTTACAGACTGTGCGTGGTTAACACTGACATTGCTCTCACTTAATTGGTAGTTACGTTAGTACGAGCTCGTCTAGATAGAGCAGGTTGACTGGCAAATCAGGGATTCATGCAAAGGGATCGAGAGGCAGTACACATCCGTAAATGCCCAAGGTTTGTCAACTCGATCTCTAGCACGGCCGGAGAAGGGCAGGGGTTTTCCGAGAAGCTGCATGCGAGCCACATGTTTTCGTCGAATTCTCGATGAGATTCATGTGTTTGAAGCAGGTGCCCTTCGGTTTCTCAGGTAGTTGACGGTGCCACTGTACTTCGGTCTTGGGATGGAATTACCATGGGCTTTTGTCACAATCTCGTGTGTTGCTGAGAGGGCGTTTTGTTCTGTTTTGCTTTGGCTCTTTGCCATAGCTAATCAAGTTAGGCAGCTTTATTTTGGGTGACACAGTGTTTGGTTCGCATCGCAGCTATGTCGTGTCACGTATTTTAGCAATTCCCTCTATTTGACGGTATATGTCGTTCATCTTTTCTAAAAGTCAATTTTCTTCGACTTTGATCAATTTTATAAAAATATAATAACAATTATAACATTATATTAGTTTCATTAAATCAATTATTAAATATGTTTTAATAGTATATTTATTTGATATTGTCAATGTTAATATATTTTTACTTAAATTTGATCAAAATTAAAAAATAACTTTAAAAAATATCAAACAACTTATACGATGAAACAGAGGTAGCATCACCGTGCCCCCACACTCTATGCTAATTTATTTTGCCATCTAAGTTTTACGATAACTGTAGCAAACTTTCTAGGCAGCATACAATAGTTGGAATCATTTTGTAGCTTTTTAAACAGTTTTCCATATTCAAGGAGATCAAATAGCCGGTTTTATATTTAAAAATTTAACCATACTACATTTTTCAATAGTAAAAGTATTTTAAAGCCATATGATTAAAACAATTTATAAAAAGTGTTGTATTACCAAAGTATTTTTTGACAAATTTACACACAAAAGCTTTACAAATAATTAAACAGAACATATTTAGAACATATATTAAAATGAGCACTTTGGAATAAACAAAGTACAAAACAATATGCAGCTAGCGCAATCAAGCAACCACTAATCGTTAGTTAACTCCCTTGTTTATTAGTTGTAGTTGCATCTCTCCAAGGAAGCAATTATTTTAGGGATTGATTAGGTGACGTGTATCTGGTTAGCAGTTTATTAGGTCGAGGTTGGTAGCTAGCTAGCTTTGTGGGCTCAAATCGGATAAAAGATTCAACTAATGCTGTCCCAGGCCAAAACTAACATGCCAAACTTTTTTTTATTCCCTTCATTATATATTATAATTGGTTTACCTTTTTTTAATAAATTAAACTTATTTAATTTTAACTAATTTTATAGAAAAGATATAAGAACAACTAAAGCATCAAAATAATTTTATTAAATATATTTTGAAATATATATTAATAGTTTGTTTATTTGATATTATAGATGGTAATATATTTTTTAAATTTGGATAAAGTTGGAAAAATTAACTGACAAAAAATATTAAAGATATATAATACTCTCTCTAGTTTCTTAAAACAAGTCGTTTTAGACTTGTATCAAGAGTTGTCTAAAACAAGTTGTTTTGTATTTTATTGTGCATTTTAGATGACTATATCCCTGATGTAGTACTACTATTTTTTCGTCTCCCACGTTATCTTTACAACCATATTATATTTAATAGAGACAAAAAAATACGTACTAATTAATTATTCATTAAAAATTGAAATCATTTCTAAAACGACTAAAGCTTTTACGAACCAGAGTTTTTACGGAGTAGTTGAGAACTATTTCGGTCGTGTTGGCTCGGGTCCTAATAAATTGGGTCGGATACCATCATACCAGAAGCATTAAATGAGTTGGAAAAACGTTGGAATACTTTTGGAATCCCACCGGCTATTTTCAGATATATCTATGCATGCATTGCAAACAGAACATCATTAATCACTATGGTTAGGTATGAGCGTGGGTGCCTGGTCTTATGACCAGTTCGAGGTTATTGTAGTGATTATTTTTAAAAGCAGCGGAAAAAACCAGGTAAGTTTGTATTACATAAATAATAATTAAGTTTAAACATAATGTATTTTCCAAATGGCACTAAGGGCGAAGCGATGAGGCAGTACGCGAAAATAGGATTTTGTCGAGTACCCAGGCACTCAACAAAAACCATAATGCACTGGCGAAGAGTTCGCCGAGTGTTACTCTCGGCGAACCCGCTATCGGCACACAGGGGTTCGTTGAGTGTTTTTTATCGGACACTCGGCGAACACTTCGCCAAGTGCTAAATTCGACACTCGGTAAAAAAAGTAACATGACGGTGTGCACACGGGCATAACGGTGGATTTGCCGAGTGTCAAAAATTTAGCACTCGAAAAAAAACTAAAAATAAAA
>KE371651.1:460358-478951 GCA_000418225.1 Zizania latifolia | reverse complement strand
CGCCGCGTGCGCGGTCACCACGCCGCGCGCGTGCACCCACCGCGTCGCGAGCTCGCCGCTGCCGTCAAGGGAGAAAAGAGGAGGCAGAGAAAGGAGGGAGTAGTGGCAGCCGGCTAGGGGAGAGAGAGGGAGGAGGCTTGTGGAGGAAGGGTAGGTGGGAGAGAAAAGGGTGGGAGGCAGAAGAAACACCCCAAAGATGAAAAGTGATTTTTAAATTGATTCAAATCCTCTAGTTTACAAAGTGGGTTGAACCCCCTTATATAGCCCAAGTGGACCAAGGAAATGACACACTTACTCCTAGGGTTTTTTGATACAGACTCGAGGCCCACAGGGCAAAAACGTAAAAAACAGACTCCAGATATTTATTCGATGCCGAACTTTACGTAACTCTCACGACACCGCTAGAATTAACACCGTTAGCACTTTCCGCTGTGTGGATGACGGTTTTGCGCCAAAACCGTCAAAGCGCTTGCTGCCCTTGCGTCGTGCACCCGGATTAGACCGACCCGACCCCGCGGCTCCTTCAGCCCGGCAATCGCCCGTCCGTGTATCTGAGTCGCACCGACCAACGCTACGGCAAGTCATCTTCGTTTGCCGCCTTTGCTCCATGTACCCGGATTGGACCACCACGATCTCGCGAATCCTTCAGCCCGACGATCGTCCATCCGTGTACCTGAGTCACACGCGGGCAACACTACGGCAAGTCTCCTGCCTCCCTTCGAAGGACTTCTCTTCATCATCTTCTCTCTTTCATTGACAATCACTTATCATCCCCATGGTATTCACCATGGCTCCTCAATCTTCCCCTTGATGAGTGCATCGTCAACACCACCTTCTCTTTACTTGGGTAACCTGAAAGCAAATGTGGAAACACGAAAACAAAGACACGAGAAAAATAGAAAGAAATAGAAAGGAAGGAAAATAAAAATTGAACCAATGACCACAAGCCAAACAAAAGCCAAAAAATGTTATTACGGTCAAATATAAAAGAAATCAACAAAGATTTCAAAAGAAAAATTCATAAGAGTGCAAGCTCTAAAAAAATCAACAAGGAGAAATGAATTTAAATCTGGGCCCGGAACTTCCGGTCGCTATAGAAAACCCGGAACTTCCGGTTGCTCCAGAATTCCCAGAATTCTATAGAACCCGGAACTTCCGGTTACCATTCAGGGAGACAAACCAAATTTTCGTAAAATTTTCACTTTAAACTCACAAATCTCTCCCCCTTTTGACAAATGAACTCATCAAGTGAAACAGCTCACAAGCACTCACAGAATAAATTCACTCCCCCTGGAAAATAGCTCCCCCTCAAAATATGCCATGAATGCAATTTGGAGTGAAGTGAGAATCACAAGCTTCAAAAATATGACCACTAGCATGTACCATGTCTTGCAAGCAAAAGCAATAGATAATGTCCATGTACAATGTATAACAGGCTCAGATGAAGGTATCAAAAGAAAGTCATTAGCAAGCAGTTGATATAGTTTTGAAATGAAATATCACCACCAAAACTAGCTCACAAGCACGACAAGACATGAAATACACAAGCTAACAAGTATCTATCCAGATAAGTATATCCAATCATAAGGAGCTTCAGCAAACTTGTTTTTCATCATTTTAAGCTCTTTGTCACTTCAATTGCTTTTTGATTTAGTGACATGGGTTATTTGCTTGTCAAGCCTCTACATTCCAACCAAGTTAAGCCTAGATCAATTAAAACTATCAGAAGCTTAAGACATTGGTTTTAGCATCCACTAGAATGTCCCAGTTCAGATCAAAGTGCAATGATAAGCAGTCTAGAACACAATAGTAGGACAAAGCAAACCCGCCTAGATCTTTTTATTTCAACACAAGAACATGGATATTTTCATGATGCATAACATTTTCAATATAAAATTTTCATGAGCAAGCAATGTGATATCCAAGTTGCATATTTGCATCTAAAATGAAAAGGAATTTGCTATCAAGTATGTAAAAGCTAGCAAGAGCAATCAACCTACACATGCTAGGAACCAATCTGAGCGGTGATCAATTTTGGATTTGTAAAAAAAAGCCATGCTTATGACAAGTTTTAGATCCATTCATTTGAGCAAATTTAACATGGATAATGATATTTTTCCAATGCATAAGCAAGCATAGACATGTAAAAGCAGTTGATCATATAGGTGAAGCTAGTAAAATGACAAATGCAGAGATGCATGAGACACAAAACTCAAAATGCAAAAGAAATAACAAAATGAGAAAGAAAAACTCAAAATATCCTTCAGAAAGGATAAAGCACACCCAAATCCCCTCGCAAGTATTCAAACATGGTTTGATCCAGGGATTTTGTTAAAATGTCTGCTAGCTGAGTATGAGTGTCAACATGAATAAGGTCAATGACTCTCTTCTCATATTGATCTCTCAAGAAGTGAAAACGCATATCAATATGTTTGGTTTTTGAATGAAGACATGGATTCTTTCCTACACTAATTGCACTGGTGCTATCACAAAATAAAGACACTCTGGTAGGAAAAGATAACCCATAATCTTTCAAAGTGGAAATCATCCAAACAAGTTGAGAATAGCAACTAGCAGCAGCAACATATTCAGCCTCAGTAGTGAAAAGAGCAACTCCAGATTATTTGCGAGAAGACCAAAAAACCAAGAAGGAACCGAGAAACTGACAGATACCGGAAGTCGACTTGCGATCCAATCGGCACCCGCCAAAATCGGCGTCTGAATAACCACAAAGCTCAAGAGATGACGATGCTGAATAGAAAAGACCAAGGTCAGGAGCGTAGGTAAGATACCTGAAAATACGCTTCACAGCTTGATGATGAGACATGCGCGGCGACGACTGAAAGCGCGCGCACAAGCCCACGGCAAACTGGATGTCTGGCCTCGTCGCTGTCAAGTACAGTAGCGACCTGATCATCCCTCGATACTCTGTCTCGTTCAACTTCTCGCCTTTCTCGTCCTTGTCCAAGCCGCCAGATGTACCCATGGGGGTCATCTGAGGCTTGAGCTCTCCACCAAAGTCAAACTTCTTCAGCATATCTTTGGTATACTTGCTTTGGTGGATGAAGATGTCTTCCTCAGTTTGCTTGATCTGTTTGAGATCTGAGCGACCTTTTCATCAAGTCGCCGATGATGAGTTCAGGTGGGTGATCCCTCTGGATAACCCGTGACCCGTGACGTTCAGAAGTCACCTCATCATCCACAGTAGAAACCTCTGGGCTTGGAGGAGGAGACATAATTATCGTGGAAATAGTAGTGAGAGACCCCTCCTCATCATCAGTGGTTGTCTCAACTCATCATCAGTGGTTGTCTCAAAGGCGGTGAGATCAGCAGCCTTCCCACCATCACCTTCAACCGGAGCATCTTCTTCTTCTTCAAAGATTGGCTCGCCTAGCTCATCATCACCTGAAAGCTCAAACGAAGGGTTGTGCAAGGCATAGATTCATCAAAAGAAACCTCACATATCTCAACAAGATACTTGGTGTCTAGGTTCCAAACTCGAAAGCCTCTAGAATTCAAAGCATAACCTAGAAAAATACCATCCCAGCAACGAGACTCAAATTTATCCAAATGCCTCCCCTTTTTGAGCACAAAGCACTTGCAGCCAAACGCTCGCAAGTGGCTCACCTTGGCTGAAACCGTCAAAACGCTTGCCACCCTTGCGCCATGCACCCGGATTGGACCGACCTGACCCCGCGGCTCCTTCAGCCCGACAATCGCCCATCCGTGTACCTAAGTCGCACCGACCAACGCCACGGTAAGTCATCTTCGCTTGCCGCCTTTGCTCCATGTACCCGGATTGGACCGCCACGATCTCGCGACTCCTTTAGCCCGACGATCGCCCGTCCGTGTACCTGAGTCACACGCGGGCAACACCATGGCAAGTCTCCTGCCTCCCTTCGAAGGACTTCTCTTCGTCATCTTCTCTCTTTCGTTGACAATCACTCATCATCCTCATGGTATTCACCATGGCTCCTCATACGCATGCTGAAGCCCCCTCGATAATACCGCTTTGGAGGCCATAAACCGCTTCAAAGCTGGAAGCCCAAAATCGAGGGTACATGTTCTCTATGACAAAACGAATACTTTAAAGCACTACATTAAGCATTTTACTGTATTATCCCTACTTATATTACATTATATATTATAGTTATAGTCGATTATAAGTAGGGGTTAATAACATATTATCCTCTACAGTTTGTGCCTATAAATACTCTCTCTTTACTGCTAGAGGGGATTACAAAATACTTCGTATTACAGTAATACACATACTTTCGAACGTAAGGTATTACTTTATTTAGAGGCCTAAACTGGACCCAAACACTTTGTCTAGATCTTAAGTCCTTCAAGGCTTATTAAACATGTTGTGTAATAATTTATTACACCAACAATATATATAATTAGTTGTTAAAAATATAACTTTACACCTAAGATAATAATTAGTATATAAAAATAGCTCTAAGATAATAATTAGTATATAAAAATAGCTCAGTTTAGAATGATATTATAACTATAATGTCACAACTCATAAACCTCTAAAATAATAGTAGTATCTAAATTATTTAACAAAATTTATTAAAGATGTGTAAAACTACAAAACAAACTTATTTTTAAGTCTACACACATATTTATTATCTTACCCTCAAATTCAACGGAAAGTATAAAATGAGAAGTACTTTGTGGTTTAACATTGAACCAGCTGATTCTTTAGAATCGATACCGATTCACCGATTTAACAAAAAAATTCAATTCACTTGTTTTTACTATTCAATTGCATGTCGTCTTTTGGTAAAACAGATTGGCTCAGTGTTCTAATTTTGTCGTGTCCAACTGCCGATTCGATCAGGTTTTTTAAACTACAACCTCAGCGGGAGATGAACCGATTATCAGTTTATCACCTGTCCGGTTTTTTTGTATGCCCGAAACCCGGGGCGCAGCCAATACGGCAAGCCCACACTTCCCCGCCAAAACAATGCGACGGCCCGTCCCCGGTGGTCCACGGGAGGGCCTACCTGTCACACACCCGTGCACCCGTCCCGTAGATCCACCTCACCAGCAGCCCTCCCGCACCGCACCGCACAGCTACGAGCTACCTCGGCTCGGCGGCCTGCCCGCTCCCGCTTCCCGACGACACACCTCGCTCGCAAGGGGATAACCCCCCGGAATCAATCAAAAACCCCTACAAACCCTAGCCCATTGATGACCTCCGCCGCCGCCGCCGCCGTAGTGGTAGTACTAGTAGATGCACAGGCTCTCCCTCCTCCCCGCCGCTGCCACATTCATTGACGCGCCCCTGCTCCTCTCTTCGTCCATGAACACCATGCCCGCGCTCCGGCTCGGATCCCCGGCTCTCCTCGCCGCGCGCCCACCGCGGTGGCTGCGCTGCGGCGGCGGGTACGGGGGAGGGGCGCGGAGGGGGGTGATGTGCTCCGTCGATGCCGCGGGGCGCGGGGACAGCGGCGAGTCGGTGGAGGAGGACGAGAAGCGGAGGGGTCGGGCGGCGGAGAGAAGGATGAGCGGTGGGAGCGCCGCCGCGGTGGGGAGCGGGGAGCTCCTCTCCATCCCCGGGGTTGGGCCCCGCAACCAGAGGAAGCTCGTGGACAACGGCTTCGAGGGCGTCGCCCAACTTAAGCAACTCTACAGGGATAAGGTGCGTGCTTTGCGCCTTTGCCTGTGTACGGTGCAGGATGTACGAAAATGATTTGTTCTAACAGTTGTTTTCACATTTGCGGCAAGGAATATAAGTGCAATGCTGTGTTGCTGCTGCCTGTTTGATTGTTTGGTTATTCTGCATAAAAAGCACTCGGCGGTAAACAAGGCATCAAGGCTAGCATAAGACTTAAACTTGGTATATTTAGTTTGCAATAGATGGGGTAGCTCCAATGCTTTTGCTTTTCTTCTTGTTTTGGCTTAGTTGGAGGAAATCGTGTCTATAGATTGATTATACCAAATGTTATAGATGTTTCTATCTGAGAGTATCTCAATATAACTCTATAATTCCCTGGTATTTTTTGCTCACATTCTTTTGTGTGCATGTGCAGTTCTTTGGCAAGTTTAGTGAGAAGATGGTTGAGTTTTTACAGAGCTCGGTTGGCATCATTCACAAGAACCATGCTGAGAGTATAACTTCTTTCATTAAAGAGAGTGTCGATGAGGAGCTGAAAGATACAGACTCATCTAAGCCTTCCCAGAAGAAGAGGCTCACATTTTGTGTGGAAGGGAATATTAGTGTTGGGAAGTCTACCTTTCTCCAAAGAATAGCTAATGAGACTATTGAACTACGTGATCTTGTAGAAATAGTCCCTGAACCTGTTGCTAAGTGGCAGGATGTTGGTCCTGACCACTTCAATATATTGGATGCTTTCTATGCTGAGCCACATAGATATGCCTACACTTTCCAAAACTATGTGTTTGTGACGAGGATCATGCAAGAAAGGGAATCTTCAGTTGGAATAAAACCTCTGAGACTGATGGAGAGAAGTGTATTCAGCGATAGGATGGTAGGTCAATCTTACACGCAAATGATAGCTCAGGCAGTGAACAGAGCACTGCAGTTACCCTGTTATACAGTTAATTTGTATTTTATGTGACTAAACTATTGTTTAAATACTTGACAGGTATTTGTCCGTGCTGTTCATGAAGCTAACTGGATGAATGAGATGGAAATCAGCATTTATGACTCCTGGTTTGATCCTGTTGTTTCATCGCTCCCAGGTCTTATCCCTGATGGATTTATCTATTTAAGAGCTAGCCCTGATACTTGCCACAAAAGAATGATGCACCGGAAAAGATCAGAAGAAGGTGGTGTTACTCTTGACTACTTGCAAGGTTTGCATGAGAAACACGAGAGCTGGTTGCTTCCTTCAAAAGGAGGAGGTCCTAGTGTATTATCAGTTAGTCAACTGCCCACACATATGGAGGGCTCGTTGCCTCCAGCAATACAAGATCGCGTCTTTTACTTGGAAGGAGATCACATGCATTCTAGCATCCAGAAGGTATTTTCCCAACCTTGATTTGCTTTGAAAGCTCTAGTGAAGCATCAGAGTTACCAAACTGTGTCTTTATCACTTTATGTAGGTTCCTGCTCTGGTCCTGGATTGTGAACCTGATATTGATTTCAACAGAGATATAGAAGCTAAACGACAGTGAGTTTGCAGACCTTCACTATACTAATTGGGTTGTCCATAGAATTGGTTTTTTATCTGAGTAACTAGCTTTGGAGACCCTATCCACTTGTTTCTGTTTTAATATAACTTCATTTTGATCCTTAAAGTGCTATTCTAGTTACCAGTTATAGTGAAAGACCTTGACAGTCATCCGCAAATTCATCATTCTCATTGAATCTTTTGCCTACACAGATATGCTCAACAAGTAGCAGAGTTCTTTGAATTTGTGAAGAAAAAGAAGGAAGATCCATCTGAACAAACAAGCGCAGACAAGGACCATACGAACCCGCAGATTATGTTTCCTCACAAAGGCCGACTGTGGGTGCCTGATGGAAGCCCTTTCGCAGGATCTGCTATGAATCTGGATTTCAGAAGAGCCATGTCTTCGCATCTCTCAACATAGGATTTCATCTGCAAAACAAAATTAGGATCCCACAAACCCACGCTCACTGACCTTGTAAATGGCCTGCGTGGCTATGCCTTAAATTAAACCTAGGTTTCCGGATGCTAGCCATTGATGTTAGATAGTCTGCCACCGCATCTCCATTTTGTAAATGATCATCTCACCGATAGTTTCATGCTTTGTAGTAGCTTCAGTCTATCCGAGTTCTGGTGAGGGCCAGTATATGTATCGTATGTTTGGTTGCTGGCTGCTTTCATTGTTGAAACTTGAAAGATCCAAAACTATTAACATCTTTAGGAAAGATGCTTCAGTACTCGTGTACTGTTTGTTTATCATCTATGTTGCCATGTTGGTCATGCATTTGTTTTTGTAGTACTGCTGGAATTCGTGTTTCGCAGGACTAATATTTCAGAAATATTGGGTAGACAGTGGGGTTGGTTTCAACTTTCAAGCCTGTCATATATGTTAATTGAACTACTACAATGCCATGTTATTATAAATTTATTTGTATACGCTACTTGCATTGGTATTTTTAAGGCCATTCTATTTGTAAGTTCCTAATTGCAATACATTCTTCCAAGCAATAAATTTGTTAGCATATAAAAAATGTGACACATATTGAACTCTTTTTTGACTATTAAATTATCTATGTCAGAAACGAAAGTTATATCATGAATATCGTTTTCTCATTAATTAAATTCTCACACTGCTATGCCGATACACTCAAATTTTAACATCTTTTTATATCAAGAGCAAAACAGTCATTTCTACAAGAAACGGTCTTGATGATCAGCTAACGGAATAACTACAAAGAAATGATTTAAGTGAAAACTCAAGTCATACAAAGGACCGAGTAAACCTCATAGACACGTAAGAGATCACGTGAAATTTCATCAACATATCACAAATTTTCTCTAACCTAGGCATGCAACTCGACATGTCTACCCCGAGCGATCCCTTGCCGACGGCATCGAGAATACAAAGTGAATTGTACGTCTTTTTCTGTAAAGTTAAATTTTTGAGTTAAACTAATTGATATATATATAATATCAGAGTCAAAATTACACGTGAGAGAAAAGGTTAGAAATAAAGTGAATTACCCGCCAATCCTTCCTCGGTGGCGTCAGGCGGGAGGCCGGATCAGGACACTTTGGCGGTGGCGTCTCATCCGCTGGTTAGGATCGTGATTAATGGTGGCGATCCTATTTTGCAGAAGAGTCCCTATTTCGGATCGTGATTAATAGCAGCGATTCTGATTTTTGCAAAAAAAATCCATAATTTATATCGTGATTAATGCTAGCAATCCTATATTTTGCTTAAGAAAAAACCCTATTCCGATCGTGATTAATGGTAGCGATTCTGTTTTTTAAAAAAGCCCCTATATTAGTATGTTAAATCACTCACCATCTATTTTATTTTCAAATTAACCCCCTATAGTTTGGCACACTTTCTCCGTCTCGCTGTCAAAATTTGAGAGAGATTTGATAATTTATCACTCTTAAGAAATGATTTTGTATTTTTATCATCTGAACCCATTTAAATTGACATAGATAGTCCTACATATTAGTCTCAGAAGTGATATCATAATCAAAGTAGATATCTTGAAAGTGACAAACAATCAATTTTGTCGTCAGGTTCAAGATACGACGCCAGTTAGAGCAACTCCAATAGACTCTCCAAACCACTCTCTAAGTTAAATTTTGGCAATTTGGACCAGAAAATAGACTCCAACAGACTGGCTAACTGGATGGCTAAGCCATCCGGCTGGCTAAATCCCTCTTCTCGCTGGCCAAACTTGGCCAGCCAACTTGGCTGGCTATCCACGCGTTGCTGCCTCCACTCGCGCGATTCACATGCCACTGCCGTCATACGGTCATCACTGCCTCGCTCCTAGGCCATCGCTGCCCCGCCCCTAGGTCGGCGTCGGCTGGCCGCACCGACCGCCGACGCTGCCCTGCCCCTAGACCGGCATCGTCGTGCGCCCCCGCCGCCCCGTGCCCAGGCTGCAGCCCTCAGACTAGCGCCGCCCCGCGTCTAGGCTGCCGCCGCCAGGCCGTCGCCCTAGGCGCCCTCGTGCCCCAGGCGCCATCGGCAGGAAGAAAACAGGAAAACGAAAGAAAGAAGGAAAGGGGAGGAAAGAGAAAGAAAGGAGAAGGGAGGAAGGAGAAAAGAAAAAAGAAAAAAATAGAAAGAAAGAAAGAAAAAAATATTTTTTTTGTAAAATTTTTAAAAACCAAAAATTTGAAAAAATTTATAATTGGGGATTTCAAAAAGAAATCAAATTTTTTGAAATATTTTGGGATTTTAAAAAAGAGAGTAAATTTTTTTAGAGAGTTAAAAATAAAGAGCCTGTTGGAGTATAGAGTAGATTTAAAGAGAAATCTTTTTGAAGAATTAGTTAAATAGATAAATATAAGGCTAAAAATGAAGAGACTGTTAGATGCTTTTAGCCGGTGAACTCGACGACGTGCGCACCACGCCTGGTTATCCATCAAGGCCAAGGAAGGCAAAATCTTGGTCTTAGCCGGTGGTTGCACGCAAGACAAGTCAGTTGGGAACTTGCGATGGACAGGCACGAGCCCGGCGCCGCCGCCGTTGGAACGACGAGCGAACAGCGCTGTTGCATGGGCTAAATTTTGGGCCGTCAGTGGAGGCTGGGAAACAACCGGGCTGGCTCTTGAACAGCTTTGCCCCGTCCTAAAAGATTGCCATTGTCTGTAGTTGGGTTGGTGACGCTCTCATGAACAAAAAACAGGTCTACGATCCTAACATGCAGTTCAAGTTCAACCAATCTGACGATTTCTGATCTGTGCCATGTCATCTGATACCCTGTTCCATGGTGGTATGTAGCACTGCTCTACATCGTGTTAGGCCTTTTTTTGGGTTATTCGGAAGCATCCACACGACGACCACTCAGCTTCACCGGTCAGTCGCCAGTCACAAGCTTTGATTTTGTCCGGGCATTCTTGTAACGTACAATACGGTGTGCTCCGTCCTCGTCCATGTCCGTTCAAGAGCCGGTAGAAAGCAGCCGGGGAAAACGACCGGCCTAAAGCCCCAAAGCCGGCGACGGCATCGGCCGGAATCCGAGGTCGTGACTTGCCTTCTCCACAGGAGGCAGATTAGCTGAATTGGACATGACTGTTTCAGAAAGCACCGCTGCTACTACCAGATGCAGTCTAGATCATCACCTAACCGGACGGCGGCGATTAGTGATGAGAGGCCATCAGTGGCAATCAATCGCAAAGGAGCTCGAGTGCAGAAAGAAATGGAGGAGAAAGAGAAGGGACAGAGAGACCAAGTGTACCCGACCATGGACAGTCGCTGATGACACTGTGGCTGAGATCAACGTTCAGAACAACGATCATATCGTGGAGTCGGTCGGTCAATGTATAATAACTTCGTGGCTTCTCCTCCAAAGGTGAATATTCTTTACGGTGTCTGCTGCTTACTATTATGAGTAGATCACTACGATAATCAGTTTAAAAACCAATGTCTAGCAGCCGATGATAAAATATCGGTCAGGAGATAGAACGTTATAAAGAAGAGCTAGGGTGGCTTGCCTCAAGATCTCTTCTCCTTGACAGGGGCGAAGATACACCCATAATTTTTTTTATTTTTTTAGTATTAATATTATATTTTAACTATATAGGTAAACTTCTCTCAACTTAATATAATAAACTCCTTACACTCCTTACAGGTTACAGCTCAATCAATAGTTTAATTAAATAAGCTTATGTCAGTTTAATTTTGTATCTTTTCTGTTTTGGTCTAGCTTCGCCGGTGCTTCGTGAGCTGCAAAGTGGTGTTTGATGGCCTGCATCACTCTTCACTTCTTCAGCAGCTAGCGATGTGCAGATCCATTTCTCTATGACTTCGTGTTAATCAAACACATGAAATAAAAACTAGGGCCACGTTGCTAATCACGCTTGTTTAGGGAAAGCTACTGTTTAGTCCACATGTGGGTCCAGCAAGGAAACACTCCCATAAAAAAGTACCCCCTTCTAATAAAAAAATTAATTGGTCTCGGAAATCGACACAATTTTTAAAACGCAAACCTCCAGCTATTAATTTCTACCCAAAATATTTGAAAACAACAGATAAACTATAGTTTTGTGACATCGTGAACCGATTTCTTGATGTTCACTTCAGAGTTGATGGATTGTTGCCGGTCTTCACGCTCGTCTCCTTCGACACTGTTCCAGGCATTGCCCGCACTAAACTCCATGAGCTGTGACCTAGATCAAACATTGTATTCTGTTCTCAACGAAGAGAGAGACATGAGAATATGATATCACATTTAGTACGACTAAATTGACAGCCTTTGCATCAGCAAAGTCTAGTTTGTCTATGGGAATAGACGAATATAATTTGTTTTTATTTTAAAGTGAGGTGCTTTAGATAGAAAAGGAGATGTCAGTTGCATATACATGTGTACATATACATATGCTATACTCCGTATAACATATTCTTTCTACAATATTGGGCCTCTCCATTGCCTCTAGGATATTATTTCGATTTGATTAAGAGAATGTCACTTGTCTTTCTCAATCTTAGAACCTGTTTAGTATAGCTCTGGCTTCAGGATCCTACTTTGTGGAGTCAAAGCTGTACCAAACACATCAGATCTGTAGCAATTTGGACCGAATTAAGCTGATTTGCTCTTGGAAATTACACAGGCGTGGTGGAGCTTATCCAAGGTTGCTTCACTTGCTTCGCTCCACTGAAGTTTGAGTTATTTACCCGTAAATGTCATCGCAATAAAACACTTCAACCCCAATCCACCCGTGACCAGACTTTATAAATCCAGAGCTAGGATCTGGATTTTAGGATCGGGAACTCTATCAAACTTGACTTTACCCGTAAATGTCATCGCAATAAAACACTTCAACCCCAATCCACCCGTGACCAGACTTTATAAATCCAGAGCTAGGATCTGGATTTTAGGATCGGGAACTCTATCAAACTTGATTTTACTCGAAGATCTGAAATTCACAAGCAACCAAACATAGCTGCAACCAAATATAGCTAGGGGTGACAATTAGGTACCACTGGTACGGGTAGTACATATCTATACTCGTACCCGCAAAAAATTTCCGTGCCAGAAGCCATACCTGTTACCTGCGGAAAGAAGAAGGGTTGCAGCAGCCGACCAGGGGCAGCATGGGGGCCGCCCGTGTGGGGGTGGAGCCGCCAGCACGGGGGGCTGCTGGCGCGGAGTGACTGCCGGCGCGGGGGTGGAGCCACCAGTGACGCGGCCACGGGTGCTGGGGACAGTGTGGTTGCTGGACAGAGGGGGCAGCGTGGTGTCCGACAGGGGCTCCGTGGGGGCATGTGGTGGCTGATAGAAGCTCAACGGGCGCGAGCGGTGGCCAGTAGGGGAGAATGGGAGATGCTGCTGGGAAGGGAGAATGTTACTTGTCTTTCTCTATCTTAGGCAAATAGTGGACGAAAACCACCAATTTAATGAAATATCGAAACTCACTCTACAAACATGTTGCCAAAGTTTCATAAAAAAGGGGAGTCATAATAAATAAATAGGGGAGACAATATTATGCAACCATGTGAAATATCAAGGGTCAAACTTGATTTTACTCGGAAGATCTGAAGTTCACAAGCAACCAAACAACCAAACAACCAAACGTAGGCTACATAGCTTTTCAGCACTAGACATTTGGCCTATTCGTATTTTCAAACATAATCCAGTTTGGTGTTAAGATTTTGTATGGCAATATCACCTGTCATATATGTATCATAAGTTTTAATAATTTACTAAAATGATAATCCCTCCATCCCAAAATATAATCATTTTTACTGTTTAAATTTTACCCTAAATATAACAACTTCTGTAATTTTCTCTCCTAAATATTCCCATACTACCCCTGTCTACTAGACTACTACTCAGCTCATCTGCTGTGCTGGCGCAAGACAAAACACGTCTCTTCCCCCTTCTCTTGATTTCCCCTTGTTGCGGCGGGCTAGCGGCGGCGGCGACGACGAGCCGAGCTCAAGGGCGGACGGAGCTCAGGGGCAAGTGGCGGTGGAGGAGCGGGGTGTGACGGAGTCGACGGCGGTTTCCTCGACACAGAGCTTGGCATCGTCAGCTGGTGGAGCAGGGTTAGGAGGCGAGGAGGGGCCTGCGGTGGAGGTGGAGGTGAGCGTTGGCTTGTCGCAGCGGTAGATGCTGAGGGTGAGCTCGCGGTTGGGGAAGGGTTGGTTGGGGTTGGCGCCGGGCGCCATGGAGTTGCTGTCCTTCGATCTATCAGAGGTGGAGGAGCTCCTAAGCTTCGCCCACGCCCCCGCTCCGCTTCTTCTTGCTTCGCGACACCGTTCTCGGAGGCGGAGGAGGAGGTGGTGGAGGCGTGGGCAGAGCAGCGGCTGGAGCTTGCAGGCGGAACTCACGGGCGGAGGAAGCGGCGACAGCGGCGGGCGAGTGGGCGGAGCTTGTGGCGGTGGCGACGGTGGCGGCGGAGATGGTGGGGGTGGCGACGGTGGCGGCGGCGACGACGAGCTGAGTAGAGCTGTGTGGAGCGTCTCTTGCGGAAGGGCATTTTAGCCTCGTTTTTCTTGCCTTGGTTAATGTGCTAATACCCATAAATTGTTCTATTCTGGGACAAATATTTTTCAAAATATTTCAACTTTTATGGTTTGCAAAAATCTTAGTTACATGGCAATATGCCAATATCATTATAGTAGCTTGAGGCTCTTTTCAAGCACATAAATTTTACAATATTTTTATATAAATTAGTTTAAATTTCAATTTTTTTTTTATAATTTGTCTATTCTAAAGAAGGCTGGAAGAAGACGTTGAAGCCTTGAAGGCTTGCAATCCTTCTAAAAAGAAAAAAAAGGGCTGAGTTGCGTGTACTTGGCGTTTGGGTGGCAGTAGCATTATACCTGCTTGACTTATTGCGCCGCTGGTAGAGTAGACTCTGCTACTTGCTTCCCCTGCTCCCCGCAACAGTAGAAGGCCCCTCTTCCTCTCCCTCCTCGTTCCCAAATCCACCAAATCCCGACGGGAAGGTACAATCTTTGCGGCTTCCTGAATCCTGATTCGTGCAATCCCTGATCGATCCGCGCCAGGTTAGTAGCTGCGGCTTTTGCCGCTCAAACTCCACCAAAAATCTCATCTTTCGCGGACAAGAAATTGGGCCTCGGTCCTGACGTGCTCCGCCCTTTGGCTTCTGCGCAGGCGCCGGTTTCATGGATTGGAGTTGCTGGGACCTCTCTGCGGTGGAAACCCTCGTGCTAAGCTGATTCGTTTGGGTGTGGTTGATTTGGGTCTAGTGCGGTGGATTTGAGTCCCCTTGAGGTGGTTCGTGTAGGCTGTGATTGGGAATTCTGGGAGGTTGTGGAATGGGAATATCTAGATTGCTGTAAATAGGGGTGAAGATAATTCTTTTATATACTTTGGTGCACAAGTGAAAATTTTGGTTTAGACAAGGTGGAGATCAGGATTGTTACTAAGGAAGGGGATGGGAGGCCTCTGCTCAAAGGTTTCAGCAGTAGACAAGTCTCCGAGTGACACCACGCTTGCTCGGGACCAAATAGTTGATCATGAGCCTGCCACGATAAAGGACACTAAGTCATCTGTGTCCAGAGAGGCTGCAGCGAAACGGGTGGAAGAGCAGCAGCAGTCTTTCACGTTCTTGGAGAGCGTCGTGCCTGGGCTTGCTGTTTACGGCAATGCAGATGTTGGTCAGGCAGGATCCAGGACACCACAACTGGCCCGGACACTGTCGCAGAAGGCTGGTTTGGGCAAGAATAAGACCAGTGCTGCCAAGGTTGGGAGGGTTCTTATGGCCATTGATTTAATCTTCATGTATTAGTCAACAATGTAGCACATTTCGTTAACTGCCAGTTAGTTTGAAGTGATATTTGCTACATCCTGTGCTGCTATAGAGATAGTCACATAATTGCTATCGTTCAGTTGGTATATGGCTGTGCTTTGACAAATTTTCATCTCTATATCCCCCTCCTTTTGAAGTTGAAATACTTGTTCAGGTAAATTTAGTTGGCTGACTTTTTTGTCAACAAACAACTGGAGAGATACTTATTAGCGCCCTCACAAAAAATCGGGTTTATCCATGTGTTCCAAAATCCAAATATGCTGTTGTTATATACTAGTTTCTGTATGCAGTTCCTTCAATTGTTCGGAATCTTAATTTGATGAGAGCGGTTTTTAGGCTTATCCATCATCCTTAATGGTTTATGGTTGCTTGCTAAATTGAAACAGGTTTCAGAAGTGAGCTCACTTTTTGGCAGAGCTGGCACTGTTGGTCTTGGGAAAGCAGTGGAGGTTCTAGATACACTTGGTAGTAGCATGACAAGTTTAAATACTAGTGGTTTTATATCAGGTGCTGCAGCAAAGGGAAACAAAATATCTATTTTGGCTTTTGAGGTGGCAAATACTATCGTTAAAAGTTCCAATCTAATGCGTGCTCTTTCAAAAGCCAACATAAAGCACCTCAAAGAAGTGGTGCTTCACTCAGAAGGTGTTCGACACCTTATATCCAAAGATATGAATGAATTACTCAAGATTGCAGCAGCTGACAAAAGGTTAGTAATAAGTAACTGGTCTTGTGCTACCCTAATTTATTCATGTCATGCCCATTGTAAACATTATTCTTTTTTAGATAATGTGTAAATATTACTCTACCAGATATGTATTGAGATTACTGTGCTTCAACCTTTTTTTTATCTTATAGTCAAGTGCTTAATTGCTTGGTTTTAACAGGGAAGAGTTAGAAGTCTTCTCAAAAGAGGTTGTTCGATTTGGAAATCGTTGCAAGGATCCTCAATGGCACAACTTGGAACGCTACTTTGAAAAGTGCAGTTTGATTTCTGCCCTTGTATTTAATGAAGGGTTATGTTGGGGCCCTAATATGTATTTTTTGCATTGAAATTATTTTAGATTGTCATCGGAACAAACTCCCCAGCATCGCCTGAAAGAAGATGCAGAATCAGTGATGCATCAATTGATCGTTCATGTGCAATATACAGCGGTAAGGAATCAACAAACCAATTTAGCAATACTAATTATATACATTGACATTTTGGCTTCCTCGATTTTAAGTTTTGCAGCTATGAGTAAAAAATAACTTTGTAGCATTCTATGTGAGCCTTTGTAGATGTCAATGTTTCAGTTTGTTCCATAGTTCAAAGTTTTGTAATAAGTTTGGTATTTTACTTCCAGTGCCAGTAACCATGCAATACAGACATGGTCCCTCAGATTCTACATGCCACTCCGCCCACTCATCCTATAATGCAGAAAGAAACCTTTTTGGTTTCACCATCAATTTAGTACAGCTATATTCTTTGTGAAATACGCACTATTGTGTATCTTCTGAATTATGCAAATTGCAAAAGCACAATATGGTGGAATTTGGCGCTCAGAAGTCATATCTGCATTCTTTTTTGTTTGACACCCTAGAATGCGTGCAGTCAGTGTTTTTAAACCCTTGACACTGTTAATATTGGAAATGACGAAGGGATGAAGCAGAGGCAGTTACAATATTTGGATCCTAATATCCTTGATAAGATCAAGATTTTATGGCATTTATCACCTTTTGCCTTCTCGGCACTGATCCAAATTATTCTGGGCTTCTGGGTATTAGATTTTACATCATTGACTTTCCTTCTCTTTCTTTTTCCTCTTAGGAACTATATCATGAATTGCATGCGTTGGATAGATTTGAACAAGACTATCATCGGAAACAGCGAGAACTGGATGGTTTGAGTTCAAGAGGTCAGTTTTGTTTGTGTTTTATACTGAAGTACTGAACTCATCTGGCCTGACTGCATTATAAGAAACTATATGTGTCATGAAGTGTTCAACCCTGTTCTTTAGTCACGTGAGGATTAAAATATAAGTTGTATATTTAGCTCGAATTCAACAGTTCTATTTTGTGAGTAGACAATTGTTATATTCTAGCTCAATAGTTCTTATGTTATCCATTGGATCATCACTATCCCCTTCCTCGAAATATTATCCCCCTGGTAGTCCTTTTCCTTTTCTTTTTGATGAATAAAAGTAACAAATAGAGCTTCGATACATGTCAAGGTTTTGTAAGTAGGATTAGAAACTACCTTACTGATTTCATAATCAGTCCATGTGGATGGATAATGATATTTGACTTTGTTTCTAATGTACTAAGATAAATTTCTTTTCATTTTCAGGTGATACCCTGCATATGCTAAAGCAGGATGTCAAGAGTCAAAGTAAGCATGTTAAAAGTCTGAAAAAGAGGTCACTTTGGTCCAAGAACTTGGAAGAGGTCTGTAGTAGTTTTCTTTGTTCACAAATTTTTATTATATTATCAAATGCTAGCCAAGGAACTCATTGATTAGCAGTCACCACCAAATGTTTGTACACACCAATGATACCATCCACACTATACACATGCTCTTCTATCACATCACAAATTCACACTTCAAGCTCTGAAAAATACTATGCTTTTCCCCAGGTGATGGAAAAGCTCGTAGATATTGTCCACTTCTTACATTTGGAGATCAATAATGCCTTTGGCCTTGCTGGTATAATCTATGTGGTTGTTTTCTTGCATGAGAATCTGTTGCTGCTAGCTGATTTTGAACTGTTGACTAATAGTGTTTACTGATTTGATGCTTTGAAAAATAATATATTTGATTTGTCATATGGTATTACCATGGTTCTTATGGCGGTAAGGCGAGGCGAGGCGACCTACCCCCTTCCAGACGCCTAGACGAGTTAGGCGTGCGGCGAGGCGACGCCATACACTCGCTGCGAGGCAATGCCATACACTTGTCTTTAGAAGGGGGTAGGTCATTTAAAGTATTAGGACATGTAATCCATGACGCTATGCTAACTTGCTAAGAAATAGAATGTTACTAAACGAGAAAAGCATCTGAGCTCCCTCTTCAAAAGGCAGATTAGGTGCTACAAATCTGTGCTGCGTTGCTGACATAAGAACTGGCCATGCTATGAGAACTTACAAAATAAGGTGCTGACTAAAACAAAACAAGCAGCTAGCTGAGCGGACTGG
>KE371651.1:421435-453664 GCA_000418225.1 Zizania latifolia | reverse complement strand
CCGACGCCACCGAGGAGCGAAATGCTGGTGCCTCGGATCCAGACGCGGTGCCTCATCATCCTGCCTACCTCCTCCGCGTCGCCCTCCAATCCCAAGCCCGGCCGTGCGGACTCCGTGGACAGGTGGGACGCGCACAAGACGAGCGCCTGGGGCGTGTCGGTGTCACCGCCGCCGACCGAGCGACGTGCGGCGGACGGAGGCAGGAGCATCTCCCGCGCGGACGCGTGCGATCGCTGGGACATCAACAAGACGAGCGTGAGCAGGAGCAACACGCCCTCCTCCTCCTCCTCCTCGTCGTTCTCGAGCAAGATGCACCGAAGCAGCAGCAGCAGCAGCAGTCCCGCCCGGTCGTCGTCGAGCCGCGCGTCCTCCGACGAGCGCTGGGACATCCATGAGAAGCCCCGGCTGCAGGCTGGCGCACTCGACGGCAAGAAGCTGAAGGACGGCAATGCCATGACGATGAGCCGGACGGACAAGGATGTCAGCAATGCCCTGACCATGAGCCACTGTACCAAGGAGGCGCGTGCGTCCTTCGCCGGACCGTCCTTCACGTCGCCGGAGCCGAGACTGCTTCCTTTCCCCAAGTTCTTGTTGGCTCATTAGCAGCTCGGATACAAGCACTGAACGAAAGCACCACATGAGTAGGATTCATGTTGTCACATTTTCAAGTCTTCAGTTTTTGGAGTACAAAGTACTGAAAGTATTGTAGCATCTGATTTGATGTGTCCTAGATTGTCGATTGTTGTTTACTTAAGCAGTTTGATGTAAATTTAATTGATTTGTTCCTACTTCAGTAAAGAAATAATCAGATGATGAATCAAGCGTGGTTCTGAACTTCTGAACAACTGTCTGGTCATATTTGTGCAGAAAGAAAAGGTGAAATTATTCGGGCTTTTTTCAGTACTCGTACGAGAGCACAATTCACATTTTTTTTCATTTTTGAATGTTATCTACACACAACAATGTGGTTTAAGCAACCATGCTATTTGCATTGTACGTTCTGTTATCACTACGTAGATCAAACTGTGTTTGCGTGAAATTTACCTTCGATATAGATTCAAGAGAAGCCAGAATTTCCGATGATATCAAACTTGCGATTTACAGCGTATTATCATTCAACAATATTTGCACGGAGCTATAACTATTACATGTCAGAAGTTAAATTGCACAGCAGCAGAAAAGACATACCCAAACTCAAAAATGTTCATAGGCTATACCAAAGTCTCTACTAAGGCCTTCGTTTGGTGGGATTATTGAAGCTAATTTTTTTTTTGAAAAATGCCATACATGTCCGACTTTGTTTGAAAGTACGCTCAATGTTAGAGTTCTGATGAAATCCGGTGCCAACTTACTCATATCCCTTTCATAAAAAAAAATATTGAAGTAGAATCGAATCATGAGAATCCTAGCTGAACAGTTTTTTAGACAATTTCTCCGATGAATCACTGTGAATGATGTGCCCTCACCTAAGTCTGCCCTCAAAAAAGTACATCTGTTCCAAAACACAAGACATTCATATTTTTTTAAAGAAAAATCAACATTTATAACTTTTTAACTAATAATAAGCTAAAAAGATTTATGTTTAGTGCTATACATGTTATATAATTAGATTAATATTTAAAATTACTTTTATCTATTATTATTTTAATTGTTGTTGATGTTATACGGTGGGTAACATTTTAAGTTGAGTAAAAACTTATATAACTTATATATTGGAACAGATGTAGTAGCTCTAATTTCTTATATTCATATTAGACTGTACAGTATACATACATAAACAAACAAACTCAGAAACTGAGTCGAAAACTGTCAGACTATCAAGAGCAACACCATAAGCTTGCTCCTCGAATGAAAGAAACAAATACACATGACACACCATGCCACACCAACTTGATAGACACGCATGCAGCAGATCCTTCTGTCACGCCACACGATGCTTCTCCTTTGCAGGGTATTGGCTAGGGTGCAGCATGATCAAGCACAAGCTAATCCTACAATTGCTGCAAAACTTTGCAACTGATCTGGTCTTGTCACTGCTGGAAGACGATCTTGAGTAGAATACCAAGCATTTAAGAGGGTCTCTATTCTCTAGACAAAGTAATCTTGCCGCACCACGGTGATGAATTCAGCAGATAGCAAATCGTCATCTTTTTGTTTCACAAACTCACCGTTCCCTTGGATATGCCAGTATATTGGGGGAAGAGGAGTATAAAGATATGTAGTGGCAAATAAAACATGAAATTATTACATTGGCACATAAATATGATAACATTATTGTAACCTGCAACATCCTAGATATTGCGATACTAGCAATATCTTGAACAACAATTACTATTTTTTCAGGAACAGCCGCAAAAATTGAGGGATTCATGGCATTGCAAAACTTCTAGAGGCAAGCCTTAAATCTGTTGAAAAGGACAGATTTGTCAAGACATCATGAATAGTAGGTTTGATCAATGCTTTTCAATCAATCGACCATTTCTTTTTTTCTTGGTCTATAGCAATGAAGACAATGAGTTGAAGGCTTGAAGCCTATGAAAACCCCTGGTAACAGAATGAAGTCTATCTCCATGAAGCGAAATACTAAATGGTTTTTGATCCAACTAACTTCACTGCTAAAACAATCCAAACAATTTTAGTAGGGATTACCAAATTTGTACTTAGTTCAACACTAAGGTGACCAAAACACTTCAGCTTTGGCAACTTACCACAAGGCTGGTAAGAGAGATTGGCAACTTAAAACTGCAGTGACCAAAACAATTCAGCTTTGGGAAAATCACTTAGGCTTATTTACATAAATAGTATTGTCATCATTATGTCCATGAGTGCTTATGCCATATTTTTTTAGATAATGGAAATGGTTTACATTTCCAGCCTGGCACACATCCAAAAAGTCCTAGAACTAGAAAAAGAAATAAGAAATAAGGAGATAGGATAACCCCCAACTCCCTCTAATAAAGGATCAACTGATAAAATGTTTCCAAAATCACATAGATTCTACCCTATAACTCTGTAGGTACTACATCAGCCAAAGTGGAATACATATTATTGACTTATGATGTATTGCATACCAAATATTCATCTTCTTATAGATTAATGGCTAAGCCTTGATTCGGCAAAACTTAGAAATATTTACCTGGAGAAATAGTTTGATCAGATTCTCTTGTAAAATGCAATACAATAGTACCAGAAAGCACAGTAAGAAATCCACAGATCACAGAAGCAATGCTGCTTGCACTCTGTCCAGACCAGTCCTAGAATAACCATAAAACATAAGTTATCAAATTAGCGTTCTAGTAAATGGACTGAAATTAATTGACATGCGTGGAACTTTTTTACTTTTTAGAACCTGCATACCTTGAACATTATGGCACTTGCTAAAATTGTGAGGGATGTGAACATCACATAGTAGATGGGCGACACAACTGCGGTGTTGAAAGTGTCCAACGCCTGAAGGTTTATCATGATGTGAGCATGAAAATTAACAGCAAAATTGCTCTTGCCGGAAGAAAAAAACTAGCAGTGTACCTTGTTCAGGTAAACTAACTGAATAATTATGCATATAGCTGAGACAATTGCAAACAACCAGGTTTGAAAATAGCCAGCCTGGTTTATGCCCTCAATTGTAAGCTTGATCGCAAATTCGCAATACCAACTGCCTTTATGCTCATTACCTATCAAAGCAAAAAATAAGACAGACAAACCATAAACACCAGATCAAGTTGATACCATAGGCATTTCCAAAAGACAGGATTTACCGTTAAAGATCCAATCACAGAGCAAATTCCTACGTACACCGCTATGTTGGTCTGCCCATAGCGGGGAGCACAATGCAGCATCAAGATCAGGTAGGCCACCAGTGCAAAGGACGCATAGCAAAGAAAGGCTGCAGAAGCCAGAACGCAAGAAATAAAAATGAAAAACACAACATGTCGATTGTGACGGCGGATGGTAATACAGTACAAAGGGAAACCACAAAGATATACCATGTTGCGTCGCCAAGTGCCAAATCTGCTCCACTGAGCTCGATGTCTCTTCTTCAGGCGCGTGGAGGATGATCACTGTTGACCCGACTATGCAGAGGACGCAGCCCAACACACCCATCCGTTGCAATTTCTCATTTAGGATGAAATGGGCTAGAACAGCACTGTTCCACAAAGATCACCAGTTCACCAGCAGGGACAGATTAAAACTAATTCAAACCATCGATTTCTACCTGGGGGTATTTTACACGTAAATGGAATAAATCCCAATTCTACCTAACAATTATGCTGAGAGCGCCAAGTGGAGTGACCAGAACAGCCGGTGCGAACATGTAAGCCACGAAATTTGCAATCTCACCAATGAGCACTACGAAAATTTGCATTTTTGATCAAGATTTTCGACTAGTTTTGCACTAATCCAGCAAGAGAAAGAAGCATGAACTTACTTGTAACCATCCCAACCCACCACAAAGGCTCCAAGAGGTATCCATAGCCGCCAACACCTGAAATTCCGGTGAACAAAAATGTTACAGAGCTCGTTAAGTAAGGACTCCGAATTGGCCACAAAAATGGCGCCTTTACGACATCCCTCGCAACATAACCTCGTAACAGCCCCAAGAAACCAAAGAACTCGAGGCGCTGCCAAACACTGCAACGAGAAGAAAGAAATGCGCGTGACGATCCCCGGAGGCGCGGACCTGCACGGGAGCCGACGGCGCCGGCGCGGCGGAGCCCCTTCTTCTTGACGATGAAGCTGACGCCGATGAACGCGGAGGATGCGACGGCGAGGAGCGAGCCCTTGAGGTTGGCGGCGAAGAGGTCGCCGGCGGCGTCCGGAGGGGCGCGATTCATCAACGGCGTGCTGTAGCTCGCGCCCTGCGCATTTGGAGGCGTGCCCACCTGTGGGTTTCTAACTCTTGTTCAGATCGGATTTGGATTCCTTGGTTCGAATTTCTAAGCTGTCCGCCTGATTATATTTGAGATTTGTTTGCGGGGAATATTTGATTATTTAACACCACCAAAAATTGTTTTTTAATTATTTATCAGTTCAGTCTATATTAATAGATTTAGATTGTTTGTATATTATCTACCCGTGCTAAATAATCAAATACTTTTAAATGATAAATTCTTAAATCTTTTCGCTCGGAGGTACACATGATGGGCACACGCACACTATGAGTGATGGAAATACCGAGGGCATGTTTGGTTGGTTAGTTTGCCACACTAAATTTTGCTAAACGTGGAGTAATGTTTGGATCACCGCTGCAACCGAATCAGCTGTATTTTTGTCTATTTGTTATTGTTTCATTTTTTTGTCAAACCTAACCTAATGTGTAATGAACAAATTATTAGTCACACTTTTAATAAAATAATAAAGAAGTGTGATAATTTATAGACGTAAAATAAACGTATTCTAAATATGTCCGTTTGTAGTGGCTTTGTGGGGCGAAAGGCGAAATGAAGGCATGTTGATCTTGTTTTTCCACCTCAAAATTTAAAGCTTTTTACCACAAAATTTTGTTGACATTGGTGTGTAACAAGGGATCGATGGTGGACGACTCGGGGTGGACATAACAAAACGCATAGGGAAGCAATGATGTCGGCAGTTATGGTGAGACAAGAACAGACTCAGCAATGCGCAAAAGCCCAGATTTAGCTACATTTTTTATTACGGCGGTGAGAATTTGTATGGCTTAGACGCTATTTAAAACTGTTTTGCTTTACTAATAATCATTGATTGTTTAAAAATGCTGATACATATTCCAAACGACTTGTGAAATATGAGAATCTTTGTACTACGTTGAAATATTATATTACTCGTGAATTTTTTAGTATTTAATCAATAATACCATTGTTTAAATTATTTTTTGATATTAGATGAAATTAAGATACAGGAAAGCTTAAAAGCCATAAAACATAAGCTTTTTCATTAATAGTTTTCAATATGAGCTTATAATTTATAAAATTATGTCTTTTAGAAAAACTATATTTTTCTAAATTATAAACTAGCTATAGCTATAAGCTATATAGAATAGGGTCGGATTGTCTCAGTTCCCGATGATGGCCTAGACGGTCCGATAGCTGGTGAGGCAACAGTGCACGATTTTTTAATAATCATTTTTATTTGAAAGTATAACATAAGGTTTAAATTTGTAATTTTCTGAAAGGCTAGCCCATTTTTGTAATTTTGAATAAAAAATAATTATTAAAAAAATCAACAATACACTATATAAATAGTTTGATATTTTAAACTTATATAGGACGGACGATGCTGGTAGTGTCAGCTGAGTTTGCACTTTGCACCTAGTGGAAGGTTTCTGGCACAAAATTGAAGTCCCAATCTACCAATTTTATTTGTCATCTTTCATTGAGAAAAGATGCTTTACGCTAAACGTGATAGCGCGCGCGGCTACACTGCGTACCTACGCACCTGGGTGCTGGGTGGCCGTAGCAGAGAGCAGCTTACCGAACAGCTACTGTGAAAATGGACCGCGCGCGGCTAGCTGGGTTCGACGGTGAAGACGGCACGGTCCGCGCACGCACGCCCCCCTCACTCACATGCGCCGTGCCGCCGCCTGCGCGCCCGCGGCAAGCGCGTCGCGATCCAGATCCCAAGTCATAGTCCCCGGCGGGGCGTGAGCCACTCCAACCTGCAGGCGTCACCGTGCAATCGGTGATCCGGTGCCCGGTGGAGCGGGCCGTGGAATGACGACCTCTCGCGCTGCGGCTTGGATTTCCGTCTCGCTCTGGCGGTCTCGCCCCACACGCGGGATCTGCACAGGGGCGGGCCCGCGCGCGGGGTAGATCTGTGCGTTTTGGCCCCTTGCGCTCCTGCGCATAATAAATTGGACCGGTGGTCCAACCGTTCGTTCGTTATCTCGGTTCAGCTATCTAATCAGCTGCTTCTAAATAGATATATATGCTGACTAGTTAAACCGTAAGATACATTATATTAAACTGAGAGATTGCATATTTGACTAAAATACGAAAGTAATAGTTGAATTTGTTGGGGCTAAACCAAAAATTACTATATACAAAATATCAATTTACCAAAACAACAACTATATTTCACGCATAAATCAATCCCTCATCTTAACTTTGAGAATAACTTTAACTAACATGAACAAACAGCGAAATAATAATCACATACATATAAGACATAATAATTTATGTGGAAAACCTCCTCAATAAGAGAAGTAAAACCACGAGACCAAAAGATCCACTCCAAACTTTAACTACTATTAATAATAGATACAAATAGAGTTTTCTCTAGAACATCTAGAGATACATCATAGCAACAGCAATATCATCAAGTGGTACACTTGGCATCAATAATACTAACCACAGGTTAACTAGCAAGAGGTATACTAGACCAAGCAGAGAAAGATATGTTTTGTCTCCTTCAGTATTTAGCTAACATCTTCTAAACTACAGAAACAAACAACACAAAACTTGACAAAATTGAAGGTCTACGAGTCCCTTCTAAGTTGTTAAAAGATCAGCCCAATTGAACACCGTTTACCCTTCAAACTGACATTCTACCAGAACTGCTCACGTTGAAAACTGCAGGCACTATAGCTGATAAATCATTGCTTAAATATGATGCTTCACTCAACCAATCCTTAAGCAAACTGACCAAATCGAAGTGCCCTAAGTGTAGAACGAACTCACCAAGTTTAGTATCGATTCAACCACGTTTGTGTCTTCAATCACTGACTTAAAGAAGACCAGGTAGAAGCCACCGGATGGATTGAACTCTTCTTCTCCACACTCTCTTCTCCTCACTTATGTTTTCCTGGTTTTGGCTAGTCTCTTGACTGCTCACCCTCTTCCACATGAAGGTTAGGGTTTTCATCCCACTTATAAGAATGGAATAATCACAACTGTTAATTAAGAGATGATTCAACAACTCACAAAAGTTAGACTCTTGTACTACAATGCGCTGAGAAACATACTCACATAGAGAGAATTTAGCCTAAGGGAATTTCTTTTCGGCAGTGCATTTGCACCTACAATCCACTAGTATTGTACCCGTGCTACGTACCGGTGAAAAACAAAAAATAATTATATTATTAGTCAGGAGTTGGATTCTTTAGAACTTTAATTTAGTAGTTGGAAAGATTGTAACAGCATCAAAGAACAATTACAGATGTAAATCAAGCTGTCATATCCTCAAATAATCAAATAAAAGTATAAGAAAATATTTGCTTACGGTCCAAGCTATCAGGATAGTTTTGAGAGTTGGACTGCCCTTGGACAGCCCTTCGAAGTTCCTCCTGCGAAACTAATGATCAGAATAGTTTTGGGAGTAGGACTGCCAAGCAGGGAGAATGAGTGTGTTCTGCTTGGATTGGGTCTCCCCTTTTATAGAGTACGCTGTGAAAATCGGGAACTCATCCATATAGAAAGAAAGCACCTTCCGATCATGGCGCTCACATTAGATGGAAAAAGATCAAACCAAAAAGGAAAGATCTCAGTGTGAGGAAAATCATTAGAGGAAAATATATCAGCTTACTGAAGAAAGTTCTTTACATGAAAGGTCTTTAATCGAAAAGATATCCATCCACTAAGGAAAGTCTTTTAAATGGAAGGTTATTATACAGAAAGATATCCATCCACTGAGAAAATCTTTTAAATATAAAGTTATTATATGAAAAGATATACATCTTATAAAAGGAATGATATAGATAATCTGAAAAGTCTTGACGGGTCATTATGAAAATATGGGGGAGGAAAGAGATCGATCTAATCTCCTATAATTTTGCGCTGAAAGGAATGGCTAAGATTTAATATTTTTATTTTTAATAGAGTAAAGATAAAAGGCTGATATTTTTCAGATGATAGATGATTAAAGATGAAGGGCTGAGATTTATCAGATGGGTGATGTGTCCACTCTCTCAACTCGCCAATAATTATATAGTAGGGTAGATATAGCTTGGCCCAGGATCTAATGGTTTGATGGACTGCTTAACCTCTAGTTTCTTGAACGAGTTGATATTAGTCGAATATCATTTTTTAAATATTTTTGCAATTTTGCCATTTATGCCTAATCTAGTAATCTACATCGAGTAGACTTGTTGTAAGAATTCTTAATTCATGTAATTCATAAGCTGTATGGAGGAACATATGCCACCACAAACATAAAGTAAATTATGTGTCGAATTTCAAGCTGATGTTGATGAATATAAATTGTAGCGTACAAAACCAAGAAACGCTGATATTTGGTCACATTCTGGTGCAGTTTTGTGCCCTGCACCATATCCCCAGCAAACTAAGTTAACTGATAAAAATAATTTTATGCATGATATGTTTGCCAACTATCCATCCAAAAATATAATCTTATACATATTATATTTTCTGTTTTTTAAAAAGTTATACATATTTACAATTTACATATATTTTTAAACGAACAGTAATATCGTTTTATTTAGCAGCAAGATTAAATTGAATTCGCGTGATGCGAACAGTCATTTAATTAGTTTGCCTGCTTAGCTCCTTCTATGTCATACGCAGCAGGATCAACTTGCTGCGGCGCACGTGGGACCCTGGCCTGGACAGGAAAGCAGAAATGGACCATTCGGCGCCGCGCCGTGCCGACCTAGTGACCTACACAGCCCGGTCAATCCACTCGCGCTCGAGGCGGCTACACGATGGGCCCCACCCATCAGTGACAGCCGTACTCCTCGAGCATCGAGCTCGGCCATGAGAAAGATGTTTTCTTTTCTCCTTTTTTTAGAAATACGAGCCTTGCATTGCGGCCGGTAAATACACGTACGAGATACGATACCGACGGTATCCAACACGCCGCATCCTACGGCGGAGAGGCGCGGAGAGGCGAGCTCCTTTAAATCCCGCCCCTTGACTCGGGCTCGGAGGGGAATCCATCCATTCCCCAAAAGCCCTCGCGCTAGCTGCTGCTCCCCCCTCTCTCGCCAATGGGAATGGCTGCCGCCGCCGCCGCCACGTCCACGTCGCGCCTCCTGCACCACCACCACCACCACGCCTCCTCCGCCGGATCGAATCGCCAGCACCTACAGAACCAGCTCAGGTACTCCGCCAAGCCGTCTCCTCTTGCTCTGCGCCCCGGTGGTTCGGGCTGCCGGCTTTGGCCGAAGGTTGCGGCGCTCCTGCCCGACCGGGTCAGCCCGTTCTCCTATGGGGAAGATGACCAGGATGACCACCCGCGCGAGGAGTGCGGGCTGGTGGGGGTCGTGGGAGACCCGGACGCGGCGTCGCTTTGCTACCTGGGACTGCAGAAGCTGCAGCACCGCGGGGAGGAGGGGGCAGGGATCGTCGCCGTGGGGGGAGACGGCAAGCTGAAGTCGGTCACCGGGCTGGGGCTTGTGGCCGACGTGTTCGGTGACCCTGCCCGGCTCGCGTCGCTCCCCGGGCCCGCCGCCATCGGGCACGTGCGGTACTCCACGGCCGGCGCCGCCGCGTCGCTGCGAAACGTGCAGCCGTTCATGGCGGGGTACCGGTTCGGCCAGGTTGCCGTGGCGCACAACGGCAACCTCGTCAACTACCAGGCGCTGCGCAACAAGCTGGAGGCGCGGGGCTCCATCTTCAATACGTCGTCGGACACGGAGGTCATCCTCCACCTCATCGCGACGTCGCTCTCGCGGCCGCTGCTCTCGCGCATCTGCGACGCGTGTGAGCGCCTCGCGGGGGCGTACTCGCTGCTGTTCCTCACGGCCGACAAGCTGTTCGCCGTGCGCGACCCGCATGGGTTCCGCCCCCTGGTACTCGGGCGCCGCCGCAACGGCGCCGTCGCGTTTGCGTCGGAAACCTGCGCGCTGGACCTCATCGATGCGACCTACGAGCGCGAGGTGGAGCCCGGGGAGGTGGTCGTGGTCGACCGCCGCGACATGTCAGTCTCCTCTGCCTGCCTCGTCCCGCACCGCCCCCGCCGCGCCTGCGTCTTTGAGCACATCTACTTCGCCCTCCCCAACTCGGTCGTGTTTTCGCACGCCGTCCACGAGCGCCGCACCGCCTTCGGCCGCGCGCTCGCGGAGGAGTCCCCTGCCCCGGGCGCCGACGTGGTCATCCCGGTGCCGGACTCGGGGTTCTACGCCGCGCTCGGGTTCGCGCACGCGTCGGGGCTGGAGTTCCAGCAGGGCCTTATCCGGTGGCACTACAGCGGGCGCAGCTTCATCCAGCCGACGCAGGCCATCCGCGACCTCGCCGTGAAGCTCAAGCTGGCCCCGGTGCACGGCGTGATCCGCGGCAAGAGCGTGGTGGTGGTGGACGACTCCCTGGTGCGCGGCACCACCTCGAGCAAGATCGTGCGTCTCCTCCGCGACGCCGGCGCCCGGGAGGTGCACATGCGCATCGCGAGCCCGCCTGTGGTGGGGTCGTGCCTGTACGGCATCGACACTCCCAGCGAGGGGGAGCTGATCTCCAACCGGATGGACCTGGAGGGCGTGCGCCGTCAGATCGGCAGCGACTCCCTCGCCTTCCTCTCGCTGGACAAGCTCCACGGCATCTACGGCGCCGAGGCGGAGGGATACTGCGACGCGTGCTTCTCGCGCAAGTACCCCGTGTTGCCCACGCTGGCCGAGCCGGCACTGGAGCTCGAGGACTAACCGGTGAGTTTCATCGAGCTTTACCGCTTCCTCTGCTCTGCTCTCCTCTGCTTTACCGCTTCCTCTGCATCCGTTGTAATGTTAGGCTTCGCTATGAATCCAATTTTGTATGGACATGGAAATTTTTGTGCGATCATATTTGATCAGGAACTTTTATTATCACGGTGCTTCTGTGCTTTGCACGTTTATGCTTGGATGTAGCAGGTGGCTTGAGAACATCATGCTTGTGCGCCTTCCATGATTGATTTGAAGACTTTTTGACCTGAAGAATTTGTTTGGGACCCAACTTTCAACCAAAAGATTTCTTTTTGTTTTAAAATATTTGATGATTTGAATTATTTGACAACTGCTTAAGTTGTTTTAGATTTGTATCAAAAGTTATCTAAAATAAATCGTTTTATATTTTATTATGTATTTTAGATGTTTATATCATTGAAGTAGTACTATTTTTCTTTGTATCTCGTGTTGTTTGCTCACACATGCTGTATTTAACAGAGACAAACAAGAAAATATGCACTAATTGTTTATTTCTTGACTGTTTGGTATCTGAAATCACATCTAAAACAATTTTCTTTATAAAACTGGAGGAAGTATATAAAACCATATGGATGTGCAAAGATAACAAACAATCAAAGATAATTGTTTTAACTATCAAACCATCATTTTTCTTTTTTTTCTTTTTTTTATGAGTTTTATGATTTCCTCTTGGATTCCTTACTCCTAGACTCAGACCAGAGATCACTACCTGCTAGGCTAAGAGCAAGCGGTCTGCAGTAGCAGGAGGTAAAACAGAGAATCCAAAAATGCGTGTTGGTGCAATATACATTTTACGCGCGTCTAAATATACAATATAGTTTTGCGAGATTTCAAGTATTATAAATTTAGATGTAATTCCATCCACGGGTTCAAAAAATCTGGGGATTTTGCGCCATCAGTTTGCACGTAGAAAATGCTATTAAATCCAAGAACCAAGATCCATGTTGTGTACTAGTGTGCGCCCGTGTTTTTCAGCATGTAGCTATCAGAACTGCTTGTCCATATATTCTAATACTCTTTTCTCCCTCGAGATGGGCTATAGCATGTTCCTCGGTAGGGGACAAACTCTCAGCATTGTTCAGATTATATTTTCAATAAAATTACTTGAGCCGTGCTTCTTTTTTACCCGCGGGTGAGCAGTGGATTTTGATTCTAAATTTGGTCTTTGTAAGGGGCAGATATACATACACAAGTGGAAAATTTGCAAAAAAAAAAAAAAAACAAGAGTCGATACTGGAATTGGCGACTTGCCACTTGGCAACCTTACTGAAAGGAAACACTTCGCAACTTTGTCGAGTTCGGTCACCATTTCCCAAAGGTTGTGAATTCCTTTTGACCTTTGCTATGTAAAACTACTAATCATTTTATGTTATGGGAGTACAGACTACTAATCATTTTTTCTTTTACATCCTGCCATGATCCCATGACATGCGACGCACGATCCGAATTAAGCAGGTGCGTCGATCCATGAATCAATGGGCATTGAAACCCCTTCCTATGTAGATGTAAGACGTTGCGAAGTATATGTAAGCAGGAAGCTCCAGCACGGTCAGCGCGGCAAGGAGTAGAAAGAAGTAGTCGAGATGGCCCCGGTTGAGGTCGTCGGCGAACCAGCTGGTACCGCCGTTCCTCCTTGTCACGCCGTCGATGGCCGAGATGAGGAAGCTGCTGATGAAGCTGCCGACGCCGAGGACGCTCAGGTAGAGCGCTAGGCCGAGGGTCTTGAGCGCGACGGGCATCTGGTCGTAGAAGAACTCCTGCATGCCGACCATGGTGAACACGTCCGCGGCGCCGAGCAGCACGTACTGCGGCACGATCCACCACAGGCTCATCGGGACCGCCGCGCCGGGATTGTCCACCACGCCGGTGTCCCTCGCCGCGCTCAGCCGCTTCATCTCCACGAGCGCGGCGACAACCAGCGCCGCCAGGGACAGTGCGATGCCCACGCCGATCCGCTGCAGCGTGGTGATCCCCGTGGCGACGCCAGTGACCCTGCGCACCACGGGCACCAGGACGCGGTCGTAGAGCAGGACGCTGGTGACGATGCTGACGCCGAGGAAGCTCTGCAGCGCCGCGGGGGGCACCTGGAACGACGACGACGTCCCGATCCTCCGGTCCAGCGTCGCCGCCTGCTTCGTGAACAGCGTCGATGGCTGGGCGAACACCACGCCGTAGAGCAGGCACGTCGCCCATATCGGGAACAGCCTCGTCAGCCCCCTGAACTCCTCGAGCACGTCGTTCTCCGCGCACTCCCCGGGCTCTACCTCTACGAAGGCGGCGCTGCCTTCTCGCGACCTCTTCCTCCATGCCCTGAAGGCGGCCTTGCCGACGAGGGAGAACGTGCCGGCGACATCGCCATGAGCGCCGCCAGAGTCGCCGTCGTAGAACCGGTACGTCGGCGTCCCGAGCAGGAACACGACGAGCGCGAGCAGCATGACCATGCACGGCACGCCGAAACCGATGCTCCAGCTGATGTTGTCCTGCACGTAGCTCATGAGCACCGCCGTCACGATCCCGCTGGCGCAGACCCCGAGGTACCACCAGTTGAAGAAGGAGCTCCGCGACGACGACTCGCCGGGGTCGGTGGCGTCGAACTGGTCGGCGCCGAAGGCCTGGACGCACGGCTTGTGGCCGCTCTGGGCGATGGCCACCAGGTAGAGCGAGACGTAGAAGAAGGCCGTCTGCAGGGAGGAAGGCCGGCAGAGTCCCCTGCCGTCGCTGCATTGTTGGCTATGGGATGATGCGAACGTCGACGACAACGCCAGCAAGCCCATGCCCTGCCGTTTGCCCAAGTTAAATACTTGCATGAGAAAAATGGAAACCTAGTAGCTCTTCTTGCAAAAACAAAAATTTTATGTTATGGTGGAGGAAATTTCCGATGTTGATGCAATAGTTGTAACATCAGTATTTTGCCCCGATTCAAACGAGGATTGCACTGATCCATGTGAAATTCATGTATATCAATCAGACATTTGAGCTGCATGAGTTAGCTATGCTCGCCATGATGAGTATGCATATATAGGTTGAATTTGATGATAATAAAAGAATTATTGTATGGTGTTTGGAACAATAGCACCATAAAACAACCATAAAACAATAGATTAGAGTTATGAGAAGGAATGATAGAAGAGGCGTGAAGGATACGTAGGTTCGCTGTAGTCTCTCTCTCTCTATATGGCTGGTCTTGTGAAACTGTTACTGCACGGTGCACGCTCAGTTGCACCCTTCTTTAGCTGCAATTGGGGCTACATATCTACTCGAATCATACGCATACTACATTGGAGATTATGCATGACAGGCTGCTATCACATTGTTAAAGTACTTGTAGACTGTATTTAGAATTTGTAAAGTAAATTGCAATTTGATTTTATTATATTTAATCTAAAATCAAAACTGTTGGGGGGAAATAACCCCATCGTACTTATGAGCTAAGTGTTTTTCCCCTAAGATTACTTAGGAGCTAAGTGAAAAACATTAAAGGCTTCGAAGACTACGAGCTTGCGAAGGAAGACATCTCGGAGGGTCTACGCCAATTCGAACGACTCCGAAGGGCCATCTCGCCTTCGATAGCGTCTCTAATTGGAGGGCCGTCGCCATCTTCGACGGGACGTTTGCTTTTTAAAGGGTTTCACATGAGAGTTTACTAAGTTACCCCTACGAGGTATTTTGTACAGAGTCGCAAATGTCGATTGTAAATAGAGGGTAATTTAGTATTATCCTGTTACTTCTTTTCTATAAATACCTGCCATTTCTACAGTAAAAGGGATTAAATGTGGTAATCAAAATTAATATTACTCACTGGACGTAAGGTTATTATCCTTTCGGAGACCTGAACCAGAGCAAAACCACTTCGTAACTCAATAGCCCTTTGTGGCTAAAACAAACCTGTTAGCGTATTCTATTACGCCAACAAAAACCAAATAACTTACCTAGAGACTATCGTACAACTCTAAATATAAGATATTTTAGAACTATATTCGATAAATTCTAATAAATCTTAGATCTAAAGATATGATAAATAGAAAAATTATATTCGATAAATTCTAATAAATCTTAGATCTAAAAATGTGATAAATAGAACACAAATAATGCCATGAAAGATTATTGGTGTGGCTCACTTTTGCTACCGTGTTCATTCGAAAATGGACTAGACTGAAAGCAACTAACCGGTGATTAGGATCTCAAGGTCTAAATACGCCGGTGACGCGGGTGTAAACTAGAGGGCCGCTACTCGCAATGTCTTGTTGAATTCAGCAGCAGTCAGAAAGCTGAAACGTTGGGGCCAATCGAAATGTACGGTTCGCTTGGCCTCGCATCGTCGCATGTTCAGTCACATTCCATGCGGCGCCTCGTGGGAGATTTATTTTTATCTAATCCCATTCCAGCATGGTGCAAGCGAGAAGGCAAAGGAACCAATAATAAATTATGGCGAAAGAATCAGTAAGCTACTGCATAATGAGACAAAATAAATACGGAGTATAAAATATTTCTTTGTCCAACAAAAATATTTTTTAATATATGCACAATTAATGGATTTTATCTACCCAAATGATACCACGCAATTAGTATGTTTAGAAAATTAGAGCTAGCATATTAATAAATGACATCTAAACTATTTATGTACTCTATCTAAATATAGTGCTAAAACAAAGACTTATTTTTAAGATAAAATTGATAAATTTGTGGTTAGATTAAAAGATAAAATTGCTAATATTATAAAATGATAGAAAAGAGATATTAAATAAGTATTAAAGGAAATTAAAATTTTAATTTATGAATAGCAATAGATAAGAAGATAAAAATAAATTGAAAATCGTTTTTAGGCTGAGAGAATGGAGGAATTAAAGAGGCGGGGCAAAATCCAGAAATCGCGGCGTAGAGGTGGCGTTCGTTTGGATGGACTGACCACGATGCAGAGGACGGATGACACGACGATGGTGCGGTACCGGCCCAGCCAGGAGTCGGCGACGGCGGCGCCGAGCAGCGGCAGCATCGAGGCGACGCCCGACCACACGTTGATGGCCGCGGCCGCCGCGGCGGTGGTCTCCCCGAGCGGGCCGGTCAGGTAGTTGATCAGGTTGGACGAGATGCCGTAGTAGGCGAACCGCTCCGCCACCTCCACCCCTGCAAAACCCCAACCCGGAGGAGGACGTGAGCAAAGACGAATCGACCAAGCTTCCGAGAGGCAGGGGCGCGATCTGCAAGTACACTGCAGCTGCCTTACAGATTATGAACAGCGCGGACCTCCAGCCGCCGGTGGCGGCGGCGCGGCGGCTGGGGAGGAGGGGATCCGAGGGGCCCGAGCCCGGCTCTGACGCCGCCACCGTGCCTGGTGGAAGGTGGGATACGGCCATGTTTGGCCTCGGTGGCCGGTGCTGGTGTGTGTCGTCGTCACCCTATGCCTGCTTCGCGGTGTCTTGTACTGCTTTTGTAGTCGGTACGCCGGTGGGGTTGGGCTGCCCCTCTTGTCGTGCTGCGTGTACTCAAAACTGGATGCGATGGGTTGATCAAATCAAGTAATCATTTGCCGTGCTATCCTTGTGCACTTATACTTTCTTAAGACCTCCATTTTATTTTCTAAATTTTTTAGACTTAGAGTTTTCGAATACTAATTATTTACGCTTTATGATTGAAAAATCAATCTAGATTCATATACCGTGCATGCATGTAAACTCATATACCATTCATATACCTAAACTCATTAACTACAAGTGTAACACAATCCTATTTAATATAAATAAAATAGAAAATATATAAACTAATTAATTGCTTCTTGGTATATAAGAATACATAATTAAAGGACCAGAGCTAGTCTACTCCCTTATTTGACTTCACAGGACTTAAATTTTTACTAAATATATGTTTTATATAATTAAATTATATAATATAAAATTATATTCACAATTTAAAGTATTGTACTAATATGATATTGTTAGAGTTATTTGTTTTAGTCTTGTTTTTAAAAAATAATGGTCAAAATATGTCTACTCTTATAGTTAAAACCGATAAGTATCCATGACCGAAGGAGGTATTTTGAGACATATCTCCACTTACAAAGCATCAAGATATTGAGCCAAGTTATTGCTCACAAGGTGGCAGCTGTTTTCTAGCCTCAAGTGCTAGTTTATCAGCACCTCCATCACAAAAGGGTTCTACTTTTAGCTATGCAACTTTATACAAAAACTTTATTTTATCTCATTATCTACCTTTCATTCATAGTTCAATAAGTTTATTTTTTTAATATTCCTTACCTACCGCTTTTATATTCCTTCAAAATACTATTTTTTAATTAATAAATGACACTTTGATCTTTTGTTCTTATTACTAATTTATCATCTTTGACTTAAAATTAAAGTCTTCAAGTGATGGAGGAAGTATCCTATTAGACTTTCTAGGAATTCAATTGTAGGAGAAATTCAGCTTTCTGCGATAAGATTGAAATTTGTGTAACATTGACCTTAATGTCCAATGTCCTAGATTAGATGCAAAATCTCCTTATTTGATGACCTCCACTAGTTTGATGATGTCTGCAAGATAATTTGCATTGTCATAATTAGAAGAGTCACAAATAATTTTTTTGAATAATAATATTTTATAGAAATTGATGATGATATCTTCGACACAGTTACATATAAGCTCAATAAACCTAAAATATCAGCTCACCTAGATATATGAGGACCAAGGACCAACCACTCGAGTTCACACACGACAACTAAATTACTAGTGAACGTGTTCTTAGGATTGTATACACATGATTTATCGAATAGAGTACTACTAAATTTATGTGATACTACTGTTTTAAATAGGAACGAAGGAAAACTTGAAGATTTTGATCAGAACATGTCTAAGGAAATTAATGAAAGAAAAGAAACCAAGCTGGCACATCAAACTCGAACCGTTGCGAAGAGGCAAATAAATCGCCCGTAACTTTGGAATGACTTCTCTGATTTGGAAGTTTTTGGACTTTTTTAAAAGCTAGAAAAGTCTATTTTCCAACCATTTTGATCCCTTTCAAAATTTCTCTCCAAGTCAAACAGAATCACTAAATTAATTAGCTTTCCTTTCTCAGTCAGAGTCTATTTAGAAAATAATCAATGGTTTCGATAGTTTAGAGTCACGTCCCTACGACTATAAATACCCCAGGTACAACAATTGTATTTGAGTTTTATTGAAATCAAAATGTAGCACTGCTACTTTGTCAATTAAAGTCGTGATCGATTAGATCATCGTTTTTCTT
This sequence comes from Zizania latifolia, assembly GCA_000418225.1. Taxonomy (NCBI): domain Eukaryota; kingdom Viridiplantae; phylum Streptophyta; class Magnoliopsida; order Poales; family Poaceae; genus Zizania; species Zizania latifolia. The sequence continues at coordinate 434,825 of KE371651.1, read as the reverse complement.
GTCTAGAACTCCATCTTCTTATATCTTTTATGAAACTCATATAATATATTAGTATTTGAGTGCTTATTCATCTTGTTTTTACTAATTCTTGATTGTTTGTAGAAACAGAGACTCACATAGTTTAGTTGATCACACTCCATCAAAATCACAAATAATCTTTGGAGCTAATGTAACGATCGCTAAGACACAACGTCTCTGGATGGTTATAGTCAGATCATCAACGTTATCTCCTATCAATCGATTTATTCTCTTATCGAGAGATCGGGTTACCCCAGTTCCCGTCAGAAATTTACCGGTTCAATAGTGTGTTGCGAGGAATTACATGACTAATAGCCAGCCGGTAATCCGATTGCGGATTAATGACGTGGCTTCAGGTGACAGGTGACACCAAAGCTGAAAGTCATGTTGACAAAATGTGCGAGGGCCAACAACCGATATTCCAATTCATTCAGTCAACAATCAAATTACCGACTGACAATTGTAATGTAATAAGTATTACCGTTATTACCGTTGCCCCATTTCTCCTACATAGTCGGCGATCTAAATATGATTCGATACACAACTAAGAAATCTCTCACCTCTCACTAATTTCAGAAACTATTCTCTCATGTCACGTAATACTATATTTTTAAAACAAAATTGATAAATTAACGATATTATTAAAAAATAAAATATATGTTATTAATAAGAAAATATCATTGTAAATACATATGCAACAAACATGTAAGATATATTAAAGAAATCAACTTTTTTGATTTTGAACAGATTATATGTAAGAAGATAGAAATAAAAACTTTTTGAGATAAGATTGAAGTCGTATAAATAAAGTTTTTTACGGAGATAGTAATATTTTGGTTCTCGGTCTCTCATCGACCACAAAAATAAAAAGAAAGCTCAATTGAACACGCCACACCGTTTAATGAACCCCATAAATGAGCCTTGCGTGAGCCACCGCCTCATTATCAATGTGGCCACAACGAGACGAGTCTGGCCAAGCCATGGACCGACTAGCCGAGCGGTGCATCAAGTCAGCAATCGAAAAGCTGATGGATGATCCCTGTGCGTGTGGTGCCACTAGAAATAATATCAGCATTTCAATTATCGACGACTAAAGGTATATTTGGTTTAGCCGTAAATTTCAAAAAAACTATTATGAGTTTTGAGTTGTGAACTGTGAAAAAACTAAAAAAACTAAGAAGTCGTGAAAGTTAGGATGAAAGTAACTTTTCAAACTTTTAATAACATAATGGGTAATTTTTATGAAATATAGACTAAGAAGCTATAAAAGTTAAGGTGAGAGTAACTTTCACATTTTCTCTAATTTGTATGTAAAAAAGTTACAGTTTTTAGAAAAGCTGGTTTATCTCTAAACCTATTTAGTTCAGCTTTCAGCTTTTTAACTAAAAAGCTAGTTAATAAGGCTGAACCAAACACAACCTAACTATTAGATCAATGATTTTTAAAATAAAATGTTATTGGGAAAATAAATTCTCACAAACATCTCCAGCCATATGAAGAGCCTGAAGCTCAACCTACATAGGTGACGTAGTATTTGTGCTACATCACGAATGAAGATACCAATAACGGTGATACCATTTTCCATGATGCATCTGTACAGCAGCGAACACCTGCAAGAAGAATAAGATCGATTGTATTATGTTCGTTCTATGACTGATCTTCGGTCCGGTTATTGTACTATGGTTTCCAGCACAGTCTGTATTCCTCCTCTCCTTGAGTTAGTTGAACACGCAAAATGGTTTGTACTGCCTGCGAATGAAATACAGAGCTCAGTTTGATTAGATCCCACTGTTTATTTTGGTCTAAAAGATCAGCTACGATATCCGGCATTGGGTTAGGGAGGTTATCATCAACTCCAAGCTCTTGTAATTAGTCTTCTATATCATATAGGAATAATTCTAACTATAGCTCTCCTTAAAATTAATTTAATCGTAACAGTATCTATACTATCTCAATTCCTATTTTTTAAACACGTGCCACGTAAAAAATAAGGCTCGTAATATCTATCAGTCTAAATTTCTTACATCATCGCTGACCTACTTGCATTGTCGTCGCCCGCCTACTAGTACTAGTGGGAGCCCAGAGGGAGAGACCAGGTGGTGCCTAGGGGAAGAAGCAAATGACCAGGAGTCCAAGACGATGACACCCTAATCTTTACGCATGCCTGCCCGTGCCCAAGCCTTTCATCGATGTCGATGACGAATGCAACGACTGTAGTGGGAAAGAACTCCTTCCCCATGCCGGCACCACGAGAGGCGCCGAAGGGGGCGTTGGGAAGATTGATCCTAAAGGGCATCCTCTTGACTCTTGTGCAACGACGCTTGCCATGAGAATTGTCGCAGCTACGCTTAGAGTAGACTAAACCCCTACGCGAGGTGGTCCGCGATGTATTAGCCACATTTGTCAAGACTAGTAACTTGAAAGTTGACATAGTCTACTCTTTTTGTTCCACAAACTTATATTATTTTCCTACTCTAGCAATGTAATTGTAGATTTACTTACAAACTCTTCCCCTTGAAATGTATCCGGACACGCACATGGTGAAGCATGTTGTATGATAATTAATATCCCCTTCACTTGTTTTACGGTTTTGTAGCAATGATTAGATGACATAAAAGAAAGGGTTATGAGATAGAAGTGTATTGAGATTCATATTTATCATGTGTCTTCAATCTAAGAGGATCCCAACCCAATCTTGGCCCATAGTTGGGTCCGCCACTCCGCCCTTTGCGGAACATAATCAAAGGTACTCCAAGGTGTTTGTATTTTGTAGTGACTAGGGGTGAAAGCAGTTGCGAAAATTCCCAAGGACCGACGATTTTTTTCCTATTTCTACGGACGGAATTCATTCAGAAATGGTAATTCCTGGAAATGAAAAAATACTGGTAGGGAAAATGATTTCGCTCTTCTACAAACCATTTCATTGGTTTACCGCATTTGTTCTCACCATGTTAGATCAAAGACTAGTAATGGATTCGAATCGTATACACATAGAATCAAATCCAGATATTACTATTTATCATATTTTATTTTGGATTCGAATACGGATAGAGATATTTTTAAATACGAATACAAAATAAATAGTTTAAATTTGAATCTAGATCCGGATGTTTACTAAATTTAACTTGAAATAAATATAAAAATGAAAAGCGTAAAATCTGTCTATATTTTAATTGATCAAATTCGATTAATCAACAAAATATTTATGAATGGTACATATAAATAAATATAATCAATTAAAATTTTGTGAATTGAACATAATCAATCAACCAACCAAATATTTTTATTTTAGCAACATAATAAAAACATATGTGGTAGTTTTTTTTCTGTTCTACACTTCAATAATGTACGTTTAAAATAACAACAATATCTAATATCAAACACTCAAATTATGCACACATGCGCTATTACTTCTATGACTATGAAGTGTATAAATAAAATCCTTTTTCACAATTATTTAAAGAATTTGTTTAAATTCAAATCATTTTTTGCAAATAAAAAGCAAATGACGATTTAATTATTCTATTATCTTGTACCGCTAGAAAATCCCCACTAATTTAAGTGTTTTATGATTATATAAAGAATAAATAAACCATATATATTAATATAGTGATGCCATGTCATCCTAAATCCCTAATAGTCTAATCTGTTTGAAATCTTAAAACGGATACAGATGTATCTATTTTTATATTCGTATTCAATAGAAATTTTGATATCCGTTTCTATATCCATATTTATCAAACGAAATTGGATGTTTCTATTTATCATTCATATTTAATTCGAATATGAATATGGATATCCATATTTACAGTTTATCAAATATAAATACGAATGATTCGGATATTTTCACATCCATATCAATCCCAATCGAATGTACTCCGAGGTATTGATACTTGGTAGTGAGCAGTGACCACCAAATGTCATCGGACAAAGCACAAATGGCATAACAACATCAATGCGATGCTTAAATATATATATATCCTGATTCATCTACCTCATTTTACCTAGCAGTGTAGCACAGGTTGTGTGAGCATGGCTAACCAGCGGTAGAAGTTGCAAGAAGAGCTCCCTTGTTGTTCTTGTACTTGAACGTCACCGAGAAGTAGCCGTAGGCGAGCAGCTCGAGCGCGCTGAGCGCGGCGAGCAGCCAGTAGAAGTAGTCGAGGTGGGCGCGGTTGAGGTTGTTGGAGAACCAGCTGTCGCCCCTCGCCGCCGTCACCTGGTTGATCCCCGACACGAGCGCGCTGCTGATGAAGCTGCCGACGCCGAAGATGCTGAGGTAGAGCGCCAGCCCGAGGCTGCGCAGCTTGTCGGGCACCTGGTCGTAGAAGAACTCCTGGAGACCGACCATGGTGAACACGTCCGCCGCCCCGAACAGCACGTACTGCGGCACCATCCACCACAGGCTCATCGGCACGGGGACGCTCGGCTTGTCCACCAGTCCGGCGTCCCTCGCCACCGCGAGACGGCGGGACTCGACGAGCGCCGCCACAACCATCGACACGAGGGAGAGCACCATCCCGGCGCCGATCCGCTGCAGCATGGTGATCCCCGAGGGGACGCCGGAGTAGCGGCGCGCCAGCGGCACGATGATGCGGTCGTAGATCGGGATGAAGACCACGATGGTGATGCTGATGAAGCTCTGCAGCGCCGCCGGTGGAACATTTAGCCGGTCGCCGACGCGCCGGTCCAGGGTCGCCGCCTGCTTCGTGAAGAACGTCGACGACTGCGCGAACGCCACGGCGTAGATCAGGCACGTCGCCCAGATCGGGAACAGCCGGACGACGCCCTTGGCCTGCTCGACGAGGCTTCCGTCGCGCACCACCTCCTTCTCATCCTCGTCGACTCGGGTGCTACAAAATCGTATGCAAAGGAAATGCGTTACATGATCGAACACCGTGCGTGCAAGATTGCCAGACGTGTTAAGACGTCGTACAGGCACAGCTAGTATACTATTACTACCTGAACTCTGGCGCCGGTGTCGCCGGTCCATGACACTCTTGCGAAGCCGGAGGCGGCAGCAGAGGGCTCGACTTCCGCCTGCTCCGCCACTCCGCGAGGGCCTCGGCGGCACGAGCGAGCATGCCCTTCTTGCTGCCGGAGACGTAGTAGCGGTACGTCCTGGTGCCGAGCAAGAACACGGCGAGGGCGCAGGACATGACGACGCAGGGGATGCCGAATCCTAGGCCCCAGCCGATGTTGTCCTGGATGTAGCTGAGGAACACCAGCGTGACGGCTGTGCCGGCGCACATGCCGAAGTACCACCAGTTGAAGAAGGAGCTCCTGGACACCGACTCCTCGGGGTCGCTCGGGTCGAACTGGTCGGCGCCGAACGCCTGGACGCACGGCTTGTGGCCGCCCTGCGCGATGGCCACCATGTAGAGGGAGACGTAGAAGAAGCCCACCTGCAGTGTGGACGGCCGGCAGGCCTTGCCGCCGCCGCTGGTACATTGGTGGCTGCCGGAGGAGAGCAAGGTCGAGAAAGATAACATGCCCAAGCCCTGCACGTAGTATCAACCAATGCCGGTGGCTCGATGAGTCATGAGTGATCTTCTCGGACGCGCGCACGCGTACAGATGGCGACAACAATATCAAAAGTTGGAGAAAGGAACAATTTGTCCATGAAAAAAACCCCAAAGGAATTGCAGGCCCAAGAGCCCAACTTAGGGTCTAATTGCTGCTTTGTAGTCTGTAGATTTTTTTTTAAAAAATAATTGTGACACGAAAATACAAACCAAACCATAACTTTATGGTTACGTTCTTACGGTTGATTGACACTCCAAGAGTGCTTTTCATGAATTTAGATTACTGGTTTGAGTCAGATTTTCACTTGAGAAGCCCTAAATTAGGGCAGCGAGATTATTGGGGTTTGTATAGTATAATAAAAAAAATTAAACTTTTATTTTTAATCTAAAATAAAATTAGGAGAATGTTAAGGTACAACTAAATAATTGTAAACTATTTACTGTTTTTATCTAACGGGTTAGATTTAAATAAGATTATCTATAACCTCTTCATATTTTCTTCCGTTTTTACATACATACATGTAAAATTATATGATACTAAATTAAGGGCTAAAATTAAATAGAACCTTCTTAGGAAGTATGTGTTGTACCGTAGATGTTTCTTGGAATTAAATTACTCAACTAAATAATCATAATCTATTCACCGCTCTAGAACTAGGATTTTTTAAAGTTAGGTTGAATCAGATCTAAAATATTCTAGATCTGAGGCCGTGCTAAACTAGCACGTAGATGGAAAATACTAACCAAAGTACCAAACACGCTATTAGTCACACCTCGGCCCACAATTTCGCTCGTAGCCCATGAGCAGTTCAGCACTCAACCAAGATATCACAACTGGCCAAGTTTAAAATTTAATGTTAAACCCTACTAAACGCAAACGCAGGCCCTGTTGCGGGCTCCAACTCTAATTACAAGTTCGAATTAGCAATTCCTAACTATAAAAATTGTGATAGTTAAATATGTGAACAAACTTAAATGTTGTTTAAGACTTTAAGTGAGTCATTTTAAACATCTACTAAATAAAAAATAAAATTTTAGGTCCGACGCCAACATTTTTTTGACCAGCTCGAATTTAAAAGCACAAGTAAACAGACCTGCTCCTCTATCTCAAGAATTAAAAAGACTTCTTGAACGAAAGAGACCCTCTTCGTCGTGTTCCAAGATTCCATGACCACTTCACTGTCATGAAGCAGCGCCATTGGCGTGTATAATTTTTGTTATTAGGCTCTAACTCGATTCTACTACTAGTAGGCTTAAAATATCTTATGTGAGGCTGAGAGCAGCATGGCCACGACAGAAAAGAAGAACATGGCCACGAGCAGAGAACCAATTCCAAGTTTCCAACCTATCGATCGCTTTCGGAGCTTCAGTGTTCCATGCCGCTCCCGAGATCTCGCCCACGCCGGAGAAACGGATGAGAGAGAGAGAGAGAGAGAGAGAGAGATGGAGTTTTGATTTTACCAGGATGTAGAGCAGCGATGCGAGCAGGATGGTGCGGTAGCGGCCGAGCCAGGAGTCGGCGAGGGCCGCGCCAAGCAGCGGCAGCACCTGCGAGACGCCGTTCCACGCGTTGATGGCCGCTGCCGCCGCCGCGTTCCCCTCCCCGAGCGGCCCCGTCAGGTAGGTGATCAGGTTCGCCGACACCCCGTAAAACGAGAACCGCTCCGCGATCTCCACCGCTGCAAACAAACCCAACCCAAATGTTCGCATCCATCTCGATTCACCACGCTATACCTCGATTTCTCAATGAACGCCATGTGAACAGAGAGCATGGCTTGCCTATGATGAAGAGCGCCGACCTCCAGCCGCCGGTGGCGCCGCGGAGGGCGGGGCGGCCGCGGTGGTCGACGGGGGCGGCGACGGTCCCATCCGCCATGGAAGGGAGCAGCGGGTCGGAGGCACCGCAGCCGGAAGGCATCGTCGCCGGCCGGAGGAAAGCTTGCTATGTATACGTGGCCGACGTGGTGGCGACTCGCTCGCTCAGGAGGGGGATAGCTGGAGATCGATGAGCTGGCTTGGATTCACTCCGGCAAGTCATAAATGGGCACGGACAAGTCGAACACGCTCGCCGCCCTCTCACACGCAACCCACCAACTCCCTGCACGGTCACCTCGCGCGGCGGCGGCGGCGGCTGGGCGGAAGTGATTGGTTGCTGGATATATCCCTCGGTGATGATCCCAGCCAGCTGTCGGAGGGAAACGATGGATGACAGAATGGGATGGGCATGTATAGAAATGTTCTTTTAATATAAATATAGAAAAAAATCTGCTGGACGAAATATTTCTTGTTTGGTTCGGGTGAATTAATTTCTCATTTACAAATATTTAATAAATTATTCCTTCTAAAAATGGCTGATTTAGCTTTGAAATCATGGCTTCAGAGTTCATGCTTTTTTGAGGTTTTTAGGATGTGAAATGAAAGACGTTGTATGGGGACTGAAATCCTGGGTGGATGTAAGTGGGACATAATGTAAAACTGGTGTCCCAGCGTCTGTACTTGGTTGGTTAATCCACGTCTGAATATACGATACAGCCTCGTAAGATTCAAGTATTATAGTAGATTTAGGTATTTGGTTGTTCGTACAAACGGATTCAGCCTGTATCCATAGATTCAAGAATACAGTCTCAGTCTGTATCCGTAGATACGTTCAAATCAGCTTTCACTTGTATCTAGGACGGCGAGATTCAACTACTGTAGCGAGGGACCCACTTATCAGTCGCACTAAAATCAACTTGCATCCGCTTATACAGCCTCAAATTCAACATGCCAAACAGAAAATCAGCATACTTGTATCCGCTCATACGATTTTAGATACAACCAACAAAAAATTCTTTTTTAAATACGACTCTGCTCATCCAACTTGCCCATATCTAAGATATACGATTCTACCTCCTAAAAACAACTAAACACACCTTATATTTGCTTTCAATACAAAGCATGACAAATATGTCTTTTCCTTGAAAAAATTCCTTCTAAAACACTTATCTAATTTATGATATAACTATTTACTATAATTTAATTTAAAACAGTTATCTAATTTATGATATGACTAACACCTATATATTTACTATAATTTAATTTACATGCTTTACGCGTGCAGAGAATTGTACCAATCGATTGGGATCCCAACATCGCATACGAGACGTGACGCACCGAACAAGGATGGCCGTTCGTGGCATGATCCGACGGTCATGCGTATCTACCAGCCACCACGACCAGCTCGGACCAGATCCATCCACCGGGCTGGAGCTCGCGCAGTTGGCACGGAGGTCGGTGTCAAGTGCCCCGGAATTAAAACCCTGGTTCCGGGGGCTAAACTTTAGCTCCCGTCGTATCAAATGTTTAGATATTATTTTAGCCTATTAAATATAGGCTATTTATAAAACCTATTTATAATCGGTGGATTATTGGTGAGACGAATCTAATGAACCTAATTATGTCATGATTTGACAACGTGATGCTACATTAAACATTTGTTAATCATGGATTAATTAGGCTTAATAGATTCGTCTCGCAAATAATTCTCTAATTCTACAATTATTTTATAATTAGTTCACGTTTAGTCCTTTAAATTGATGCCCAAACATCTGATGTGACACGGACTAACTTTAGTCAATGGAATTAAACACCCCCTAAGTCTTGGTCGGCAAGCGAACGGACCCAATTTTTCTCATCGTTCCAGAAGTTTGTACCGATGGGAAGGCTGGTTAGGCCATGCGTGATGCGTGTAGTGTACGGAGTGGTGATTGACGAGGAGGCAGGGTTTGCTTGGTTTTTAGTAGTATCGCTGCAGTGGCGGAGCAATCTCCCGGCCACCCCGGGCAGCCGCTCAGACTTGTCGACGAATACACTATAGAATTTTAGTATTATTTTATAGATTAAAAGTAGAATTTTTATATCAAATACTAAATGTAGTTAGATTTGTCCGGACTCAAAAAATTTCTTGCTCCGCCACCATCGCTGATAGACTGTTGGTGGTAACTGAGGGATAAATTGAAATTTCATTCGATAACAAACTGGTCATTATGATAAGACCGTTCAGTTATGGTTGGTAACCGATCTCAATCGGTTTTATGACACTCCTTGGAGTTGAACTCCCAACAAGAGGGCTCTATATCTATCTAAAATTAAAGATTTGCTTAATCATGATGTAGATTTTTTTTAAAAACATTTGTTAGCTGTAAGCTGTATCAAATCCGAGCTAATGAATCAATAACACTTACGAATGATATGATAGATTATTAATAGTTGATTGAGAATATGTAAATTTTGAGTCTGTGCATGCTTTTCACACGAATCTACCTTTTTTGTTTGGTTCAATTTTAAAATTTTCAGATATGAACTGGTTAAAAAATCAACTAAATATATACCAATTATGTCGTGGCGTATCAAGTGCCACGGCGTTGGTGATCTGGTGAAAGGCTCCAATGAATGCACGTATGTCAAAGGCTAGTACGAATTTGAGCACATTGAGAGAGATGTCTTTGAAATGGTAAGAGCATCTTAAATAGATCCTCTAAAATAACTTCTTATCCTAAAATTTGGAGATTAAGAAAAGACTTCTAAAATTAAAGGAACCTTAAAATCAAGAGGTTAACTCCTCACTTATACATAGCGTGTATTGCTTCCGATATTTTTTTTTTTGCTCTTTTCGTGCACAGGTGAAATTACTATTATTAAAACCTACGGGAATTGGAGCTCTCTCCGCGCTTCACGTTCTGTAGCCACGCCAGCCAAGTGACGCGTGTATTTTCAATCGCAGCGTTGCTGCCGTTTTTGCAGAAATGCCCTTCATTTCTCCGTAGCTGTCGCTTTGCCCCCGCGCTGGCGTTGGCTCAAGTCTCCGGCGCCCTGTCCATGCACGCAGCGGAGGAGATAACGAGGAAGGGGCACGAGGACGCTCCGCTTGGTTTCCCCGGTCGGCAACGTTGCCGCCTCCATCACCGACGCCGCCCTCAACCATATCCACCGACGCCGCCCACACCCAGATCCGCCGCCGCCTGACCCCCTCCTCCTTTCGCCCGATTCACCCGATCTGCCGTTTCTGCGTCGTCCCTTCCTCTCGGCGGCTCGCCTCGCCACGTCGCCCAGCGCAGCGCCGCCACGCGCTGCCTGGGGTAAGGAAAATTGACGACATGCAATTTTCTTACATTAGAAAATCCACCAATGATCTGTTTTGTTTGCATTCCATAGGGAAATCTGCTGAGAGTAGGGCATATCTTCGAGCAGACACTCTAGAATTTCAGTTTTGTTCCACCGTTGTTGGCAAAGAGCTAGCTACGATGCTGCCATCAATCGTCTCTGCCTTCCTAATGCGCCTCGTCGGCCGTCCTGCGCTGTCCCGTCCCGCCAGGCGTGGCCTCAACCCACCATGGGCCGGTGCGTCCAGATATGCGCGATATCAACGTCAAAGGGAGTTCTCTGCATCTGTTCTTCTCCTCTATACTTTTTCATTCGTCCTCTACATCTAGCTGTGATTAGCCAACTGCATTGCTATGTTTATACATGTCTTTTAGCTTCGTTTAGCGTTGGTTCTTGCTGTCTTCGTTGCAATACAGGCTAGAGCAGCTGCATTGTCCAGATGCATTGCTCACCTATTGATTCACCATGTGTCCATTGTCCTCTCTGCAGCTGTGCTGCTCCTGAAGGCATATCCTTTCCTGCTGCAATGTTTACTATTTTGCTCTTCCTTTCCTGCTACAATGTTGACTGTTTTGCTCTTGGCGTTGCTTTTTTTTTGTTCTCATTGTGGCTGAAGGTACTGTTGGATGGACTGTGTCTTTGTCTTCCTATGTCATTCTCTAGCTGAAGAGCATTCAAGATTGTTGTTGTTGCTTGTCCTCCTTTTGCTGCAGTGAATAGTTCAATTGTATTTTTTGGATGTGCTTGAATGAATAGCTCACTTGCCCTCCTCTATTTATTTATCTTCAGGTTGCCTTTTTCCCTGCTTCTTTTCTATTTCTGTTGCTTTCTTTTTTTCCTCCTTGCAGCTTCATCCTTTTCTGCTTCCGGTCGTCAGCCTTCCTAGCTATCGTTTTTGTCAAGGTAAAAGATTGTTCTTTGTTGCTATCATTTTTATCGAGGTAAACCTTTTGTTATTTCTTGCTATTATGGCACTGCTTGTTGACATTCAGTTCCTATGTCTAGATTAACAAAAGGATCGGTTTGCCTTACTTGATTATGTTGTTTGCCTGCAGGTGCTGTAGTGGCGCTCTTTGGTTGCTCTGCAGCTCTACTTGCTGGTTGATCTGGGAGGTCCAGTTAGCCGGCCATTGTCCAGGGTATCTACGTTCATGCTGTAAGTAGAGTCATCAATCACCAAATGAAAAATCTCAATCACTTACAAAAACTGTTGATCATGCTTATGAATCTCCATGTTTTGAAAGGGATGTTCATAGGTTTATCTCAAAGTTATGCCAAACTTTTGTGAAGTGAATCTCTCTTTGAATTTTGATGTTGTATCAGTTCATCTTCATGTTATCTTTGTTTGTGCTCTTAACAGGTATAATGTTGCTGTTAAGTGTGCTACAGTTACACCTGGTAGCATCCCTTAAACTTTTATTCCCCATATTTGATTATTTTTTTGGCATTAAGGTGCATATATTTCATTAGTGTTTATGGTTTATATTGTCAGTTTTCCTTTTGATGGATATGTGCTTCTGATGTAAGCATATGCCTACTTAACTATAATTTCTGTACTTGTTTTTGGTACATTACATTAGTAGTCCTCTGTATTTTTTTCACTTATCAGGTTGATTAGTTGAGTTCAAAATATACTTCAAATGAAGGGCAAGACCTTTGTTTTGCCAATACTATTTCTGATCTCCCTTTGATTTAGTGTATGCAGATTATATTGAACTTTGTAAGTCTTATTTCTTTTCTTCCTTTTATGCTTATATACAGATGAAACCAGAGTTAAAGAGTTCAAACTCAAGTCAATGTGGAGGAGCCCTAATGGCACCCATCAGGAATATTCTAAATGGTTAATTTTTCAACTCTCGAGATGTCTTTGGTATTTTATTTACTGAGTGAGATAATCTTGAATTCAATTGGTAGGCAATGATAAATTTAAATTTTGAGTTAATGCATGCGGTAAAATTCGGTTGTCTTCTTTATTTTGGAAATGGTACACACACAAATTATTTGACTTCTTATGTATTATACTACATCCTGAATGTGGAATGTTTACATATACTTCCATAGATTTGACAAGTAGTAATAGTATGAAATTAACCTATCACTTTTTAACACAGAACTATTAATCATTAGAAACACATATTGATGTAAGGCACTGCAACAGTATACAAAATACTCTGGACCATGATCACTAATGTGCACCATGACACACAGGAACTGTTTTCCGGGAGCCCATCTTGTGTAAAAATGTACCACGGATACATCCTGGTAAGGAAAATTGAAATATCGTAATGGGAACATGTGACAGTTTCCAGATTAAAGTTACTTTCTTTCATAGGTTGGAAGAAGCCCATTTGCATTGGAAGGCATGCATTCGGAGACCAGTATCAGCCTACTGATACAATAATTGATGGTCCAGGAAAGCTAAAAATGGTTTTTGGTTAGCTTCAGTTGACAGCTACTTATTTGTACACCATATTTAGTCTTAAGCTGCCTTGGTAACTTTGCTCATCTGTTCTTTCTTTTGGTACTGAAAATCTGTCAAGGGCGCCAAACCCCTGAGAAGCAGGACCCCGACTACGTAGTTCGTAGTCGCGATCCGTTGTCTTCAGCGAGGTTTTGCCCCTCAGCCGAAGGTTTAGATAGAGAGAAGGATTAGGGAATAGTTCTTGCTTGTCTTCAATTGCAGATTTACAATGATATTTATAGGC